>OX467087.1:23919573-24440571 GCA_950106755.1 Climacium dendroides | reverse complement strand
AAACAAAGCCATTAGCTAATTTAAACATGTAACAATATTATATCTTGTGGTAGTAGAATTGTCCATCATGGTGAATCCACACTGTTGGAGGAACCTTGATGTACAATTGGGTACCATAAACTTACGAACAAATTTCGCAATGAGACTTCAACAGATAGTGCACCAATTTTAGGAAGGTGTAGCTTCCTCAAAAATAGTCCGATTTCAAAACTGCAAATTGCATTGGAATCATACAAAAGAGTACTACATGACTATATAGAAATTTACAAGTGACATTACAAGTGAAATTTACAAGTGAATTTACAAGTGACAAAAAAGTGTAGATGCTCTCTACAAACTACCTACCATCTTGTACTTCCTCCCTTAGCTGAAATGACTACCCATATTTGCTTGAGCATACTAGCAATAAGGTCTTATAATTAGTCCATGGATACTTCATTCCAAACCATTTGAATTGTGTGTATCATATTTTCTTTGTTCTTTGGTTGGTTGTACTGGTGCAACAAATCTTTCCATGTCTTCCATAGGTTCTTGATGGGATTTAAATCTGGTGAATTTGCAAGCCAATTTAGTTTTTGTATACCGTGAGCTTCCTTCTACTACTTTGAGAAATTGCCAAAATGCATTGGAGCATTGTCCTCTATAAATATGAGTAGTTGTGGGTTCTCATACATGAAATAAAAACCACTTAAAATACCTTCGTAGACAGTGTAAACAAAATCTGCTGCCATTTTCTCCCCTTCTAGCATTATCACTATAGGACTCTTGTCATAACCAGTAAAGACCCTCCAAACCATGACAAATGATCTATTGGACTTAAAAGATGGTACAAGGAAATGAGAAGCATATGCTTCATGAGGCTTCCGCCAAACTCGAATTTGGCAAGAGGTTTTTCCAAGTTCAAATGGCGATTCATTAGTCCAAATTACATTTTTCCAATTTGATTCCGTCCATTTTCTATACTTCTTACATTACAAGAAAACATGTCCGAAATGACAGAAATTGGTCCTAAATGACAGAAATCAGCCCCTCCTAATTGACTGAAAATTGACAGTTTTTTGTCAATTTGGACAATTTTCTGTCAATTCGGACAGTTTTTTGTCCTAATTGACAGAAACTTGTCAAATTTCTGTCATTTAGGAGGGGCTGATTTCTGTCATTTAGGACACGTTTCTCTTGTAGTGTTAGCAAATGCAAATCTCTTGGCTCACTGTTCAATATTCAAATATGGTTTTTCTATGTGTAATTTTGTTTCCGAAGTCCATGCTACGGACATGTCTTCAGATAGTATTACGATGAAGTTGAAAGCTCTTAGCAAGGCAAACGAGAGTTTGTTCCTAGTCTTGATTGACTAGGTGACCCAGATCTCATTGTAAACACGCAGACAACTTTAGAGGTTGGCCACTCGGTTTTTTAGTTTTTAAACATCAAGACTTTTCCATTTCATGAGAACAGTGGAAATAGTGGATTGAGGCATTTGCAAATTTCAGCTATGTTTTTACATTTGAGTCCATTTTGGCGCATGCGTACTATGAAACTTCTTTCATCATTGTTTAAAGTTCATGTCCGCATTGTTGAGTTTTTAAAATCTCTTGAATGAACAAATATTGCAATTAGATTAGAAACAAATTGTATGGATCGAAATGCTAACCCACTGAAACATTAAGCAACTAGAAAAAGAGTGTTTAAAGTCATGAAAAACTTACATGCAAAATGCACTTCAAAATCAGCCCATACAAGGTGCAATCCAATAGACAACACGTAGAAACACAATCGCAGTCGCAGCAGCTTCGTAAGTAGGGATGAAACGAGACAAGACATAAACCCATAAGGATTGGTGCTCCTGCCCGGATTGACCTCCGCTCGGCAAAGTATAAGCCCCCCCTCCCCAAATCAAATCGAAAAATGAAATACAATTAATTCAATAAAGGAAGAATGTGCCGCGGTGTGCAAGAAGGAGGTGCGACAATGTCAAGGGAGAATGCGATCACGAAAAACATTGGAAATAAGAAATCAACATGTATAGGTACTTTAAGGAGGAGCAATGGAGCGAGCGGAAGCAAAATTTGGCCATCTCTAGGTCAACCAACACAATGCATAATGGAATTGTTGGCGGTAGTTGAAGCTGCCAAGCCCAGGAAGCAATCTTTACATTTGACCACCAAAGTACTAAATGCGGGGATGATAGTTTAAGCTAATTAAAAAACATGCTTAAGACAAGAGGAGGGATGCCTCCATAAATTTTCACAACTAGATTTGTCACTTAGCGTAGGCAAGGGACGTCGGAAGGTAGACTGTTCGCAACATGGTCGCAGTTGCCATGCAAAAAATTCATAAGTTTATGGTACTTGACTATACTATAGTTCAAGCCTAATCTAGTGTAAATTTCAGCTCAATGCACTTAGCACTTTAGTAGTGCTTCAAAGAAATTATGGAGCTGTAAGTAATAATCACAAAGTCTATCACTTCTAAAGTTGAGTCCAAAATTCAATTGATTATGAAGGATATGTAGTCAAATAACGTGGAAATCTCAAGATGAAAAAAATTCCATAGCTACAACTTATAGTGGCGATAATCATAGTATAAAGCCTAAGCAAGGGAGATAGTGAATAGGAATTTGAAGGCTGCTGTTACAAAGTGCCTAGGGGACGAAGAGAGAGAGAGAGAGTCTTGAAAAAGTTTAGTAAAATAATGTTGCATGTGGTAGTAGGCAACAACCTTGGTACTACTAAAAAAGAAAGCACTCACAATAGCGAGTCTAGTGTATCTTTAAGACAAGTATAAGAGTGAATAAAAAAAGTCTTAAAACAAAATTAGCTAAAGAATGGCTAGACAAGGTTTATGTCAAGGGGGGTGGGTAGGTACAAATCATGATAAATTTTTTTCTAAAGAGTACCCCTTTGATTGAATGTCATATGTGACCAATCCTATGGCAATTTTTTAGTGAAAGAGATGAAATTTTTTGTATTAGTCAAAAGCATCGTTTGATCAATTATCATTGGAAAGTATCATGCCAAGATCATCATCAATAGAACTATTAAGGTTTTATCTGAGAAAAAAGTTAGATTAATCCACCAAGGCCTCATTTTTAGATACAATAAGACGACACTTTAAAACAAATTCATAGAATTTCCAAGACCTTGAGATAGCACTTGTTATACACAAGATGATGGACAATAGCAAACTCTGAGTATAAACACTTCTTGCATATAATAAACTAAGGAATGGTATCACAAGGCATGTGGCAAGGGAGGTAGGTGGGTATGTACACAACGTGAAAGTAAATTACATGAAGAGTCCCACAATGCCAGAACAACATTTGTGACCATTTGTGTAGAGAAATTTTTAATAAAAAATCACTCAAACTATAAGGAAGCAATTTGTTGTGAAAAGACACATATGCATAAATATTATTCATGTCTAAGTCAAATATTAGTAAATACTCTCTGTTGTGCAATTCAAGTATACTAAATGTTGAACATTTGACCAATGTACACCTATGAGGAATTTCATTAAAATGGCAATTATTTTGTGACTTTGGCATTTTCACAGTTCAAACTGGGGGGTCTGAATTCTACTAGCGTCCTAGATTTTCGAAATCTAAAAAATATGTAGATTTTTTAAACCGATTGGTCTGAAATCTACGTCTTTCTTAGATTTAATACATCTAATAGTGGTATAGAGTTCACAAATCTAGGACACTAATAGATTTCAGACCACTCGGTCTGAACTGAAGAAACGGCACATTGTATAAAGGGCACATGGAACATCGCCGTTTTAATGAAATTCCCCATACCTTAGAAATTCTAAAATTATGTATAGAGGGAGAAAGAGGGGAGGAGAGAGAAAGAGCTATTTTTGAAATCTAATAGAAGAAACTCACTTATGTCTTCTATTCTCTAAATAATCTTGTCATATCTACCATAATCTATGAGTATTTTTGCCTTCACCAAAATAAAAAATTTATATACTTTTGACTAAATAACCAAAAGTAATTATATACACCATTCCTCAATCAATTTTTGAACCTATTTTACAACCTTCATCTTCATTAGTGGTATCAATATAATAATTCCATCTATTTAAAACAATAGTTTTGAGGGTGCTTACAAAGGTGTTCTATTAATAACCATATGCATGGAAATAAGTCTATCCTTGGCATCTAGAATTAGACCAAATTACTTATTGGTAAATACCAAAAAAAGATTCCTAGTTGGATCTACTTTTGTATAAATATTAGAAAAGTTGCCAAGGAAAGAAGGAAGGTCATTTACTTTAATTTGTTGATAAATGGATATCTATTTTAATACACTTCAAGTACCAAAAACAATGATTCAATGAATGAAAGCACATTGAATATCCAAATTTTAAAGAATGCAATGTTGTGTTTAATATCCACATAATAGTTTAGCTCAAAAATTGATAGAGTTGAAATAGAGCTTCAATTAAAATGCTTCTTCAAACACTAGAAGAAACTCATGTCAAAATTGATGGGTTTTTTTGGACATCATGTTACATTGGATGTCATAACCTATGTTTTTATGTCAACAGTGATGTCCAATGTAACATGATGTCTAAAAAAATACGTCAATTTTGACATAGGTTTCTTTTAGTAAAAATAGGATATATAATTCAATAGCAATTACAACCATGAAGTCAAGATGATGTTAGTTAGCAGTGAGAGACAACACTTTCAAAAATAGCATTGACAACATTCATTTAAACTTGAAAATCTTTGTACAACATTTCCTGAAACATTTCCATATTGCCTTTTTTCAATTGGATCACATTCCATAAGTGTTCTCACAATATCTATGAGGTCATTTCTACCTTTGAATGCAATTTGGATAGGAGGTCTAAAGACTTCATTGCATGTTTCATTAGCTGGAATCTTATCATTCAACCTTAAAATATTTTAATTTAAAGGAATCCAAAAGTGCAATTAAACACACACATTTACATCTATTTTATTTTAAGTATATAGTGTCATGATCCCTGTCAGAACTTTTGTCACATTTTCATTCCATCCAAAATTCTTGATAAAAACCTACAAGATGAAAACCTAAATTAAGTTGGGACATTTATTTCTCGCTACAATTTATGTAGCCTAGCCCATACATGCATGATACACACTTACACATATATTCTCCCAGTCTAAAAATAAGAACACTAGTCTTATTTTGGGATAGAAGGAGTATATAATTATGTGTATAAATATATGTATATATGATTATTATTCCTCTATTGGTAAGGTAGAACTACCCATTACCACCATTTACCCAATTCCGCCACCTATAAGTTCCTCCCATTTCAATCATTGGCCCATCTTATTACCACAATCTTACTAATTCATTATCATGACGGCAATGCATTGGGGAGTGGACACATCAGCCCAAGCTTCAACAATGGTTTGATCATGCTTCAACAAGGGTTTACTCACAGTTTTACATTTCAGCTTTGAAAAATCACAAAAAATTCAATTCTTGTCGGAATGTCTTCATTTTTTTTGCAATTGACTTCTCTCAAGCAAATTCAATCTCTCAAAGAGCTCATAAATAGCTTCTCCAAAGTACCTAGATAGCAAATCTGTATGTATGGTAATGGGTAGTTCTACCTTATGTCTAACTGTACTGTAGCTGTGATTGCTTGGTTGGAAGAGATGGAATGGCCAGCCACCTTGACGACGTACATGACTGGATTCATTACGGGTCCGTACGTCCTTGCAATTCCTATTCCGCAATTTCGCAAGTTTGTTACTCCCTCTGTCTGTTTCTGCAAAAGACCCCTGTTTCTTTTGTAAAATACAAAGGAAAGACGGGTCTTTTTCAGAAAGAGTGAGTATCAAATTGGGTAATAAAAACGTGATTCTTCTTTCTTCAAAGTCAGTACTGGTACCCGTGTAAAATTTTTGAAATGTCGGTCTGAAGTCACCATCTAGTTCTGCAGGCCACCACCTGGGACACTCGTATTGCAATTTGCCCATACTGCACTCCTGTCCCCACAAAGATTGTTGATCGAGGTGAGAAAGAAATCAAGAGTCATCTGCTTCTTTTGGGAAGTTGCCGTGCCTGGGGTTAAGCCGCGTGTACTCATAGAGCCTGTCTCCATCAAAAATGACACTCACTTGTCCGATACTTGTACACATCGATCGCGCTTGTGTTGCTTACAATACTTTTATCTCATCTACATGATCGTGCTAGGTAATCCCAACCTCTCACATAACTATCTGCAATTCTGCGCACCTGTAAATCCGTTCATGAGTACTCCATGGTACAAGCCTGGCAATTTAGTATAATTATAACCCATTTCAAAATACGCAGACTATGTAATTAATGCAAAATACAGGTACCAGCAAGAAGCTGGTGATCGTAAATGTCATATTGCTACTACTGTAAAAACAAATCTATTACCTTGCACCAATTTCACTTGGAGAAAGCCACTTTTCCAACCTGATAATAGAGCATTCCTGTCACATATGGGAGGCTTAGAATTTCATCAATTTGCATCGATGTGGGAATGCATCGAACACCTCTTCACGAGCAAAGAAATAGAACCCTCAATTTTACATTTAAATATATATACCCAGGCGAGTTCTTTAAGTTAGTCTATTCCTTCTCTCACGGACTCATCACAAAAGCATGATTGTGTGCAGTGATGCAAGTAATATCAATTGTGACCCAGCTTCAATTCTGCAAATGAATGCCAGAATCTCTTATCTTATTTCTTTAGGAAGGGTTAGTTGATAGGGGATGTTAAGAAAAATTTAGAATTCATGATTTGAGCTCACCTTCACGATTTCTTTCCAAATTTGATTCCCCGATATTCCGAGTCCAATATCTTCTCGCAAAGAAATTGCCCCTGCGTAGAGTTTTTAAATCTATTGATTCGGAACCGATTCGGTGAAACCCTTAATATGGGCATCACATATAGAAACCACATATATCAATCAGGACATTGAAAATCACCTAGTCTAGTCAGACCATCCATTCTCTCACATGGTTTAAATACAGTTATACACTGAAGACGTTCAACAAACTCAAACATACCGAACATTCCAACACACTCAGGCATTCTGTTGGCGTTTACCATTGCCAACCTAAGTCTCTGAGTGCAAGCAGCGGCGTGTCACCACTAGCTTGGGATATGTGAGCAACACTTTCCCTGTTCAAGCTGGAGCTTTAGCATGCACCAAGAATGCTCCCCTGGCTTTGCCCTCAATTATTGAGCAGGAGCACAGCCCACAGACGACGTCATAAGATCATGAGAGACGTGGAGACGACCCAAGGAAAGGAACGGAACGGAACCAACACTTCAACCCTTTTGACCAAGCACAACGGCCCGTGGAAAGGGTCAACGCAGGCTTTGAAGGAGGTCAACAAAGTGGACTTACTTCTTTGTGGAGGCCAGGCCGGTTAACTCTTAAGTTATTTTAGAGCTGGATGATGTGACTAGCATGTGAGGCCGTCGTGGTTCCCTCCAAAGTTGTACATCATATGATCCCAGTATTGTACTGTCGGGTATGTAGTCTCATGTCCATCCAGACAGGAGCCACCACCCACAACAAGCACCTTCTATGGACATTTCTTGAAACGGTCCGGTGAGTGACAGGATTAGTACCGTAATGGTACGTTGTCTTCATGTCTCCCTTATGAATTTCTCCAGGATTCTGTCAGTCCACGTACAAACTGTGGCAGAATCAGACATTCTTGCTTCCAAGAGATAATTCAGTCTGGACTCACCACCAAAATGACGTTGAAACCAGTAGAAAACTACGGACTCAGCTAATGCATGACATTTGATCTCATTCTTACTACGTACAGCACCAGGAACGAATAGAGTACAGTAAGTTAGATTTCGTCCGAATAGAGATGAATGGTCGATTCAGCCAGAAATTACAGAATCGCACCGCTGTTTTGCTGACTGATTCTAAATTCGGAGGAATCGCTTGATGAAAATTTAGCCATCTAGAAGGTGAATCTCCACAAACAGATTCGAGACAGAGGTGCATACTGCTCTGAAGTCGACTAGATCATGTCGAAAAGGAAAGCTACGCTTTTAGACATTCCCCTGCATGATTTCGGGGAAATTTGACAGCGCGTCAAGACAGAGGGCTAGGATGGGGTGCCATAGTCTTTTTTTCTCGATCGTTGGTAGATCGGGAAATAGACTCAAGTACCAATTCTTTGTAGACAGTGTCCCTCTTCAAATAGGCTTTATCAGTCGTCACGCTCCAATTGCGTACCGTGATGGTCGAATTCATGTGATCACCTGCAGATCAGTCAGGCCGGGATGTAGACATCGTGCTGCTAATTGAGCCGCTCATGCGAAGGAAGGAGCACTGACATCAATCTTGCGCACTCAGGTGTCAGTGGGAGTACGTTGGTGGATCTAGATATTTCTTGCTTCAGCTCTGCATAGAGAATGATGAAAATGATGAGGCTGGTGGAGCTGCTCTTGTCCGTTGACAACTCTGTCAGTGGAGTGAGGCAGAAGGTTGCGACAGTGTCGAAAATTGGGTTGCGGGCGATGTGTTGGGCAGTGGCGCTGCTGTGGGTGGTGTTGTGGTTGTTCTATCCCACAACTCCGGGAAGCAGGTTCAAGCAGGACGTGTCCATCCATGTTGTCTCTAGTTTCTTTGGCACAAGCGGTACGTCTTCACAATTCATCGATTACTTGATCTTGATTTATAGAAATGCGATTTTCAATTCAAACTCAACTCCCCTGCAATATGATTCTTCAGGTTCTCACTCAGGAATTAAATTCACAGACAGTCTGCTTTCATGAAATCAATTTCTACTTCGAGAGTCGAGTTAACCATTATGATGTTCAGATTAGCTAGTGATCCTTTCCAACTATTCTCAACTCTTTCAACGACGAATTGAAAGTGTATCTAAGATTCTCTTTCACAAGTGAGAATGGAATTATGCAATGTAAGACGTGATATATGGTCGCTGTATGTTATTAAATTGAGAATGAGTTGGTCAAGTTGAGAATGCTTTGCTACTTCTATTGAAGTTCTGTACCTTCGTGACATCTTGCTGTGATGATTTTCGCAGCAACGTTTTACGTCCTGTACGCGTGTCCGGTGATTGCGTTGGCTATCTTTGCGTTGCTCCACCTCGAGTTAACCAAGAGGTTTCCTGCAAAGACGTAAGTGTACCATGAACAATCCGTAAACCGTAATCGATAAATTTACGAGCTCGCAACTAGAACTTTTGTTTGGTGCGATTTGCAGTCGTAATTTCGTCGCACGCAGTTCCATCATAGATTCAATGCCCACGGCTTCCGATAGAGGAACATCCAGTCGAAATTCTTCGATAAAGAGCTTCGGAATTAGTTAGCTCGATCATTAATATCATAAATTGTTCATCTCTTAAATATTGAATTAATTCCTTCTCTAGATGGAGAGGTACTACAGGTACTTAAAATCATGCACTGGAAATTCTGTTTAAGTTACCTGACGGTTTAATTGGCGCGGACATGCTCCTCCTGGAATTCTGCGTTAATTTGATTGTCTCTTCACTTCGGCCGAGGAGATCATTTTCTAGATCGAAAGATTTCAGATGTCCAGTTCACTGTATTCGCTTCATGATCCAATTCTCTATGCTCACAGACAGAGATGGTATTAGTCAACTGAAAAAATTATAAACTCATTTCACCCTGAAATTCGCAACGGATGTGCTCAGATTCTAAGGCCCTGCTGTAATCCCTGAACCAAATTAATGCAGTTTGACTGTTAAGTACCCACCAAACGAATCCCGGAGGTGAATATATTTTTCAATTTAGATCATTCAAGTGCCAAATAATTTTAATAATACTTTTCCTCTCAATTGCGGAGAAGACGGAATTCCGTGGTTTCTGTAGCCTCCTTCCCTGTGAGCCAACTGCATAATTAGTGCGCAGTAGGGGTCCCACTACTTTCACCATCAGCAAGAAAGAGTACGTTGCCTAGAAACGCG
Source organism: Climacium dendroides (assembly GCA_950106755.1). NCBI lineage: Eukaryota > Viridiplantae > Streptophyta > Bryopsida > Hypnales > Climaciaceae > Climacium > Climacium dendroides. The sequence goes on along the minus strand of OX467087.1, from coordinate 24,430,612 downwards.
AGGAAACGCTCTCCAGCACAGATCTCACTTCCTTGAAATGATCTCTAGAGTCTTATTGAAGTCTATTATAATTACCTGATTGTGCCCTCGAGTATGCCCAAGAGTTTTGAATGCACAATTCGTCCTTGGGAGCCCAAACAGGACGAGGAAAAAGTAGAATTTTAAGATTCTCGCAGTTCTTACACTGTTCACGTCAATGTCGTTGTGCTTTCAGGGAACTCGAGGTTAACGACAGCAAGAAATCCAAGCTTCAGAGACTGTGGCGGGCTTTTTCGAGGTGTATATGGACGCAGCCTCTAGTGATCAGGACTCCTTTTGGGATCTTGACAGCCATCGATTTGTTTGCAATAGGTTTAGTGCTTTTCGTCGTAGTGTGCTTCACCACCAACTTGACCTTACCTCGTTTCGACAGCATCAACCACGGTGAAGAGATTCCGGGTTTAGAGAAGAAGTGAGCTCCATCACCTCATAAAATCTAGTCAATGAAGAAAAAAGGAAGTAGTTTTTCATGGCTGGATGTACCATAGCCGGTCAAATGCACAGTCAGGGTTTGGATCAATCTTACTCCAACTGAAGTCGCTTGACACCCCTTAATGAGCGTCTGTTGCACGCACAGATGGCAAGCAAAATTGGACAAGTCCGGGGAGCTCTTCGGTAAGGTGATCCCCTTCGTCATGACGCTACTCTTCATCCCAGTGACAAGAGGATCGCCTATATTGCGTTTGATCCATGTGCCGTTTGAGCACGCCGTGCGCTACCATCGATGGCTGGGTCACTTGGCCATGCTCCTCATTACAACGCACGGCATTCTTTACTCTGTCTACTACAGCTCCAGACACGAAACCCATATGGTATGTCTTCGAATCACCCTATCTTTTGGCTACAATGTCAGCTCAAATGCTCAGAAGATGTGAAACAATAATCCTATTATCATTCAATCTGTAGGTGATCGATTGGAAATATTCTCAAGAAGGGATCTCGAATTTGCCTGGAGTGATTGCAGCGATGGCGGGGATTCTAATGTGGATAACAGCTATCGCTCCGGTGCGGACCCGGTATTTCAACGTCTTTTATGGCACACATCAGTTGTACGTCGTGCTCTTGGCGTTCTATGCATGGCATGTTGGCAAAGGAAACATGGGCAAGTGTATGGGCGGCGTCTTCCTCTTCTTCATTGACAGGTTCCTGCGGATGGTGCAGTCTCGAAAACGGTTAACTGGCGTCTCTGCTCAAGTGTTGCCCAGTGGTCTTGTGGAGCTCAAGATCCCCATCAAGCAGGGTACGTTCCGTTCCTGAAAGTAATTGAGAACAGAGGCAGATCGATCTAGAATCTGGTTGTCAGCGGATGTACCGTCTTGTGAGGATTCTACCTCCTTTAAATTCTGAGAAAAGTTGCTGTGGCTGCAATGATGAGCAGGGTTTGAATACAACGCATTGAGCTTTGCATACATCAACGTACCAGGGATTTCACGCCTGGAATGGCACCCCTTCAGTAGCGCGTCCAGCTCTCTCAACAACTCAAACACAATCTCGATCTGCATCAAGCCTCTCGGGGACTGGACGTATAGCTTGCACTCCGCCATCATTAAAAATTTAGCTACGCAGGCAAACGATCCCAAACTTGAATGCCCTTTCGCGCTCAAACTGCACGCTGAAGGTCCATACGGTCACGAGTCAGACTATTTTCTCAGGTAACGATCATCCTTCAGACTCTCCTTCCGAATTGTGCTCGATCACAAGATCCATCAGTATCGATTTCCAAGAATCCCTTGAATCGTTTCTCTGATGTTACATGTCGGGTGTCAGGTACAAGAATCTGATGCTTGTTGCAGGCGGGGCTGGGATTACTCCCTTCCTCGCAATCCTCAATGACCTACTGAAGCGCCACCAGCTGAAGCAGGAGAAACTGCCAATTCGGGTGCAAGTGATATGGAGTGTCCGCAACATCTCTGAAATCTCTGCCCTGCGCGACATCCGACCAGCTCAAATCTGCCCAAGCCTGGGTAACACAGACAGCCTTAACCTCGAAGTAGAGGTTTTTGTTACCCGCAACATCGATGCCATCAATGACTTCTCGCAATTCGACTCCAAAATTCTCGAGTTTGAAGCTACTTGTACCCTGGCGAGCAAAAGAGATGAGCAATCCACGGTTGACAAAAACTCCAGCATCTCAAGTTTATCGTCGCCGACATCGAGCCAGAATCTGCTCATGGTCGCCATTATTCTCGCATCAGTTGCAGGCTTTGTTTTGATGTCTGGCCTGTTCAACCTCTTCGTTTACTCGCCACGAAAATCCACCAACAGTACGTTCCCATTCGCCCTCGACGTGATACTCTTCTTCATCAGCATAGGCGCGGGAATTGCCGTCTGCGGAGGTGCCGTGCTTTTTCTTTGGATTCCGGCATGGCACTACATTCACTCAAAACCGAATTCCTTGCCAAAAAGGCCGACCAACCCTACCGCTGAAGACTCCGCACCGCACGAGCGTACGGACCTCGAAGCTCAACCTGCGACCTTAATGGAAATGTGTACAATTACCAAAGGCTCCCGACCTCGTTTCCAAGGTATGTCGAGTTGTCGACCAACTCCAACCTCACCTACTCTCTGACGGGCTTCTTCTCGGTTCGGCACGTTTCAACCACATGTAGTGTCTGAGGAAGTCTGTAAAATAATGTCGGTCTTCGTTCGACCTACTTCCACCTCACCAACGCTCTGATAAATTCCATCTAAAGAACACTGTCTTCGTACGATCTAATTCAACTTCACGTAATTCACAAACCTCACGAGGAACGGAATACAATCGATTTATAACTCCGATTTCTAGTTCAAATTTGACCGTTTTTCAACGTTTTCTAATCTTTCAATGTGTCTCAACAGTTTAAGACTAGAGTCCTTTAAAACAGAGTCGAAATAGAAGCAGTCTAAGACAATCAGCAAGGCAAAAATGAAATGGAATAAAATGAGAAATTCTGTTTTCCGTAAACCTGGTCCACTGAACTCAGCCTTTGTTTGATGCAAAACACTAAACCCAAAGCAGAGATAATCATCTCCGATATCTAATTCAGAAACTATTTGAACTTTCTTCAGCGTTTCTCAATCTTTGAATACGTCTTTCAAACTTAAGAACGGAGACTTGGAAAACAGAATTGAAAAAAACGCAGTCTAAGTCAATCAAAAACACAATTCAAAATCTGTAAGAACGAGAATATTCCGAAAAAACTAATCGTAGCAATTGGACTCACAGCATACGTCTCCTGATGCAGAGATTTTCGAGAAAGCGGCCACGAGATACAGGAGCGAAGAAACAGGAGTGTTAGTATGCGGATCCAAGAGCTTACAAGAAAGCATCGCCTCAGAATGCCGCTCGCGCAACTTTCGAAAACGGCAAGCGCAGTTTCATTTCCATTCTGTGAGCTTCGATCTGTAGCGGCTTTGCAACTCCATGCATCTAAACCCTAGCCTCAAATTCCAAAGGCCTGTATGCCGACAAATGCCGTCAGGTGCGCACAATATAGTGTACAATAGTAGCATGCAAAAGGTTACATGTGCTGCAAAGGGTAGTCACAGCTTCTTCACCTCGCTTCCAATTCTCTGAGAAGGTGAACGTGGTGCTTTGTCTGTGGCTTGCGGTGCTCCGAACCTCCGAGAATTGAGAGTGCCTTGTCTCCTCCGTAGGTGGAGAAATGGGGTTGAAGAAAATTTCTTGAAGAATTTTTGATCTTGCACTCCATAGTTTCACCGGTCCGCTGTATAGATTCCAATATTAATTTTAAGTTGTATATTTATAGTTTTGAAGCTCAAACACAACAAGTAGTAAAATATCAATTGCACAAATTTGTCCTATTTGTGCAGGTGTGTAACACTAATTTACAGTCACTTTATTTGTAAAAAAAATTGAAATTAATTTAGGTTGAAGTATTAGCGCATTGCATCAATTTTCATCTATCTTTTTTGTTGGGACACTAAATTTTTAGATAATGTTATCCCATAGTTGCTAGCATGTAAGTGTAGAGTCATGAGCACATGAACATATGGGAGTCTATACACATGTATTATAACTATTTTATAAAAAACTTCTATGATTATAATGTACACATGTTATAAATATTTATATTATATGAAGTAGGTGTTTATACTATAAACACCTTCAATGATTGTAGAGTATCTTATATATATGCTCATGGTTTGTAGGCTGACAACTTGCATTTCTATGCTCAAATGCTAGAGTCATTGATGCTAATATTCCATTATTAGGACAAACTAGTATAATTAGGCTAGTGAACATTTATGGTCCTTGTATGAGCTAGCAAGTTCTTACACCAAGTGGAAAAAGTAATTAAATATCTCTAGGCAAAATGGGCTCATCTTTTAACCTTGTGAAGATGCAAATGTTGAAAAGTGGTCAGTGGATGATTTTCTAGATTATTGTAGAAATTAAAAAATTAATGTACCTATTGGTCCAAAAATCAAATCATTTTTGAGAGAATTGTTGGCCTTCAATTACTCAAATCACTTTAGAAGTTGCAAGTAGTCGGATTTTAGAAGACCTAGGGTCACAAATAGGTGCCTACAACAGTTTTTTTTGAAAATTCATAAGTAATTCAAAAATGTTTCAAAAAATATGAAACTACTTGTGTGACATTCCATATCCATTTTTCTTTCTCTGAAAAATGATTAAAAATATTTATATTCATGGAAACCTTTGAAAAAGGGGGACCAACCCTTTAATGGTCACTATAAGGCCATACTACCTTACATAACTTTCCAACAATACCAAGAGTACAACTGAGGGATGCATGGTTTTGTAGATCTCATTATAACAATCAAAACAAAACAAACAACCTAATTTATTGTATGGATGATATGAGAATCCTTTGCATAGTAATTAGGATGATGGTAGCATAAAAGTTGTTGCAAGCAGATGAAGATTGGATGACAATAGTACTATTTGACATTGGAAATATTATGAAAATATTGCAGACAAATATATTTAACTGATTTTACCAACATGGTGCAAACTTCCATATGTTAAGTGCATTTTGCATGTTTATATAATTCCAATATTAACCAGACATTGTCATATACAAAACTTGACTATCAAAACCTGATTGTGCATAAATATTCGATTTAGATATAGTGAATTACACAAATAATATGATTATTGAATTCAGTCTTATACAAAACCTCACTACAGCATTATGATCATGTGGTGAGCATAAGATTATTAGTATATTTTGGTGTTAACATCTGAGTCATTGGCAGGAGCCTTTTTTTGCAAAGTCTGGTTTTAATGCTAAAGATATTGAATTTACAATCAACACAATATACTCAGAATGATGTGAAGGAACTACCCTTTGAGTAATTCAAGTAAAGCAATATAGAGTAGCAAGTAATCTGTTTGCTGAAAAGCCATATTACATACCGTCCCACATTTTCTAAGCCACAGTTTTTAAAGCTGTTGCTGCTCGTGACAGCTACTGGATACTCTAACTAGCTACACTTTGTTGATATGGGTTTATGGAAACCATAAAGTTTATAAGGTCTGTATCCTAAGACACCTTAAACTTGTAGTCTACAGTCTTAAAACCCTTCAACAATGATTTTTCTATTTGTCACTATGACTATGAAGCAGAGTCAGTGGTGCATTTTATAAAACCAATCCTCGAGTTCTTAAGAAATCTCCATGTCCATTGAGTCCTTCTCTCCTTCTCCGTTTGTCTATGGAAGCAAAAGCATTGCAAGTTCTTTTGGGTCCCATTTTATCCTTCAACCATTCGCCTCGTGGAAGTTCTTTGGGTTCATATGGATTTTTCTTCTTTTCCCATTTGCGAGTGTCCAAGGTCGAGTCATCATTGCAAGGAGAAGAAATGACATGTCCTTCCAAATCTTCCGGTTCTGCAACAAAAGAATGTCCCGCTCCATGGAGCTTTGTATAATCAACTACAAAGTCTACGAAAGTAGGCATGAGGGCACTAAGTGAAACAAGTGTACTGGTGGTAGTCATGGCTATTATTAATGAGCAACTTTCAATCTCTACTTCTAATTTTCTAACTTGTGGGTGTTGCTTTGAATCTTTTAGAAGAGATGAGAGCTTTAGAAAAGAGAGAAATGTTGTGTTGAGAAAAGTAGATGATGATGCAATCCACATGAGTTTTTTTGCTAGGTAGCAAAAAGATGTGTGAGCCATTCAAATGTTGAAAGCACTTTGAGTTTTTAGTTGAGAAGGTTTCTCTAATTTATAGATAATGACTTGAGCATGCCTTTTACATTTCATTCTTCATTCATCTTTTACATTTCATTTTACATTCATCTTTTGCATTTCATTTGACATTGGTCTTTTACTTTTCATTGGCCTTGAGCTCCACAACGAACTCACTCCCTCTCCAACCAAACTGACAATAGTAAGTATCATCAGAAAGACAAGTGAAGTGAGCTCTGGACCTAAACCCAACTTCCTCCACGTACTTTACAGAATCGTAAACCACTCGCAGGAAATGCGCCCTTCATTTCCTGGGAGGCTTTTGGGGTGTAACGAGGTCGTAATGCCTGATTACGCGGGCAAACCCACATAATCAAGCATTACAGATTTTCCATCCAACTGCGATTTCTCATCCAACTGATTTCATCCAACTTTGACGTTTTTCGCTCGTGGTTTACGTCGGTCAATGTCCTCATCGTCGGGGATTTTGTGAACTAAAATGCCTCCTCATCGGGCTCCGCCCTCCTCGTTGGCATTTTAATTTGCAAAATCCCATCCTCCTCAGGCATTGTCCTATATCATCAGTCGGTCCTCTCCAACCCATGGTTGTCATACTGGACAAGTTACTATTCATTTCTTGTCCTTGAGAGGTACTGTTAGTGGTCCGTAGTCCGCAATAGTCCGCAGCAGCCTCATCAGAGTTCTTGATCCTCCCAAAGCAGCATTCCGGACTAGTGCTTGGAGACAACCGACTGACGGAGATTCCAAATGAGAGGTTCATTTAGCTAAGATCTCACAATTGACAATTAGTGCCCTATGAAGGGAGAGTCTTTCCAATTTTTAATCTCATTCCTCACTTATTTGGGTGGGATAGTACGGATGTATTGGTAGAAAACAGGAGTATTTGATTATTTTGAAATTTATGTTTTTGAAAAGAAACTTGGATGTGGTTGATTTGGAGACATTTAGATCTCGATATATTGTGTAGTAGGATGTTGAGACAATATTGATTAGTAATGACACAATTTAAGGGATTTTTGTCATAGGCAAAGTGTCAAATAATCTCATTTTTCTAATAGTATTTCAATATATCACATATGTGGTTAAATGTGAACGGTTAAAATATTTAATACAATAAAATTCTTATTCTTAAATTTGCACAATCATGTAGTTACAATAGTATTGGAAATACACATTTTTGAGACATTTTAACAAATTTAGATTTCTTTTGGAGGAAGTAGATTAATTATTCAAAAGTCCAATCCAAATTTAGAATCTCCAATCATGAATTATAATAATTTATTGGTTATTTTATTTTTAATTTAGTACAATCATAAACAATTGCACCATGGACTAATCAAAGCAACAAACCAATAATTTTGGTGATTCATTTAATGAATTTGATATTGCTCGAGCAGAGGGGGGTTGAAAAATACTTTCTTTATTCCAAAATTATTGTCTACAATTATGTTGATATTTTTCTGAGACAATTTCATGAACCATATAGTAAAGTACATAAATAAGAAAGGCTCAAAATTTTATATCACTAGAATCAATGAAGAACATTGCACGTGTTAATTGCAACCTAAATAAAATTAGCTATGAGGAAATATTTTTTTGACCTACACAAAACAACCTTAAAAAAAACATGACATTCAAATTGGACAATCATTTTAGGATAGAGGGAGTATTATTTATTAGATACAATGTCAAGTCTTTTTTTCAAATCTCAAGAGTCTAAATATGTACTTTATGATTGAACAAAGAACATTCATTCAAAGACTAAAAGGTTGAATGTATGATTATAGATTACAACCTTTGTTTAACTATCCAACCAAGAAAGTGATAAAATTTTCTAAAGCTCAAACTTGACTATGTGATAATGAATTCCAAAGTTTCAGTAATACAATTTTTTTGCAATGGCTTATTCTACAAGGAACAATGGTAAAACTAAAGAGACAAAGGATATATATTGGAACATGCAAATATTGCATTTCAGTATTGTGTATCTTTCTTTTGAACCGCCATCCTAAAAAATAAATAAAAAACAAGATTGTAATGAACTAAAGTATACAATGTAAATTTTCCTTAAAATAGGTTGCATCCAACAAATATAATGAAAGTAATTATTTAAAAAATAAAAAATAAAAATAGGAATCCAATCAACTAAGGAAGGCAGAGTGTACTTAAAATCAACTATTTTTTTTGTTTTTTGATATTACTTTCTTATAAAATATTGATGTTTACTTGAAATGCTTCAATCATCATTCTATTCAAGTAACCCTTGAAAGATTAGTTATGTACTGCGAAATAGCTAAACATGGATGTCTGAGCTAAATTATTTCTTTTAAATTGTGATCTTATATTTTTATTATGTGACAATATGTGAACTTTTTGTCATTGTGAAAATCTTCACTTTATTTTGTGAAAAATTATCTTTCTTATAATTTTTGTAGCTAAAAGAGGGAAAAAAATAGTAAATATAGCAAAAACATTCCAATAAAATCTAAGATTTTTTCAAGAGGTATACGTAATTATGGAGAATAATTTGAGAAATTTCCAATTATTATTATTTTTTATACCAAAAAGTCCCCAAACCCCTCCTAGCAATGACCTTCAAATCAAATTTCAATATGAAACTAATTATATCCTATTATCTAATTGATATATAAAACCTTGATATTTTTCGCTTGTGAAAAAACATATTTTCTACTGATGTTGAATTTTTCATAAATTTTGATGGAGAAATCAAGTAATTGTAGAACAACATAGTGAATACAAAGCATATAAAGGATGATCTCACAGGTCTTGATAGATCACAAAAATGCATATGTCATGTAATATTATTTTTTGGAAACCTCATTGGAAACACTTACAAATGTTTGGGGAGAATTGCCAATTAGTTCATTATTAGCTAGTGGAATTGGAAAAAAAATGGTTGCAATTTGAAAACATAAAAAAGGAACAATGAAAAAACCTACAAATTTTCTATTAAGAATTTCTAAAAATAGAAAAAAATCAAACAAGGTACTTTAAAAAGTGGTTTAATACGAGAATCAAAGGAAAAATAGCTGATAAAATTTTAAAAATATCCCAAACGCTAATGTGTATATTCTAAAGACTTATATAATATAACCTCTCTAAAGTAATTACCTCTAAAGTAATAAACCTCTCTAAGGTAATATTGATTGTTGGTCCCGGCTTGGGCTTGTACAAATGTTACTACTACAAATGAGTGAATGACCCTCCCTAATGGAATATCTTCTCTAATGGAATATAGTCAATCAATTCCAACCCTATTACTTTAGAGAGTTTCTACTGTATATGAGTGGATTTTAGCTCATTGAAGACTTCTTGTTATTTTTTGCTTGCAAAGATTCTAAGAAAAATGGCAAAAGACATTTCTAGCACAATTCTAAGGCCATCTTACCCAAGTATGTAAATTGATATTCTATTCATGCCACCTTTGTGTCTATAGGACCTCTTCACTATACCGAAGCTCACATCTTTGAAAACTGTACATGATTTCTAAGCTTTTTACAATGAAGTGTTGCCGTGTTGCATTTACTAAAATCATAAGGAATTAATGTTTAGAATAGGTACTAATATGTCTTTTTTGAATATTTCATTACAAATTTAAGCTAGTATTGAACTTAAAGGTAATTGCAATGAAGGAAAATCAAACAATCATAAAGAAAGTCAAAATGTTGGAGAAGATATGTATATAATTTGGTTTTAGAACAAGTCCATTAAATAACACAAAATCCAAATTCACTCCTCTAACTTTATAACAAAGGAAGGTCAATCAATGTGAAAAATAATGAGTTCAATGAAAGCCATGTCTCACTTTTCTATACAATCAAGAATTTTTTTCAATTTCCAATATTATTTGAAGGGTTGCTAAAAATTAAAACAACTATTTAATAATTGCCAAATATCTTATTCATCAAAAATGAACTACATAACCAATCATTCCAATTTTAAATAATTATTAGGCAAAAATGTGCGGAAGGTGACATTAGGTTATAGTGTGCTCTATTTTACTACTATGAATGAAATTTTTTATTTTATTTTATTTTTCAAACATGCAATCGATTGTCTTCCATTTTTCATACATGCCATCAATTTTTGATGAAGATTTGAAATTATTTTAATTGTGAGGAGAAAATGAAGTAAATTCTCACCATTTATAAAAAAATCTAAAGTATTATATATGAATAAAACATCTTATTGTAAATTAAATTTCTATAGGATTCCATTTTTAGAGAGTAATGCAGTTGTAGACTGTCAACTTCAAATTACATAAATACTTTTTTTTAGAGATTATTGAAATTTTTTGAACTAGGTAGAAATTAGACTTGATATTCTTTATTTAGTTAGTTTTTTCTTAGATACAAATGATTATTTTGAAATTCACATTTAAGTTTGAAGAACAAAAAAGGCAAAATGTTGAATGTCACCAATACAAATATGTTGCCATTTTGAAATAAGATTCCATGCAAAACAAGATAATAAGGTAACTATGTGTGTGAAGTTGAGGAAGACAAGCTCTTCATACAAATTGGGTGGTAGGAGGTAAAACAATCCATGTGGGATATGTAAATGGTTGGAGGATTAGTAGGAGTTCAATCTTCAAATCATCTTATATCCTTTGAGGGTTCATAATAGACAATGAATTTCATTATAAAAACGACCTCTCCACCTTGATCTACACTCACAGCATGCCAATGTAGAATTTTCCTCAACTTTGTCATTAAAAATTTATTTGTTGGTAGATGAAAATTGCACATTTTGACTTATATTGAAATTTTAATTTTTTTACAACAACTTGGTCATTTTATTTTTGCTGAATTTGGCAATTTTGATAAATAATTATTTTCCACCAATCCTACCCCATGGCTACGGTATATGAGAAGCTTTGATTCATTCCATTTGAATTTTTGATGTGAAAAATAGGGAGCATATTGTTTTGTAGACAATCAAAGCATCTTTTTGAAAAAATAACCTAATATAGGATTTGTTTTTGAATTCAATTTTCGCATTTTTTCAAAATAAAAAGTTCCACAAGGTTAACTTTGATTGTTGGAACAATCTCACCATTGGAATTGTGTATTCTAATTCCATCTTTGGTTAGAGCTATTCACAATTTATTTTTTCCTTTTGTTTTGTACACACTTCTAATTAATAATTTTTTAAAGTCTTAGCACAAATTTGTCAAGGGTCCAAAAAAGAATTTTAAACTTTGATTTCATTTTTTTCTCATTGCCCTAAAAGTGACATTTTTTGACAAGTTTAGCCCAAAATGTGCCTTGATCATTTAGGGGCTATGGTAGTGATGAGCAATTACCTACAAGTGTGCCCAAAAGTGACATTTTTTGACAAGTTTATCCCAAAATGTGCCTTGATCATTTAGGGGCTAAGGTAGTGATGAGCAATTACCTACAAGTGTGCCCTAATAAATGTAAATAATAAACTGATATTTATTGCAAAATTTTCAACACAAGGACATTGAGATTAATAAATCAGAAAATCTCTAAGCTTGGAATGGAAATGGCTCTACCAAACTATCCTCCCGAAGCAAGTATTTGAAGGTTTGAAAGCATCCCATATCTGGCAACGTCTTCAAATACTTGCAACTTGATGCAATGAATATCTGTAACGTGCCCAAGCATTCAAAACCTGGCACTGTTGTAATATTGCTTTCTAAAATCATCCACTGAATCGCATAGACAAGTAAAATGAGCAACCCGTATTAGAGAGTCCAGTGCATGCTCTAAAATCACGGGACAGCAGAGCAGCATTTCACGAAGCTTTCAACATTGCTTCTAAACTTCACACATAATATAATTGCATCTAAGCAAAAGAAACAATCCCAAACTTAAATGCTGAAACAACTGAGACCTAATTTTGAAACCTAATATCAACAAGTCGAATAAAAGAGTCAACAGGAAGAGCTTCGGTAGAAAGACAACATTGCAACATTTTACAAAGTCTTCAACATTCCCTTGCATAGTGCATGCACAAAATTGTTACAAACAGAAAAACAATCCCAACCTTAAACGCTGGATCAAATGAATCCTAACTTTGCATACCCCTCTAGTCCACTACTAAATTTGCTTCAAGAAATGTCCTCTACTGATATTCCCTTCTAGACGGAGCTTCCATTTTAGAGACCTAAATGCGTAGCTCTTTTGTCGATGATAAGGATTCTAAGTTTCTGCTCAGGATTGAACAAGACATCACCTCAAGACTGGATAATGAGACACACTGGTTGCCCTATCTCACCAATGAAGATGCATGGGAGTGATCCGGTATATGTTGCTCAGAAACAGGGCGGCAACAAGTTTGACACGAGCGAGGACCGGATTTAAAACCTGCTGTTCAAGGGACCTAAGTGACAATGGTAACCACCTGAAGCTGATATTCAGCTGTAAATAGCCACATCAAGAAAGTCCCCAGTCTGCAAAACCCGATGCAAATCCAACGTCATTTCACCGAAATCTCGAATTAAGTGATAAATCAAGGCATTGAGAAACTAAAACACATATAGCTTTTGCAAAATTGCGGACGAGTCATTTCACAGGAGAGCAGGTGAAATGAACTACCTGGAATTGAAGCTCTTCAAGACTCCGAAAATCGTCACCTCTTCTTCCAGACGGAGTCGAATATGTCAAGCCGACCTGTGAACTCAAAGGGATGCCAAGAATTGGACATCAGCACAAACAAGTTCTCATAGGATGACAAATAGTACTAATAGAATACAGTTAGAAAATGGAGTCCAATCACAGAATCAGAGACTTACAGTGCGAATCACATTGCGACCACTCCGGTCAGGGTAGACAAAAGCGAAAGACAATCGTGCATCTCGCTTTCTCGCGGCCGGAGCAACCTCCTTAACCTGAAGATAAAAAATACGAAACAACAATAACTCAGTGTCCTCAAATGACATTGATAGACAAAGATATATCTTCCCAAATGACTATTAATCATAGAAAACCCTCAGAGACAAAGGCTCATATCTTTTCCTGGTGCTGAACCTGTAACTGCCTAAATGGCTAAGCGTAGCAAATTCCATTTCCATAGAGTAGAAATGAATAGTTGAGGAAGCTTCAAGGAAGGTATCAGACTGCACCAATGGAAAGAAGAAATCATACTCTACATTTCTGAATATGAGCCTCTAAATATGTTCTAAAAGTTACGGTAATCGATCATTAGCTTCCACAGTTGAATTCCTATTCTTAGCTTAGGCACTTCGGGGTGACATAACCCATACATAAACTTTAACAATTGTTCAGCGTGACGGTTTTTATCATAATTAGAAAAAACACAATTAGCACTATGAAAGCTGAAGCAAGCGTCACAATTCTAATTCATCTTCGTGACTCTCAACAAACAATCAAGAGAAATCTGGAATTGTAGTAACGTAGACAGAAAAGAATGTCGACGGAGGAATGGAAACAACTGCCACATGACGATGACTGCGCTCACCAGATCAGTCAGCTCTCGCAAAGTGGCATCTCGCCATGTGTAAATTTGAACCTCGTCCTTGGGCTCTTTCCCTCGCATGCTAAAATCTTCAACTGTGTGGTGGCCGCCATTCTGTATCAAAACCAAAAAAAAAGCATGTTAAGTTCACTTAACATAAATCAAACAGCGCGAGAGAAATCGCATTCAATCAAGTTGACGGGACATGAGTGGCATAGAAGACATATCATGCAAACCCGACGTATCTAATGTATAGAGGAGCCTAGTGTATTTACAAAAAACAAAAGTTTAAGAGATCAACCCCTAGGAGATCCCTTTTTTGTCAATTTTTGAGTGCATATTTTATTAGACCTTAATCAGACATCCTGAAGAGCCTCGCGGCCATTCTGGCCGTATCACAAACCCTAAGTTTGTGGTTATGATTTATAAGGTCTTCGAAGAGCACCCTGAAGTCGGGGGTCTTCAAAGCATCGGTCATGGAGGAAGAAACCCTATCAAATGCTGGGGTGCTCCTCCGGGTTCCCTACATTGCAAACAAAGCCATTCCGACTAATAAACACGAACATTTGAACCAGGAGTGAGAATAGTACCCGAGTGAAGACTCGAAGGAGCAGAGGGCATGTCTGCAACAACACATGCAGCTCACAATCAGTATAACGGCAAGACAACTTTTTTAAGTCTAGACAAGTGATATAACAATTCTGCACACGAAGACTTGGACTCCAGAAGTCTGTCCACATCATTTCCAAAGCAAAACACAGAAGTTGTTGCTCTGGAACAAAACCAGTATTACCGCTTCATATCATGAGCAATGTGAGAGCTTGCGACCTAATTACACCATCAACTACTGATTCTTGATCTTCAATAAGAAGCTATCGATTGCTGCTTATCGTATCTATCAAATAAAATGATGAAAGTTTCAACTCCTGTGCTCCTCGAATACAATTTTTTTACAGTTACAGCATATTGAACGCGAGCAACAAATTCAAGGAACTCAAACAAAACAGTCACCCTCTTACGCCGCTCATATTTCCTTCATGGAGTATGAACATTGAACTTAACATTTCGAACATTACAAACTCATAAAACACATAAATCAGCAATACATACAAGAAAAGAAGCAAGTCTAACCTTCTCTCGGTCGACCACCGGAATATTGGCAGGCGGGCCAGAAGGTCCTCTGGGTCCGGCCATATTGCGAGGACCGCGCGGTTGCGCATCCGAAGGCGCTGCTGCTACATGCGCTGCCATCTTCGAAAATTCTTGACTACACAACGACAAACTCGAACCGCAGCAAACGAAATAGACCGCAAAGAATTCAAACCGCAAGTCCTGCCACGACGATGAAACTCAAGAATCGTCTCGCCAACACAAAAACCCAGAAAGATGTTGGATTAGACCCTTGGTGGGGGTTTAGGGTTTGGGAAAAAACGGTTGGGAACATGTTGGGAACAGACAAGGGAACATTCTCAACGAGCAATCCTGTTTGCTCATCAGTCCCTTTTCCTCGCCTCATCGTTGCAATTTGGCAGTCGTAGTTGTAGACCTCCGGACTCGGTTCACGATAGTATATGAAATTTGTAGAATTCGCAAGCATTTACAGGATCTCTCAATTTTGTTTCATGGTTTGAAATGAGATAGTTTCTGCGAGGCGCTGCAGATTTGAGAGCGTTTCGTAATGTGTCACCTGTTGCAGACCTCCGCCTTTCTACGGTGGTCGGCCTTGAGGTTTCGCCACTATGAGGGTTTGCAGTTTCGGTATCTGACGCTCCCTTGTGCTTTTCCTTTGTTCTCGCACCACGTTGCTGCAAAGCCAAGTTCAAATCGAGCTTCCAGAGGTATATTTATTGAGGCCCTTGGTAAGTTCCCAGGAGGTGGATTTTCTAGATTTCGAACCTTCAAGTCACGGAGCAATGCTTATGAGGATTTCCGTAGTAGGGGCGAGAATTATGATGCAAACAGCGACGACGAAGAGGAAGAGGATGATGGGAGAGTGTACGAAGCAGGGGATGATTACATTGTGGTGAATTTCTACCACTTTGTGGATATTGAGGATGCTCACGGTGAGGTTGCCATGCATGCGGCCTTCATCGAGGTGAGGCATTTGAAGTTTTCATGAAATGATGCATTTGTTTGGATCGCATCACTTGCGAATTCTTCTGAATTCTTGTCACATAAATGGAAAGTGGTAACAGATGGTGGGATAGGCTGCAGGGTCGTAATATTCGAGGGCGGATATACATCAATCATCAAGGCATCAATGCGCAGGTTTCGCCTCTGCCCTTTTTGAGTTTTTGTTTCATAGATGAATTGTGAGTTAGAGGTTCTTGTTGATGTTGCAACAACAAAATTGTTCAAAAACTCCATTACAAGTTGGCTTCTGAATGATGATAAGGGGATCGTGATAGTGTTGATTAGTAGAGAATCCACCTCTAAGAGATATTCTAGGAATTCTAGACGCATTAAATTTGACAGGATTTTCGTTACAGTCTTAAATGGCGTTGCAATTGGCAAGGTTCCACGTGTCTATGTTTTTTAGATTTCCTCTCGACTTTCCTAGTATTGGCAAGGTTTGATACTGCTAGGTTTGTAGAATGTCTCTGGAGTTTTCTTCTACTATTGGTAGTTTTTAATCTGCTTAGGTTTTGTAGGTTATCTACTGGTGATTGCAAATGAAGGCTGACACTTCAGGATATTGCTGGTGTGCAGTTTAGTGGACCTAGAGAAGATGCCATAGCATATGCTAATTGGGTGAAAGCGGATGAGAGATTTTCACCGACGTATATTCAAGTCTCTCCATCTCCACGTGGCCATGCTTTTCCTAGACTAAAGCTTCGATACAAACCATCCTTGGTTCAGGTGATCCACATGCACTATTCAATTCCATTACTGATTTTATTACACTGTTTTCTATAATTGTCGTCATCAACAGAGTTTCGGTTTGATGAAAGTGCCAAAGTGCAGTTTGTGCTTGATCGAAGTAAATTGAGAAACTATAATGCGTCGGCCTGCCGCTACAGGTGTGTGAAATTGAGAATCTTCCGCTCACAGACCCGTCAGCAAGAGCCGTGCCTCTGACTCCAAAGGCATGGCGAGAGAAGCTTGAGACGCGCTGTCAAAGTGAAGAGAAAGACGAACTTAAAAATGTGAAAAAAGTTCTACTTCTGGATGTACGGAATAGTATGTTTCTCTTGCCATACCTGTTCTCTGTGATGCTTCTTATCCCCTGAAGGACCAAGATTTCATGGTTTTAAGTTTGATCAATTTAATTGATCATATTATGAAATTTTTAATTCAAGGCTTGACCAAGTTTTATGTCTTCAGAATCAGTGAAGAACATGGTATGCATACTGTAGGTCAAATATAAAGTAAAATTCAACAAAAGGTCCCCATACAACCCATGAGAGTGCTAAAAATCATGAGGCCCAATCTTGATCCTTCAGGAGTTATGAGGACCCCGATTCTTGATACTTTGATTAAACCTTAGTGGCTAAGTAGCATCGTGTCTTATGACTTCATTGAGCTACAAGCACGCAAAGTTGGCGGAATTAAGCTAGTTGTTTCAGAAATTGCACGGATTCTTTTTAAATTTATCATGTAAATTTCAGACAGAGGTTAAGTACCGTTATGGAGTGTGCAGTTGCTAGTTTTGTGACGCGTGTAACTGGTGCAGGATATGAATGGGATGTGGGCCATTTCCAAGGAGCACAACGACCAGAAGTGGAATGCTTCAAATCTACAGAATTTGGCTTATCTGACGATAAGGTATGATTTGGTGCCCCTTGTCTTTCTGTCACTAACACTCTGCAATCTGCATGTCATGAGTCAATGAGGCAGTTACTTTTCATATCAAGAGAAAATCTTCACCTAATCAAGTGGATTTCAGGTGGATGACGACCCATTAGCAGGAGTGGATAAGGAGAACACGGATATTATGATGTACTGCACTGGTGGTATTCGGTGCGATGTATATTCCACTATTCTCAGGTACACACCAAGGGTCGCTTACAATCAACGCCTTCCAAAGGTCATTATCGACAGCGCAAGTCAGTCATGTGTTCAGTTTCCTACTTGCTAGATATGGTGTGAACTTATGCTGGAAGGTGAATAGAATGTGCAATCTTTGGTCAGGCTTTTAGATGTTTCTTCGAGCTGTTTTGTTTGGAAGATGACAAGCTTGCGTGGACGTGGACTTTGCACACAGGAAGAAAGGCTTCAAAAACCTCTACAGCCTTAGGGGTGGTGTAGCGAAGTATCTTAAGGAAGAAGGTGCCTCTCAATGGAATGGACGACTTTTCGTATTTGATTCACGGCTAGCTGTCCCACCTGCTTTCTATCACGGTGAATCGGAAGACACGCAGAGTGATTCTTCAAACTCGACGACTATAGCAAGATGTGTGACATGTGGGAGTGCTGTTGAGCCTGTGCACCGAAACTGTGCCAATCTCGACTGCAATAACTTATATCTGTAAGTTGACTTGTGTGCTATCTTAACATTTTTGAAAGGTGCTGCTAACACCTTGAGCTCCTGTGCTAATCCAAGGAAGAACGGGTGCATCATAGACCCCTAAATTCTGTATCTTCCTTTGCCAAAAATCCTCTTACATCTTGAGTTCAAGAATGAACGTGTTGGTACTCAGCCAACTGCTGTAGGCAAGTGTCGTTACTACCAACTATAGTTCACCTACAGTGAAAGAAGACGTAACAACTCTGCTCTAGAATTAGCTAGACTTGAAGACGCTCATTTTGTTAACCAATGTTCCTTCGGAGGATTCTACACTGATTTGTCCTAACACTGCTTGTTACGAAATGAACTTACACAAGGCTTTAACATTTTACAGGGGAGGAATACTTTTACCCATTGTAAGTACTATTCATGTTGAAGTATAATCACAACTATCATTGATAAAATGTTCTGTACCCGTAAAAAGTTATAACCATACGTAAATTCGTTTCGTAACTCGCAGTAATAGCTTGTTTGCCATGAAAGTGAGCTTCATTGATATGCTCTCAGTGGGCTGAAATAGCAACCTCCTTTCTCATGTGCAGATCATGTGCTCTGTGTGTTACCCAATTTCGGGGTTGCTGTTGCAACCAATGCATGGACGCACCAAGGCTGAGGCCCATATTGAGACCAGATGAGACATACCAGCGATGGCACAACTACCGAGATCCTCCACCACCGCCTCCTCGACCGCCGGGGTGGGTTAGTCGGCGAGCTCTCAAGAGACGCAGACGGAAGGAACGCCGGAAAGAAGCAGAGCTGCTCAACAGCGGCACTGGTGTACCAGACTTCACAGGTTCTAATTCTCCCGAGGAAGCTTCTTCTTTGGTTCACCAATTGTAGGCCATTCTTCTATTCTGTGAGATGCATTGATCGATAGGATTAGACTGTTTTGAATCCTTGTGGTTCATTCGCATTCTGCATGGAAGGAATGGCTTGTGTTCACAGGTCGTGTGGAGAGGTCAATGCTAATTGGGACCTTATTGAAAGTGAACTGTTCTGTCACAATCTTCGGTGCTGCCCTTAATTTTCTTTTCTAGTTCAATGACTGTTTTGAATTTTATATGCTGTTTTGAATCCTTGCGGTTCATCCGTTTTCTGTATGCATTGAATGGCTTGTGTTCACGGGTCATGTGGAGAGATGAATGCTGATTGGACCCTAATAGAAAGTGAACTGTATTGTCACTATCTTGGGCTCTGCCCTTTTCTAGTTCAGTAACTGTTTTGAATTTGTATGTTGTTTTGAATCCTTTTGGTTCATCTGTCTTCTGCATGCAATGAATGGCTTGTCTTCACGGGTCGTGTGGAGAGGTGAATGCTAATTGGGTTCTAATAGAAACTGAACTGTTTTGTCACAAGCTTTGGCACTGACCTCAGGTACCTTTTCTAGCTCAATGCATTGTGGCTGCAGTTGATACGTAATCTCCGTGCTGGCAAGCTTCACCGTTGTGGCCATTTGTGATTGTCAAAGTAGAGGCAAGTTAAAACTAATTCTGACAACGGCCCTTAATTATGTGCACAGTAGCATTAAGAATGCACATAGCAAGGTACCTGCACCTAATTGCGACTTGTTTACAAAATAGGCCCATCTAGATTCTTGCATGTAAGCCTTCTAAACTTGAGAGCCTAGGTTCAATTTTGGGTACACGTATTGTCATCTCTTTTAAAAATTCATAGTTTATTCACATGTTGTCCAGAAAGTGCATACAAAGGGAATCTTGAATCCCTTTTTCACTCCTAGCAAGATCCGACAATTTAATAATGGTAACCATTGTCAAATACTAATTTGATCAATCTTAGATGTGGTTACTTTCGTAGAAAGTTGTGTTAGTATTTTGAGATCTCGAGGCTATCAAATGTCCTTAACCTTGTATGCATTGAGATTATGACAAAAGCAGCCTTAGGTCAGTACTTCCCCTCACCATTGAAGTTGTTTGATAGGTCCTTACCTATACTTATGCTTCATAACTTGGCCATTTATGGTTCAACTTTGCGTTAGAAAAGTAGTAGCTATATTACGGAACAAACATCCTGTCATTCACTGTGGATGTATTTTTTGTCAATGGAAGGCCCGGGCAAATAAAGTCTTCACACACACGATTGGTGCTGTTTTTTCTCTGCAGTCAACTTTGTTTATGCTCAAGTCTCACTGTCCATGACCGTGCTTCTGTTGAAAGTTCAGGAAGTTTAGAAAGCTTTACAAATTACATTTGAGATCCCAAGTAGCTTACCCCTTAAATGACAGACTGGTGACCGTGGGAATCATCCATTTTGTGGGAATCATTGGTCAAAAAAAAATCCAAAAGCATTCATTGGAAGTCAAAGCACTGTAGAAGATCCTCCCTTTTCACACAAAATTCTGAGGATGAATAGTTGCACTTTTGTCTTACACTAAAAGATTCTCTGTCATCCATTAGACACCAAACGTCTACTTCAACATTTAAGGGTTAAAATCATATTGAATAAAATTGTTGTTTGAGGAAGAAATATCAAGCACAAACTAGTCCTAGTTGGAAATAGTTTATTGGTTGTGTCCTTTGGAAAGAGACTATGGCATCAATTCTTGCATCAACTATGGTTTTTGAATTCAAGTTTTCAAATCCAAGTTTTCAAATTTTATCTACAAATGCATTCACATTGCACAATACAATTGGAGGGATGGAACCTACTAGTTGGACCCCTTCTTTTTGTCTAATTGGTTAGATGGGGGGCAATTTTTTTTTTGAATTTAATTTAATTTTTTTTGCATTTGATTAATTCAACAATTACATTGTTGAATTTCTCCACTATCCACTATCAATAAATTGATATTTTTTTCTTTTGTTTACTAAAGATAGAGATTCATGGTCAAACGATTCTTATTTGATTTCTTTGGGCTTTATATATAGTGCAGTGGTCTTGAATAAGTATATATCAAGCTTATTTGTACCATTCAAAGAATTTTACATAATATAGAATATAATTAATGTTTTCTGGCATACATAATTATCATTACATTCTTGTACAATCTCAATCAAGATACCAAATGTCAAATATTAAAAAAAAAATCATTTTTGGCAAATTTTTTAAATCAATTTTCATGGTTTTACATGATAATTTATTGAAGACAATTGGTGATAAGTTGATTATAGAGATATGTGGAAAAAATGTATATACACATCTTTCCTTTTCAAAAGAATCTCAACAAATTCACAACAAAAGAGAAATCAATATTAGATGTCTCATGTCCAAATTTTATAAAATGGATATATATTTTTTGTAACTAAATTTTGTCTCATGGAGTGTAAAATTATACTCCAAGGGAAAAAAAATAGTTGTAGTGTGAAGGTCAAATAGACAAATTTAGTTACAAAAACTAAATATCCATTTTATAAAATTTAAACATGAAACATCTAATATTGAACTCTCTTTGTTGTGAATTCGTTGAGATTTTTTTGAAAAGGAAAGATGTGCATATACATTTTTTCCACATATCTCTATAATCAACTTTTGAAAATTCATTACCAATTGTCTTCAATAAATTATCATGTAAAACCATGAAAATTGACTTCAAAAATTTGCCAAAAATGGAATTTTTATTTTTTTGTATTTAAATTTGGTATCTTGATTGAGATTGTATAAGGATGTAATGATAATTATGAGTGCTAAAAAACAATAATTGTATTCTACATTATGCAAAAAAATTTGAACGTAAATAGACTTGTTATATGCTTATTCAAGACCATTGTACAATGCAATAATCAAATTTTCATAAATAAGAATTTCTCTTTTATACTTGCACACCAAAATAGAAATGAAACAACTTCTTTGCATGAAGGTGAATCAAACTACTACCATTTCCATCTCAATTTTGCCCTTATATGCCCATGGAATACATTTTCAAATGGATTTACAAATATACTTACAACATAGGTACATGTATGAGAGTAATATTAGAATTTGAGTGGTAATAGGTTTTAATTCACCTAGTACCAATGATTGCTTATAAACAAAGTCTGGAAATTTTTTAACCCCTAAATGCTCAAGCCTTTTGAATTGTATTTTTCTTATGAAAATTAAAAAATATGGGCGTATAGTTATTTCTAATGAAGTAAATTGGATTTTTTTTCAAAATCTAACCATATAGATGTTTAAAGTGAATGCTTATTAGTGTGTACTCCAATTTAGAGTATGAAATTGCATAGAAATTGTGAGGTTATAATGAGAGAAATGTAATTATCCTATTTTTACTATGTTGCCCCTCTCCACTATGTTTGAGAAATTTTTATATAAAAGTTTTGGGGGATTGGAGGTGACATGATCAAACAACTAAAAACCTCAAGTTCAAATGAAGAGCTATCAAACTCATTACACAATCCACCATGCAATTGTTGAATTGCAATTTTTTTTTAATTAGAAATCGCAAATAACTCCAAATCAACACTTGCATGTTTAAATTTTCAATAGTAAAAATCATGAAAACACTTTATTCTTTCCATTGAGACCATTTTCAAAGCAAATGGATTTGTACAATTTTTAGATCTCAAATCAATTGAAATTGGCAAACTTTGTTGAAAGCTAAGAAATGAAGTAAAATTGGCAAGCTTTACTCCTCACTACACTAAAATTGATAAATAGTGTTGGGTGATAATTAGTGTTGTTCCCTATTTTTTACCCCCAACATTATTTTCCAACTTATGTGTAAATAGTGTTGGAGCACTTAATCCCCCCCATCAAACACTAAATGCACTCTCGTAGAAATGTTGAAATGACCAAATTTTACTATAGAGCTAAAATAGTGTTAGAATGGGTAAATAATGTTCTAACACTCACCATGCAAATCACAATTAGTGTTATTGTTGACAATTAGTGTAGCCAACACTATTTACCAATTTTAGTGTAATGGTACATATATGTGTTTGAGGACCTCTCAAAAATCAAATATTTACCTTTTTCAGTGAAAAATGAAAGATTCCAATAGTTAACCTTCAAAGTTGCCTCTAAATTTTTTTTAATCAATCCAAGAAATTAAATTGCTCACTCCAAAATGATCTTGAAATTTCAGATTGATCATATATATATAGTCAATTAGGTAGTTAAGGGTTAAACCAATTTCTGACCAACAAAACTAAGATTGTTTACTTTGCAACGTGACATCGTGGTACAAGGCGTGAAAACTGCTCTTAAAATCACCTCCTACAATTAAACCATAAATCATCCTTGAAGGGATTTGAAATCAATGAGTGATGATGAAGGCCAAAATCCAAATCATTATATGCATGACTATTTTACAAACATTAAAGGATGATATTTGAATTTGATGGAACATGTTTCAAGTGTGTAAAATATAGTTGTATAAGTCAAGGACAACTTTTGGCACTTTTGGCTTGCACTTGGTCTAATTTGAGTTTCAACACTTCTATTTTTCACTGTTACAAAATGACTAGATCAACAAAAAAATCAATAATGATTTCTTGATCATCTAATTGAACTGGATATTGTAATGACCGTTTTCACAATTTTTGATTCATTTTACACAAGTAACAAAATAGCCACATTGTTTTTGTTGATTTGAATAGTACAATGACCAAATCAATGAATTTCTATATAATCTTTTGAAATATTCTATAAAGTATGAATATAGAGTTTGAATTCTAATCAAGTTTCTATGTAATATAGTTTGATTTTGGATTAGATTTTGAATTTGATTAGAATTCTAATTAAATTCAAAATACAATTCAAATAATTTGATTATATTCAAGTTTTCAATTTTATAATAATCAAATTTTGGTAGTTTCAAATCCATATTGAACTAGTCAATAGCCCTATTCAAATTTGAAGTATTTAATCCCTATAACTTTTTATATAGAGAAGCCTAAGCTCACAACTACTTTTAAATATTAGTCTTTAAAGGAAGGCTAAAATCTTCATATATGTTTATTTTCTCAACAAAATTAACCATAGCATTTAGCTTGTAGTTAACTTAATACAGTACACCCTTGTGAAATTTTAACATAAGAAAACTTACCAATTGCAAGATCATAATGCTTGGATTTCAAAAAGAAGTAGTTTAACTCTTCCCAAATGGTTAGATTTCATTTTTCAAATTGTTTGCACAAACATGTGTAGATCCTACAACATGCAACTCTCCATTATATGTTGAAGAAATAAGTTCGGATTACATATAAAAATTTTTTACAAAATAATAGTAGGAAGAAATTGAAAATGATTTAAAATACTAAATGCTTACAAATTTTGTTATAGAATTGAAGGATCCCAATCATCAATGGTTGTAATAAACAATTTGCATCCTATTTTTTAATTTGTTCAAAAAAATATTTAAAATCAAATTCAATAAAGGACTTTGAAGTTCATTTTGTGTAGACATTCAATTCTAAATCACAAACTAAAATTCCTCATAGCTTTCACCTCGCTAATCAAAATGGAATGATTCAAAAAAATTCACATGAATATTAATGTAAAAAATCAATTTCAAATTTTTTACTTCTTCAAAACAAATTGGATTTGCGTAGTCTAACCGTATTAAAAAAATTACATGCCATGCAATAACTTTTTGATGATGTAATCAAAATTTATAAAAATTATTACTGCTTCAAGCTACCCCTTGGCCATTGGTGGTGTAAAAATTTCAAAGGAAAAAAAATGAAAATTCCATTTGTAAACAGATGACCACAAACACTATATTTCCAAAAAAAGGCTACTTGGGCTCTTAGGGGTCAAAATTCAAATTTTAAGTTTTTTTAATTATTCAAATTCAAAGTTCTTAACTATTCAAATTTTAAGTTTTAGTGAACTACAAAAGAAATGTGAATTGTGACCAAACCATTTTCTAGTAAAATGTTTGTTAGATATTATAACATCTTACATTAAATTGATTATTCTACCACTAAAAATAGATTGAAATAAAAAAAATTCCAACAATTTTTGTTAAAAAAAAATGAAAAATGAAAAATAGCCTCCAAAGTCTACAGATTTTAGAAACCAAATGGAAACAAAACTTAAATAAATGCAATCATTATATCAATACACCTACTATATTCAAGTGGATCCATGCATGGTACAATGGAAAAGGCTCTTTATCTACAACAACAAGGTCCAGGGTTCAAAATCCCCTTGGTACCTACCTACCCACGTGGCAACTTTTGTATGGTTGCTATTGACATGCCACTTGCCACTATATAGCTAGTGCCTTCAAATTTTTTGTTTTTAATTATCTTTAGTCCTTGACAAAATAATTTTTTTTAATCAACAAGTTTTTGTTGGACAATGTACAAATCAACACATCCAAATCAATAAAACGATTTAGTTGATTTGGATGCAAACCTCTTTAATAGTGAACTTTCTTAGAAGTGATTTTGAGGTTTCTATTGAAAAACAAGCTCCTAAAATGTAGTGCTTGCTGAAATATATAGCACCTTATGCATATAATGCAAGATGTAGCATTTAAAAAATCAAATCTAATTCAATGCAAGTTTCAAAAATTTGCAATTCAATGCCTTATGCATACAATGCAAGATGCAGTGTTTAAAAAATCATATCTAATTCAATGCAAGTTTCAAAAATCTACAATTCAATGCACATTGAATGCATCTTTTTTTCTTTTTTTAAGATGAAAATTTACCAAAAAATATTTTAGATGGAAAATTTGAAAAACAAAGTTGACTTGCTATAAAAGTAGCAATTTTGGCCATTCCTACCTTTTTATTAGAAAATAATTTGTTAGTTTTCAAATTTGGCTTTTCTTCAATTTTGTATATCAATAGTTTGAATAAAACAATATATTTAAGATTTTACATTTTTTAAAGATCTTCATGTCAAAATGAATAAATATTCAACTCTAAGTCTTAGGAATAATTTTTATTTTCTATTTCAATTTTTATCAATTCAAGAAATGACTTGTAAGTTAGAGCTAATTAATGCCTTGACTTACACAAAGTTCATCAATGTCAAATCATCATATGTTTTTTTTAAACATGAAGTGTACAACTTTCTTTTGACACGACATGAGAAAGGAATTATAAATTCAAAACTTCATTACAGAGGTGTCATATCTTTCAAGCCATATCATTTTTTTGAATTATTTAAAATTGAAGCTACTTGAGTGGTTTGAAATAATTGTCCTTTGCCATTTAAACTTACATTCTTTGTTACTATCTTAAATAGGCCAATATACAACATTCAAAATGAGATGAAAATACAAAAAACTAGACATTTCTACTCAAAAAGATTGTCTTATACTTATCATAGAATATACATTAAATAAAATAAATACAATAATGTAAACAAAATAAATATGCAATAGAAAAATGAAATGAAATGAAATAAAATTAGATTAATAAAAAATATTATAGATTTAAAAAAAATTAAAATTAAAATTTATAGATTTATAATTTTAAAGCATTAAAATTTAGAAATTAAAAAATGTTCAATTTATAAAATTTTGAATAGAAATAATTAAGATTTCTAAGTTCTTAAATTTATAGATACATAATTTGTAAATTTATAAATTAAATATTTTATGAACACATTACACAATTTTTAAAACTAAAATATTTCAAATTTATAGTTAATAAGTTCATATATTTCCTCATATCAAAATTATTTTCAACATTTAAATATTTTAGGCCAATAAAGATTGTAGTAGGCCAACTTATTAAATTTATAAAGATGTCTTATTAATTTTACCTTAGTATAGTAATTTAATGGTACTAGCTTTCAAACCAAAGTTGTATAATATAGATGATATCCTTACAAATAAATGTTTAACAACTTATATTATAAGCACCTCCCATGTTTATGGGGTACCTTTGTTATAGACACCTCCAATGATTGTAAAGTACCTACTTACACCTAGGCTTAAAACTCGTAGGCTCACATTTCTAAACTTACATGCAAATGTCATTGATTGAAACAAAAATTAAGTTAGATTTAAAAATTAATGTACCAATTTTTAGATTTCATTCCATCAATAGTATAAAAGTAAAATTCCACCTATAGATGCTCATTTATATAAACTTCTTGAAATTGTCATTTTTTCAAATAAAGTACTAGAGTCAATAGTTTTGGGCTCAAAAATTTAGGGGCGATTTGGGTAGCAGGCTAATAGAGAGGGGTGTAGTCAAGCAAGTAGTCACGCAAGTAATGAAAGTTTTTTCATTAACCCCTAAAGAACCAAACTACCTTTTTTTGGCAACATAGCAATTTTGGATAGCTCACTATAAATGAATTTTATTTCTTTGAAATCTTCTCACAACATGTGCCCAAGAAGTAGCTTTAAGTTCCAACAACTTTCATAACTTTTGACTACATGATTAAAAAGTTTTTGTATAATATGTAGTTTTCATAGCTTAGCAGGTAGTATTTAAAAATCACTTTTTAAAGTAATAAAAATTTGAAATTGGTTCTCAAGATTTATATATACATGGAAAGCTTTGAACCATTCTATTTTGATTAATGAAATGAAAATTTTGAAGAGTTTAGTTGTGGGTAGTTTGCAAGTAGCTATGGAATCTCTATCCGAAGATAAATTTTGAAGTCATTTATTTAACCCTTGAACGACAAGCCGGTCATCGTAGAAATCATATGTTTGGGTACCATATGAATAGTTGGCTTTAAAAAATCCTAAAGCACTCATTGGAAGTCACACTACTATACAAGACCTTCCCTTTTCATGCAAAATTCTGAGGATGAATAGTTGCACTTTTGTCCTACACTCAAAGATTCTCTATCTATCATTGAATAGAAAATGGTCACATCATCATTTATGGGTTAATTCAATTTCCAATATTTTTGGAAAAAAATAAAGCCATTAGATGTACATTGATTATCACAACATTAAAAACATTGGGATTGACATTTTTAGTTCCATAAATTAATTGTTAATAATTTTGTATTTTGAATCATTTTCTATTTTTTTCTACTCACTATCTTTTTCCTGTATGTTATAAAATTTCAAATGATCTAAATTTTTTCAAGCATATAGCCAACTTGCCTTGAAGAATGAATTTGAAGAATTACAACCATTTTGAATATTTTTTTTTATAATGATTTGACCTTGTGAAGTGTAGTTGCCCAAGTTTTTGCAAGGTCTACAAAATGATTTTTGTCACTTCAAACAGTAGTAGAAATGTCAGTTTGGGAGCATTTTTGGTGAAAACATAGTCAAAAGCCTTTAAAGGTTAACTTTGAATGCTTATACCTTACAATTTATAAAGTTAAATGGGCTGAAATTTTTCTCACATGTTTTCATAGTAGTAAAAAAAATAGTTTGTTGTTAAAATGAATAAAAGGTTTGTTTTTCAATTTCCACTCAATGCACTAAAAATGGCAATTTTAGAGTAATAGCAATATTAGAACCATTAGCACCAAATCTCAAAAAAGAGTATTTATTTATTTTTGTACTTGACTAAAACAAGATAATTTTTGTTTCAAACATTGGGATTTTTCCAAAAAAATTGAAATCTTGCTCATGTACTTGTTTTTTTTACGTTACGTCAATACAAGATGATTTTGCCTATGAAGCATCACAAAAATATCAAAATAAAAATTTTAATATAGTTGGAGGCACCATTTTCTAGAAAAAAAGTATTTTTGTAGTGTTAGCAATTGAAAATCATGAATTAAAAATAATAGAAAGTGGAATACAAAATGCATTTTTTCTGAATTTTCAAAGTAGAAGCTCTCTAGAAAATATCATATAGGTGAATTTCAAAACAAATTAAAAAAAAATCAATAGTCAACCAATCACCATTAAATATGGAGACAATTTAAGGATACTTGGAGGGACACTTTAATGAAAGTCAATTATATAGAATTGGGGACAAGGATGGTTTGGGGTGTTTGCACCTTAGACACATTCAATATCTTTGAAAATCGGTGTGCAAGTAACTAACACAACTACCTATTCAATAATCTTAAGTTTATAAAACTAAATAATGCCTCTTCCACAAAGTTGGGTCAAATTATGTTGACCATATTGAGTAGGCCCAAAAATTCTTTTTTTCTAACTTCAAAGGTTGTAATTTCACAATCTACACTTTCAAATGGTCTTGATTTTTTTTACAAATTTATATAGTAATCTAATGCAAAATTGTATGGTTGAAAGTTTAAAAAATGTTTTAAAATTTTTCAATTATTCTCAATGTATTAGGAAGTGACACTTTTGATACTTTTTGAGAAAAAAACCTCCAATCCAACAGGGATTAATCAACAAATGTTTAGCTTAAATACACTTTCTTATGTAATGTAAGAAATGCTTATCATTGAAGAAATGCTTTAAAAGAATTTGCAATAAAAATTTAATCCTTTATGACTTTTGTATACAATATCTAAACAAGATAGGGACACCCAAAATTAACACATTGCCCAAAGTTGACACTACAAAATCCAAAAACATGGTTGCATAACAATTATAAAGATGTATACAATCTAAACATTTCATCTAGCATAGGTTGTAATTCATTGGCTAATAAAGTTTTGAATCCTGGTAATTTTTCCACATTGTATCCAAATGAAGCATTCTATAATACACAATAGAAATCATCTTTGGTTGCTAAAAGATTTTCATCAATAAAATATTTTTAGGATAGCAACTATACACAATGATTAAAATGGGCTAACTTTATGGATATGTATCTTAGCCTTTAAGTACTCAAATTGCCAAAAGTGTCTACTTTTGTATACTAGATGCGTTTTAAAATTAATCAATAAAAGTCTAAAGGAAGGTAAAAAATGTAACACTAGGAGAATAAATTAGAATTAGATTTTTCAATAATCAAAAAATATTTCAAACCTAAGAGAATTCACTATTAACTTGTAAAAAAACACTTTTAGATGTAAATAAGACATTTTGGGATTAAAACATTATTTCATGATTTGAATTATTTTGAATCCTTATTTCATTTTTCTATAAGAACATAAAACAAATTGATTATTTTAATGATTAAATATTGTGTTTGACAATTAAGAATAAACAACAATTTTAGATGTAACTACCTACAAAGTTACATTGGAAAAATAAAATATAAAATACAATATAATTCTAAAGACTACAACTTTATTTAGGCAAAAATAATGAGGATAAGGATATTAATAGTGTTATTAAATATACTCATTATAATCAATAACAACTTAGTTTTTAGATTTCATCATCAATTTGTTGTCTACACTATTACTTTTATAATTATCATTGTATAGCTATGTAACTCATTGATAATTATTTTAGCTAGTTCGTGTTATACTCCAAAGGTTTTTTACTTTAACAATGTTAACATTACACCTCAAAGAGACAATGGAAAGTTTAGGTTGGTATCTTAGAAGTCATATTAGAATAAATGTTTGTCAAATTTTCTCAATAATCACTCTAACATGTTCCTATTACCCATACATGGCCTAAAATATTCCTTCATTAGACATTGCTTGAACAAGGTACAAGCCATTTTAATGATGACCATGGAGAAGTTATCCCCTTATTACTCCTTTTTTACTCTTAAAAAAAAACATTAGAATTTATTCTTTACCTTCAATGATCAAATTGAAAATTTTCAATTCTTATTTGGAATGAAAGATTTTGAATTAAGTATAAGATACTAAAAAAATTCATAATTAATTACTACAAAATAGGATTTTTTTTACAATTATTTTTATTTGGAACAATAAGAGGGTTAGTTCTCTTAGGCAAAGAAAAATGACTCCTTTATGATCCTTTATATAAGAATAATAAAATATTGAGGAACTTGATAATTATTAAATAAATGACCAGATCCATTAATTTGAATTCAAATTAGGAATCAAACATCCCAAATTAAGAATAACTTTATATTGAGGATGAATCCAAATTCCGAATTCGTCCAATTTATAAATATATAGCCAATTCAACAAGCCCTAGTAGAAAAATTGGGTCAAGGATACATGGCCACCCAATTTTTAGTACTTTGATTCAATTTTTTGGTACTCAAATATTGCCTCAGAAACAACAATGTGATATAAAAGAAAATTGGGAAGGCTTTCAATATAAATCCTTTAGGCCCAATTGATGACCCGATTTAAGGATTTAGGCATTTTTATTGGTTGATTTTAAAGTTTTGAAACCATGCCAACAATCGGACCTTGATATAAAGTGACCTCTAGCTTAAAGTGGTCTACCTCCAAAAGCCATATATCTAAAAGTGCCACTTGATCACAATCTAATAACAAGTACATCTTAAAAAAAACATTCCTGAGGAATTTTTTTTAAAACATCAACTAAAAAAACTTTGATCCTTCATAACTTTTGCATATGGAATCCAAATGATGCATTCTTTGGTGCATGGAAATATCCTATCATTTGACAACAATAAAATGACAAATGACAAATGATAGAAATTATTCTCATTAAAAAAGTGGCAATTTTAGGTGAATCTACTATAACACCCAATTTTTTGGGGGAAATTTTTGTACATTTTTACTTGTATGTTTTTAAGGTTATTAAAGTGATGACCTTCAAGATTTTAAAGCCAACCAACTTAAGCCATAGAATTTTGAAGCAACATGACTGAAGATCCATAGTTGGATGATTGCAAAAAATACCTATTGATTTTGTTGCATTTTTTGAGTATTCATGCTTTTGAGGGATTTTTTTTAAAATTTAAAAATAAAAAAATGGCCAATTTCAAGATTTATAAGAAGATTTTTTCCTAGAAAGATAGAACATAGAATAAATCTCTAGGTAGAAGAACTAAAAAAGTAGGAAATATCAAGAAAATAGATAATTTGACATTTTAATTTAAAAAAATAAGAAGTCTATTTTTTATATTAAAAAATTTTCTGTTTGTAACAATTCTATGTAGATGGTCGTTCACCAAAGAACCACCAAAATAGAATTTTTCATGTTTTTAAATTTCATGCAAAAAGAAGTTCAATTTGTTGACTTTCATACAACATAGAATTTATTATTTTTTGAATTCCTTCATGCAATAGTTGTTAATCTATTGGAAGAATTAGACCATCTCTTCTAAATTTCAACTTTAGATTTGTTTTTTGGAGCTAGAAATAATACTAAACCCCTTCAAAATTGCAAGTATAAAATTCAATTGGGGTTTATTTTTAAATAATAAAATATTTTTGAAAAAATAAATTATCCAAGGTACATAATAGTCACAATGAGTACCTTATCTATAAATCTTGAATCTTTTGAGTGATATTGTCAAAATTAATAAAATTATTTGGATGTATTCTTTTGGAATTGGCATACATCAAGAGTTGTTCATTCTTGTTCCCATGCCAAAGTCCATATATTAAAGATGAATGACTCAAGACCTGTTTAATTAGTTCTATAAGAATACAAACTCTACTTGAATGTATTGAATTATGAATTAAAGTAGTGTAAGTGTTTTACGGGTGTAAGTTTGTA
Organism: Climacium dendroides; assembly: GCA_950106755.1. Classification (NCBI taxonomy): domain Eukaryota; kingdom Viridiplantae; phylum Streptophyta; class Bryopsida; order Hypnales; family Climaciaceae; genus Climacium; species Climacium dendroides. The sequence continues at coordinate 24,398,035 of OX467087.1, read as the reverse complement.
ATAGCGTGTTTTATAAACATAAAGGGAAGAATATAAATAAGAAGGTTATAATAGGAGAGTTGGGTTTGTATATGGAGAGTTATACTGGGATGTTAAATTTGAGAGTGAGCATGGAGATGGAGGGTTATGAAGGTGATTCATGAATCACCTTCATAACCCTCCATTTCCATGCTCACTCTCAAATTTAACATCCTAGTATCTATAGTGTTTTTGTATTCTACGATCTCTTCATGTGCCAAGTCCTTCTGTTCTTGTAGTCAAAGTTTCAAGTTTCGTTCGGGAAAAAAAAGCGGTGGGGCTAGGGAGTTTTTTGAATCATAGCAAGTATTCACTTGCGGACCAGATGAAGCATTGAAATTTGGAGGGTGTTGCCAAGGCTTAGGTGATTCTGGTGCAACGCAAGTTGATATTGTTGAGTTTAGTAGACAAGAGGGTTTTTTCAAAGGTGTTTTGAGGGTTTCAATGTAGAACAATGTTACGAGGCCGATGCTTTAGCCTAGTAGAAAGCAAAGTGTTTCATTGTGAATAAGATGAAGCACTGAAATCTTGGGATTGATACCAAGGCTTAAGTAATTCTGGTGCAAGTTGGTATCTTTGAGCTTAGTAAACCCGAGGTTACTTTTCAAGGGTGCTTTGATAGTTTGAATGTAGAACAATGTTGCCGGTTGACTCCACCTAATAGAAGGCAAAGCGTTTTGTTGTGAACAAGATGAAGCGTTGAAATCTCGAGGTTGATGCCAAGGCTTTAGTAAATCCGGTGCAAGTTGGTATCTTTGAACTTCGTAAAACCCAAGGTTACAATTTTCAAGTCTCCTTTGACGGTTTGAATGTGGAACAATGTTGCCGGTTGACCCCACCTAATAGAAGGCAAAGCGCTCACTTGTAGACAAGATGAAGTGTTGGAATCTCGGGGTTGGTGCTTGGAAGGCTTCAGTGATTTCGGTGCAAGTTTGGTATCATTGAGCCTAGCAAACCGAGATATTAGTTTCCAAGGGTGTTTTGAGCTTTTGAGTAGTGGAACAGTGTCACAAGTTGATTCCGCCTAGAAGAAGGCAGAGGAGCGTTCACTTGTAGATAAGACGAGGTGTTAGAATCTTGAGATCGATGCCAAATCTGGTACAGGTTGATATTATCAAACTTCACAACAGGTGAGAGGTTACTTTCTTTCCAAGGGTGTTTTGAGGGTTTAAATGTGGAACAATGTTACGGGCTGATTCCGCCTCGGGCGCATCATAATCGTTGGTTGAGAGGTCCCATTTGGCCACTCCCAACTAGTAAGTTAGGTAGGTGGGCACATTTTTTTCACATTTTATCCTTTCCTTACTTATTTGTTGTTGGAGCTGGCGGGCACACACACAATGACGGTCCCTTCCGACGACCATTTCCGCGTAGAACCTAAGCTTTCTTTGGCTTGTCACTCCGAAGACCTTTTCTGCGTTGTGTGTAAGCTTTCCCCTCCCGGGCCCATTCTCTCTCTTCCTGGCGGGCCTTGTTGGCTACTTTGCCTTGCCTTCCTTGGCTTCCCTTTGCCTTCGCTTCGCCCAACTTCGCTCATTTCGCTCTCCGCCCTCCCGCACAGCAGCCTGCTGCTGCGGTGTCTTCTGCTTGGCCGTTGGTTTCGCCGCTGCTTTGCTGTCCTCGGGTCACTGCGAATTGTCGTCTTCGTCTTCCCCGTCCAGTTTCCTGCGTTAGGGTTTCACGGGGCGGGCAGTTTCGGATCGTACATCGATCCAGAGGTGTTGGTGTTGGTGTTGGTGTTGGGAGTCCCAGCGCTAGGGTTTGCGGTCTGATGGCCTCCAAACGTATTCTCAAGGAGTTGAAAGATCTGCAGAAGGATCCGCCTACGTCATGCAGCGCCGGTGAGGTTTACGCGCCTTGGATTTGCCGCTTCTTTTTTCAGTGTTTCTCTTCGTTGTTGCTGATGTTTTTTCGTTTCCTTGTGCTGCTGGTTAATAGCTTTTCTTTTTCACGTGGCTTGAGAGTATCTATAGCTGGTCGTGGTCGTGGTCGTGGTTGTGCTTTGTGACTAGAATTGGTGGAGTTGCTGAGCTGTTTGGAGAGCTGTGTAGGTGCTTGGTGCGAGTTCCGTAATTTACGTGATCAGAATTTTCATTGTCGGTGACGAGTTTTTTTTTCTGATTGGTTTTCTTCAGTTCTCGCTCGTGCTGCTCAGAGCTCTTTTCTTGCAGTTGTAGTCTTTGTCGGTGGCGGGGCCTGTTTTTAGGGCATCGAGTTTGTTGACGATTTCATTCTTGCACGCCTTGGTGACCTTTGTGTTGGAGGGTGACTAATTGGCATAAAATTTTGGAGTTGAGTGATTGTGGGCAGAGCTTGATGTGTTTTCCTCTAGTTTCCAACACATGAAAGGATCTCGAGTCTTATCTTGGGATCCTAAATTTCAAAACCATGGTCAGGTGGTGTGCTCCTATCTTTATGAGGATGAGAGTTCACCAAGTAAGGTTGCCTTACAATTGTTTGATCGGCTGAATAATAGTTTTCTAAATTAGAACGGCTTTCCCTTGACAGTTTGCAGCATCTTACTGACCATTTTTCATTGTGAAGCTCATTTGTGGCATTCGAGAGGTTAACTGTTCTCGTGTGTTGGTTGAGTGGTGCCACTGTTTCCGTCTGATAATGTTTTTGCGAGTGTTGAGTGTAACGAGCCTGTGGTCATTTGAGGCCATGTGGCGCAACAGAGTAGTGCACCCGACAGTAGTGAGTGGGTGAAGTCCGAAGACATTTGATGATTTGAGGACGTAATGAATAATGTTTTCCTACCGTTCGTGGTATGACTGTTGACCAGGACCCGTAGCTGAGGATATGTTTCACTGGCAAGCCACTATTATGGGACCCCCGGACAGCCCTTATGCGGGAGGCGTGTTTCTGGTTACCATTCACTTTCCCCCTGACTATCCGTTCAAGCCCCCTAAGGTAAGCATGGTTGCGAAGTAAGTGTTCCTGTGGCGTTCGTATTTCTTTAGCTTTATATAGTGAGATGTACGTTGCAGGGTCTTTGTCTGCTTTGCGGACCGTTCTGTTCCAACGCGTCTAGTATAGTTTTCGTCTTGAAGATGACCTTTTTTTTAATCGGAGGTATCAGCATATGATCAGAAGTCACTGAATGAACCTTGACTTGCTGGAGTGTAATCTTTTGTGTCCTGGTAGCATTTACCCCTTTGCAGGGTGGACATTTCGTTTGTTGTCTTGTTGGACGTGATTCGATATTCTTGGCAAGTGTTGTTATCATATGAACTATTTTTGGTTTCCATTCAGGTTGCTTTCAGGACTAAGGTTTTCCACCCGAATATCAATAGCAATGGCAGCATCTGCTTGGACATTCTGAAGGAGCAATGGAGCCCTGCTCTAACCATATCTAAGGTGTGTGTGAAGTCCTGGGCTTCCGAGCGTTTATGGAGCCATTTTGTGTGACCGTCTTTGTGGAGATGCGTTGAGAAGGGTTTTGATGATATATGGGTGCGATTGATGCGAGAGTAGTGCGAATGTTGATGTTGAATTCGTTGTGATGCTGTGTGGTCTTTCTATTGCCTGTTCTTTGACCATGTTATGATTCATGGAAATCTCTACAGTCGGAGTTGTGCAAGCTGAGTTTGTGTGATGAAAGAATTGGGATTCCTGATATAGGGTTTTGTTTTTGGATCGCTACAGGTGCTCCTGTCAATATGCTCCCTGCTTACAGATCCGAATCCCGATGATCCGCTCGTTCCCGAAATCGCTCACATGTACAAGACAGACCGTCAGAAGTACGAGGGAACTGCCAGAAGTTGGACTCAGAAATACGCCATGGGTTGATGCGAAGGTGTCGCAGCAACACGGGTGAGCGCGTGGTGGGGGTTTGGCACCTTGTAGATGAGAGGATAATTTCTGCATTTGTGCTTGAACAGGGTTGGATAGGAGTTTGGTGATGAGCGGTTAGCCATGGGGGGGTTTCTGTTATGGAGCCACTGTGTAATGGTAGGGTCCTAAATGTGTGCTGGGCGCTTCAGTCGTTAGATAAATGTAAAAGCGTTGTCACTCGTGCACTCGTGGCATCATCGTTTGCTTGAGGTCTTGGAGAGCAATGTTGCGCCTGTGCCTCACTATTGCTGCTTTCATGCCTGTGCCGTGAGTTGCACATATTTATGAGAGGACTTGGCATATCCTTTTCTTTGGTGCCCATTTTGTGCTTATTTGGGTGAAATGTCCTCAAATATGTTGTTATAAATGAAAGATGGTACAATATTTGGTGTGCCCTTGTTATCCGGCAAGATGGAAAAGATGTTAATTTTTGTGCCAAGTATCTTCTGTGCCAATTGAAACTGTTGTGTGCAGATTAGAAGTGGATGAAGGCCCGTCTGCGGTAATCGACTTTTGACGCTTGGCGTTGTGGAGACGGCGGAGCGCGGGGGATTTTCTCTTTCGTGAATATGGGAGACTTGCGCGGTCTTTGCAAGGAGTCGTGAGGAGTGGAACAGTGAGGTTTCTCTCGGTGAAGCTGACTGCTTCGGAAATCCCGATTCACGAGTCAAGTCAGATTCGTTCAATAGCACAACAGCTGGCACACGCTTTTCCTGAGAATATACTAACTCTATGCTGCGCACTTCCTTATCGGTAGGAACCGAGTATTGGAAATGGAGTCCAGTGGATACATCCCGTAATCTTGACTTTCTTTATCAGGATTGCGTCCTTAGATCAGGTTGGAACCATTGAGGTGATTTTCAGGATCATGAAAATATAACCTCTTATGGAATTGGCTTGGCTGGTCACCCCCTTGGCTTGCCTGTTGCAATTCCTACGAGAAGGTGCTACTTTCATGTTTCCAAATTCGCCTTTGACTGTCTGATCGACCGAATTTTGTCATTTTCTCCCAGACTTGTCTCTGTTCTTGGTAAAAATGAGATTTGGAATTTTGGATGTGTGAGCCTTCAAATCGGTGCTTGAAGTGTTCAATTTTCATTGACAAGGCCGTGCTTGAAGGGCTAGCCCGTTTACATCAATGTCAACGTTTAATGATTTTGTAGGTATTTCTAATTGAATCGCACTAACACGCAAATCGTACACAAATTTAATAATTTTTGCTTTTATGGGATCTATAAGGTTCCAGCAGCGATCCCAGAACGCTTACAGGTTAATTAGCAGGAACGCTATACCCGTGCAAAAGGGGAGCTTTGTCTGTGACCCGGTACAGCACTGGTTTCTTGCGACCCTGCACGAAATTCAGAAGTGCAGTCATGGCTACTTCTGGTCTTCTGTGCTTGTTGGAAGTACTAAGTGATTTCAAAGAATTGTCTCAGACTGGTGATTTTTTTGTGAATGACTTGTAATAGAGAGTGTTCATTTTGAAATTTTGTGCAGTGAGGGTTTTTAGGAAATTTTGGAGTCATGTGCTTGAGTCATTCAAGCACAGGTTATTAACAAGGGAGTATGTCACTAAAAAGGGAGTTGAACCCCTCTTGCCTCAAAATGTAGTGTTAGTGTTTTGTACACAAACAAATAAGTCATATGAGTAGTAATAGTTACGGTTTAGGAAAAATAGTCATTTAGGTGTCACATTTAGGTGTCACAATTTTTGTGGGCTTGCAAGAGACCAAAGGTGCATTTTGCAAAAGTTACCAATTTCCACTTTGTAGCATAGACCGTAGAAGTATAATCTTGTCCAGTAGAAGTTGATAGTTAAGGAAACATGAGTAACAAGGTTGGCCAAACTTCATAAAAACTAAAGAAACACAAATAGAATGGTAAGGATACTAACTTACCAAGGAAAGGATATTACTATGCTATAGTGGTACGACTAATTCACAAATCCCTTTGCTGGTCAACCTTAACAACACTTTTCCATGAATTAATAGTTTTTATATTAAAAAAAATTTCTAGAGAAAATACTTTTGGCCAAAAAAATGCACAAGAGGCAAGTACTTTCCCATCCTATTTCTTTAGTAGGATTTTAAAAACTTCAAAGTGGAAAAACTTTTTTTGTCCTTGACAAATCTAAGTACCAAACAACATTCAATTTCAACAAGTCTGAAATATATAGATATAAGCTTTTACAAGTGGCATGACTATGAAAGTTTGTGCTACAATTTGATCACTGGATTCACTTGTAAAGGTGGGCCACAAGCTACCTCATAGTTGGCTTGCATGATCACTTTAACCCTTGAACGTCACAAGGGACGAAAAACATCCTCACAGTCTAAAAGTCAAATTCAAAGGGTTATAACTTCTGCATCCAATATCCAAATTCAATAAATCTTGTTGGAGAAGTTGCGCATACTAGTCTAGTTTGTGTGATAAAATTTTCAAATCAATACATGATGTATATAAGTTTTGAGAACCAATTGAAGTTCACAGGTTCAATTTGAGCTCACCAAACTGCATTTGATGGCTGCAACTTTTGGGGCTTGCATCTTTGTAATTTAATGTTTGTTTTCAATAAAATTTGTTGGGTTTTGTTTTCACTAAAGTCTAATTATTGTGGTAAAGTTTTCATGTCAATCCGAGTTGTTTCGAATGATTGGGAGCAATTCAAAGTTCAAAATCTAGACATTGGTGAAAGCCAATGAACTTTGGCGGCCTATAACTTCTTCATAAAATGTCCAAATCTAATCAAACTTGTTGGAGAAGTTGCGCATACTAGTCTAGTTTGTGCAGTTAAATTTTCATAGCAATCCAAAAGGTTATGAGTGACTGAGAAGCATTTTAGTAGAAAGAGGTTCAGTCATAGATTTGATTTTTTGTTACTTTTTTCACTTTTTTCTGACATTTCAATTCCTTTTTGCAGGCACAATGATTCATTTGAATGATATTTTTTTCACCAAATTGTATATATTCTGGTTTTGAATCACTTTGTAGTTTAAAGTTTTTTCATTTGAGTAGGTTTAGAAATCAAATTTCACCTCCAAATGTGTTTTTAAGAAAATTTCAGCACCTTTTTTCAACACTAAAACATTATAATCTTTCAATCTATACGGTCAAATGACCCCAAATTTGTTCCACACCATCTAAAACATGCACACTGCAATATTGTACGGTTGAGATGTTCATACCTTACTCTAATTTTGACTTTTCAGACTTGCAAAGGAAGGCAATTTTTAAGTCTGGTTGGACCTCTGACGTTTAGGGGTTAAACAAATCTTGTTGTAAGTCAAGATTAGAAGTTAATAGTATTTTAGAGGTGGTATGAGGTTTGCTACCCTTGTACAAAGGCTAGCTCTTGTTAACATTTTTTGAGTGACTGTAGACATTCTTGAGAATGCCGAAGTGACGAGCAAAGCTCCCCTCATTCCTCTCTTGCGCCAATGTTGTAGATAAATTATCCCAAATACATTTAGGAGTTCCTACTAAGAAAAGTGACAATCTAGCCTATTGCATAGTAATTGTGCAATATTTGCAAAGAACACAAGATAGACATTGGTGAAGCACCGCATCTTCATTGCAATGGGAAATAGAGGAAAATTAAAATGAACAATAAAAAAATAAAAAAAAATGTACAAGTGAAGCATTCCATTAGCAAGCCACAAAAAAATCAGAAACGGTAGTGTACAAGTTAACCAAAATAGCAATCCATAAGAGAAGCACTCCATCTTTCCTGCAACGATGAATGAAAAAAACTGGGAATTAGATACAGTAGTTTAGAAGTGAATAAAAAATGGCAATTTACAAGTGAAGCAATGTAAAAAAAAAATTGGAAATAAATTTAACCACCAAAACTAAAACAGAAAGGCAAAAAAAATTTGAAAACCAAAAATAAAATCATACTTGCAAATTGGCACTTGATGGAAATCTTATTGGGTTACAAAAACATGCTCATTGATTTGCTTGTCATAGCAATATGTGTATATTGTTGTAATAGAAAGATCAAAATATAGATGTGAGATACTTGAGTTGCCATGGAATACCTTCCACTGCAAAGAAACCTCTTTGCATTGCAAAGATACAAGATCATTGTATCAATTGAAGTCCTCCTTGTTGTAAGTGGTAGATCCATCAATAAGCAACCATGGAAGCTCTTGTTGACAAACTTTCACTACTTGTAAGAAATCACAGATGAAAATGTCATACATCTGAAAATACTTGATCAATGGAATAAAGATGGCCTAAGGACAACAACACTTTAATGTCTAAAATCATGTCGAAATTATCATCAACCTCAACAATAGATTTATGCATAGGTCATCTGATCATGTTGACTTCCATTTTTACAAAGATGGTCATGTATTCAGCCAAGATATGCTACGTTGGATTCCTCATGGAGATCCAACGTATGTCCATTTTGTGCACCATTTTGTTATCCTTAATTTCCATGAGATTAACGAGCTTATATAGCTTAGCATGCTCGTTAGCATGTCTTTTGTTACTACAACAAAAGTACGAGTATACTAATTGAAAAAGGCTCTCAAGCCTTGATACTATAGGATACTTGGAAAAAGTCTATACGACCAAATTTACTTTGTGACTCATACAACTAGCACTTAGCATGAAGGAAGTTCATTTGTCATGAATCTACATAGTAACACTGTTTTTGGACCCTGAAAGGTACTATCTCCATCAACCCCAAAACAAACAAGTTTAGATGCAATTTATTCATGAGTGAGACCTCCCTCATATAACAATGCATGCTTAATGACATTTGTAGTGTGGTATGTGGTATCCCCTTTAGACACACAAGACAAATGCAGCAAATGTGGCACTTGTTCCTAGTTGTCCATGGCATAAACATGAACACCGATTTAACAAGTGTTGTCAACTATAGTAACCTCATCGGCATTGGTCAAAATTATTCTAGCTGACTGCACAACAATCTTCAACATGATTAGAACGAAAGCCTATAAGTATTCACTTATCTCCCAACTAGTAGTTTCTGACCAATGCTTTGGTGGCAAGCATATCACTTTCAAATGTCTAAGCAAATATTGCTCTCGCACATAGAATGGCCATGATTAAGAATTTGGAAGAAGATTGAAAATTAAACTCTTTTCTTTTTTAGCTTGCATTCTAGACTATAATGAGTTGATCAGCCAAAATATGCATGACGCCATTGCCAACACTTGGATTTGGCATGAGGTAATTCCCCATATTGTTGTTGTTGTAGCTCCTACCAAAACAACAAACCGTGAAGTTATCAAGTAACCTCAATTGAGGTGCTATAGAAGTTGCACAACAAACACCTCACAAACAAAACAAAGAGTACCACATAGTCATATTTTCATTTGCTATGAAATGAAGTTCCAAAGTACCTAGAAAAATGTATGAGAAGAATGTTGAATTGAATTGTGAAAAAATGTTGGAGATACATTTCTTGTTTGAATATGAATTATACTATTGATCAAAGATTAGCTTGGGTATCCTCTAAATTGGCAACTTAAAAAAGATATAGTATCATTAATATCAACATTTCTATTTTTTATTTAAAAAGAGTGAATTCCCAAAAACATTCATGTATAACACTAACACACTATTATAATGGATATTATCCTATTTTTGTTTTTTTATTGAAAGCTTGATATTTTTTATTTTTTATACTAAAATTTCCATCCAAAATTGTAACAAGTAAAACTATTAAGTATATTATTTGTCATTATTTACCTTTAATATGTGTGCTATTTATATATCTATAATTCTAATAAATTACATAAAAATAAATATAAAGATGCTCACAATTAGTATATTAAGTATATTTTTATATTAAATCTATATAAATAGCAAAACAATAATTGCATAAAGTAACATGTTAAACAAAATTGTGCTACTTTTTATTATATTCTCTAATGTCTTTCAAGAGTTTAAAATATTTTTGGGTGGAAGTTGTCCTCATATTACATTTCAAACTTGAACAATTTATGAATAAAATCACAATTTGTCTTTATTGCATAGGAAAATTGTGTTGCTTTTACATTAAAAATATATAAATTATATAGTATAAGTACGCAATATATATGTGCAATAATTGTATACATAGAAAGATAATAAGTTTAAACTATCTTGTTTTCATCCATATTGTTTTTCACTAGTTTATTCATACTAAACCCTAATGACTTTCCTACAACTTCTCAATGAAACTTTCCAAATCTTATGTGAAACCATTTTTATATGCTTGCAAGGACTTAAAAGGGTTCATTGAAGTTTCTATGGAATTTTTCATGCATATGTTTTTCCAAATGCAAATTGGAGTGAATTTTTTGACAAGATAACTTGTTAAAAAAATTCCCTTCAATCTCATTGCAAAAAATTCCAAAATAAACTTAACAATTATAAGACATTCTAAGCATTATTATACTCTACAATAGTTGAAGTTCTTAGTACCTTAATTTGCGTCCCATCCCATAAGTCACTATTGGTAGCATTGTGGTATTTATTGTCCACTATGCATTTTTTCTATTGAAACACTACTGACATGCCTCATTTATAGGATATAAATAAGACATGTTGTATAGCTTATACTGAAATAATACAAAATCAACCATCTTATCCATTAAAAATATAAAATATACAATTCATAGAATTGTATTGTTGAAACAGTAACCTATGGAATTTATAAATCCACTAAAAAAATTGATCTCTCTAACAAAGTATTAGGTCTCTAAAATATCCACAATGCAAAATTAACCATTGTGAACAAATTACTCCAAATAGTGTAAGAAAATCATTTAGCTAAACAAATCCATATTTTCAAGAGCAATATAAACACAATATATCTTATACTTAACCAAATTAAACATTCAATATTTATACTTAACCAAATTAAACATGCACACTTGTCCCCCTTCTACCTACCAAGAGTTTTGACATAGCAATCGTATAGTTAAAGTACATAAACTATACACTATTGATATTCATTGTTTTCACATTGATTTAGTGCTTAAAAATGCACATAATCGATGTGATTATAGTACGTAGTGATGAAGGTACTGAATTAGTACAATATTTGTTAATAATCTGTCTGTCCTTAAGTTTGAGATGTATATTGTGTGTACATATTGTACCATATCTAAACACACTATCCACTATCCCTTCAAAAAATCATTAAATACAATTTATTGTAGTCACATATTGTAATGGCCATTTTTCACAAGACTTACTTTCTTTAAATATTTGTTAGACAAATACCAATACTCCATTAAGTCATCACCACTCAAGGTTGGAATGCACAACCACTAATAGTGATTATAGTTAGTGTATGTGGCACTAGCTATATTTTGTATATTCCCAAATTGTGAGATGAATTCCAAATTCCAAATTCCAAAAACAAGTATAAAAAATATTAAACAACATCAACAACATTGCCATCAAATACACCACATACATTCTTCTTCACAAAAGAGAGTTAAAAAATAACCAACCTCATTGAAAAATAACCCTCTTCCCACTAATTTTCATACTTCATAAATGTCTATTATTTAAACATTAATTTCATCATCGACATTTCAATTTATAAATTAGTGCTTACCCACATATAGGCAGTATAGAATTTCCCTTTAGTATAGGCCTATAGTGTTGAGATCCTAAGGTGGGACCATAGATGAAGACACTCTTGGGGAGTTATTTCTCTCCGCACGCCACACGTTGGTCAAAACAGAAGACTCACGATTTCCCGTAGTGACCTCAACACAACATTCATCCATTATCCATCCACCCAATGGACGCGTAAAGCGACGTCCAACGGAACGCTGGCCGTCGCCCCCGCCAGCCAATGAAACCCATCTCCCGTCAACAACGCCGAACGCAAAACCACTTCTCGTCTCGATCTCGTCGACCGACACCTGCCCTAGCCCTTCCCTTCGAGACTCCGAAAGCCTGCAGCCCTTGCAGGAAGCTCCTCCCCTGCCGCAGAATGGGCTCTCTGCGAACACATTCCGATTCATTACAAGTGCAAGTGCTGAATCAGTCGCAAATTCTGACAGATTTGCACAAATCCTCCCTAGATTTCGACTCTGCAAGTGATATTTCGACTTGTAAGTGAGATTTCGGCTTTGCCAGCGAGATTGCGAGATTGCGAATGAGATTTTGATGAGTGGCAGGATGCGCGGGCCATGTCGCAGCCTGCGGAGAGGAAGAGTAGTAGTAGTGTTCTCAAGCGATGGCGTGAACGGTGTTGGTTTTTAGCTTCTGCTGCGGATGGTGCAGCCGCATCGTCTTCGTCTTCGTCGTCGTCGTGGGTGAGACTGATGGTGGTGTTCGTGGAGAATCGTCGCCGGGGCTTGTCGCTGGTGGCATGGCTGCTACTACTTCTGGCCTTTTGGCTCGTGTGCTCGGCAAGCGTTCCCGCACCATTGGTCGTCCCGCCCCCCTCCGCAGCTGCCCCCGTGAGCGCTCGCGAGGCCGCCGATCTCCGCGACGAGGTGCGTGGTGCTCAGCCAGGGTTTGGTTTCTGCTTTATCTTCCGATTTCCTGCGGTTTTGCAGTTTTTGTGAGTAGATGAAATGCTGTGAATGCGAATGAGCACTAGTTATACTTTCTTCTTTCGCCATCAAATCTTTTTCGGGATTGATGTAATTGACCGAGGGGTTTAGGATCCTCTGTCTGTTTGACCTAGCGAGCTTCCATAGGGCGCAAGAGCTAGAGACTTTCTTCGTGATGGACAAATCTCTTGCTGACGATATTGATTTTCATTCAAACTGGTTTTCGAAATTTTTAGGGTAATCGAGCTGCAACTTGAGTTCTACATTTCTGGCATGGTAACGATGTGAGAGTATGATCTTTCTGTGAATTAGCAGAAGTCGGTTTTACGGCTTGCGGAAAATAATGAGTTAAATGTATGCATTTCAAATTGCTCTTCGAAATTGCACCTTAATATGTAATTTCTTAGATCTAATTGTGACTTTTTTTCTATTTCTCTGGAGCTTACCAGCACCTTGGAGATGTGTAATTAATTTAATTGTGTGTTTCGTAAGTTATCTCTGGGAGTGAGCGATGTTCCAATTAATTCATTTCAAACTTGAAGACCGCAAATTGCTGAAGTCTAATATTTATGCGGAGTTCCATAATTTTGGTTTTATTCGTGAGGATATTTTTGGATTTTCCGAAAGGTAAGATCTGAATGAATTCTTGTTCAATTACAGTACTGTCTGGTTCAGGATTATGTGCTGGAGAAGTGAATTCTTGCTATTCCTTGAGAAGATTTGGTGCTTGAGAGGTTTAGAGTTCAAAGTTCTTTAAAGTGGCTTAATATCTTCTTTGTTACAGCTGGGGTTCTTCATCTTTTTTTGCGAAAAGACTGCACAAAGTTTGCACGGATGTGTGTGTCTAGCATTGCGAAGGCCGAAGTGCGGTTCATTCTGTCCAGTTTGTGTTTTCCTGCATCTAATGGTGAAAAAGATTGCTGTTATGCAGGTCAAGGACATGTTTTACCATGGATTTGATAATTACATGGAGTATGCATTTCCTCTAGATGAACTAAGGCCCATGAGCTGCACCGGTGAAGACTCTCTCGGCGGCTATTCTCTGACTCTTGTAAGCTTACTCACTGGCTGGTTACTGAAGCTGGAAGATTTGCTTATTCAGGATGGCTGCACATCGAAGTTTCTATAAAAAATCATCTAAGCTGTCATGTATTTTTACATGATATAGAATTAACTCCTATAAATTCTGTACAGTTGTAGAAACAGTCTTAGGTTGACACTAACAGTCTTAGGTCTTTGGTCCTGTGTTTGTTTTGTCCGTCAGGTTGATTCCTTGGACATGCTTGCTTTATTGGGGGACCGGACACGATTTAGCAAGGGAGTCAGCTGGCTTGGGAAAAACTTACACTTCAACAAGGTATTTGGAACTGTAACCCCTGTTTTCTGTTGGAGCTGCGTTGGTAGAGTATAATCTTACAGCAGCACTGTTTTATGGTCTTTGTTTCCTTAACATTTGGTGGTCCATTTTGCAGAACAAAACAGTATCCGTTTTCGAGACGACCATTCGTGTGCTTGGTGGTCTCTTGTCTGCCCATTTGATTGCCTCAGATGCCTCAACGGTAAGAAGTTCTTTTCTTTTATCCTTCCCGCTATGGAAATTGTTGTTTTGTGAAACTCAGTATGCTTGGAGGGCAGTGAAAAATTAAACGACAACTTACCATGTATACCGCCAAGTTGACTTCTGGTATTATTTCAGGGTATGCAAGTAGATCGTTACGACAATGAGTTATTGCATTTGGCGGAGGATCTAGGGCGACGAATGCTACCTGCATTTGACACACCTACAGGTACTGATGTCATTAGCGTGTAGATTTAGTTTGGCACTAAAAATGTCCTTGTTTTGTGACGATTTGTAGTATGCACATCTTAATTCTGTTATGATTATCTCAATCATTTGGGCCTTCGTGTGGATGGATTAGGTATTCCGTTTGGATCAGTCAATCTGGCGCTCGGTGTCAGCGATGATGAGAGTCAGGCAAGGCGAGCCTCTCCTAGAGCTACACTCCTTAGTCTAGGGTGTGCCTCTTAATCCCTTGTTTTCTAATAGCAAATTAAGGAAAAACATATTATTCAACCGTCTCTCTGTTTTCGGTTGCTGTAGAAGCAATTGTTGTGTATTTGGTATTGCTTATATTATTGAAGGATTGTCCTTGACCTTTATAGTTCTCTAAGGTATCTATATTTCTTATGTTTGGTCTCTCTTATGTGCCTACCGGTGAAGATGAGTTACAGAATTGCTGAAAGTCATAGAGTCTTACAGCTCTTCTCAGCTGACATACAGCTTGTGACGGTGTGCAGGTATCCTCAACAGCCGGTGGCGGAACTTTGACTCTGGAATTCGGTGTTCTCAGTCGCCTTACAGGAGACCCTGGTAACAAACGACTTATTTCTGTATGGTTTGAGTGTCCCATAGAAATTGGTTTTGTAGCATGTTAATTGTTTGCAACATATTGTCTCAAATTTCAATTGACTTCATTTCAATGATTTTTGTAAAAGCTTGCAGTGCATTTCTATGTAGCAATTATTATTACAATAATCTAAGTTTTTTGGTAAAGCCTGGAAGCATTGGGGTGCGATCACAAAAGATGCATCATGTATGTGCTCAAGTTTTACTCACAAGATTTGGCTGCGGATCAGAATTTGAAAGGGTTACGAAACGAGCTGTTCAAGGATTATGGGCTCAACGGTCGCGTTTGGGACTTGTTGGAGGTCACATCAATGTATTCACAAGCGAGTGGACACACAAGGTGCATTCTTGTTTTTAATAGGGGTTACTGAGGATTTAAAATGTTTCCTAGACTTAACTGCGGAAGAAAGTATTATAAAAAAGAGGAATATGGAAACTATATCAATGTTTCTATTTTATCTATTTACTATCAAAGTTTTCAAATTTTTCTGATCGAGAGTGAAGCTTTGATTTTCATGTGTATGGTTTGGTTCAAGCGATGACACTGCATTTGTTAGATTGCAATATTGCTAATGTGCGAAATGTGCAATAGGATGCAGGCATTGGCACCAGCATTGATTCGTTCTATGAATACCTTCTGAAGGTAAGTTTGTGTACGTTTTCCTGTGTCCTGAAAATGTGTTGATGTTGTTTGAATGCGGTGAGTTTTTTTCCGTGGTCCTCTCTAGGTTTGACAAAGAGCTCTGTTATTTTAAGATCATAATGACGGCTCCCTATGAAGGATTCATGAATTGGATATAAAAGTCTGTTGGCTAGTTTGTAATCTAGTTTATCGATCTCTTTGTTTATTAAAGAAATGATTTCTTCGATTCAGTACATATATCAGGCCAACATTTGAAAGTGCAGGACTGGTATGGTGTTTCTTGTGAGGTTACTAGTTATCTGAAGAGGGTATCTTGTGGGTATAGTATTTTCCGCTGATAATTATCTTTGTTTGAAGGCATACTTGCTTCTGGGAGATGAAGAGTACTTGTTTATCTTCAAAGAGGCTTATAAGTCTGTCATGCGTCATCTCCATAATGAGCCCTGGTAAGCAAACATGCTGGACAATAACGATTTCAATCCTCAAGTAAACATGCCTGTCAATTCAAAATCGGCTTTTTTGCATGGTTTTCATTAACTTTATTTCGTTTTACGCTTTCGCTCGACAGTTTTTTTTCTAATTTTTTATTTGGGGTTATTCTGTGCTAGGTATTTGGAGGTTAATATGAACTCGGGAGTTGTTGTATGGCCATTGTTTAATAGTCTTCAAGCCTTCTGGCCAGGATTGCAGGTACGGGCTGCCTACAATATTTTGAAATTCTTTCCGCAATGATGCCGATGTCTCCTTTATATTGTAACATGTTCGTTCAGCTATAGAGATGACTCAGCTGTTGTATTTTCCACTTGGAGAGTACAAGTTGTTGCATGTTACAATGAATTTCATAGTTTCCTTTCTCCAGGTCTTGGCAGGTGATGTTGAACCAGCAATTCGTACTCACAAGGCGTTCTATGCTGTATGGAAGCGTTACGGATTCACACCAGAGGGCTTCAATTTGGCCACATCCAGTGTGCAAGTAAGGGAATCCTCTCGTAATTGAACTTTCATAATGACTTGTCAATATGACTTCTTGTACGATTCCACTTGTGTCTATTGTTTCACGCGAGTAGTCCAAGAATTTCCTCCGAAAGTGGGGATATGGAGGTGTCTGTCTGAGATCTGTTCTCTGTTGATGAGTACATAAAATTGTTGCCCTAGCTCTATACAGCTTCTCCTTGGGACGATTCTGCACATTTATCTTGAATTTTTTATTTTCCTATTTCTAACTATTGTGAAACTGGTATTGTTGAAAGCACATCTCATTGAAGGGGTATGTATTGTGCAGCCAGGTCAAAGGAGTTACCCATTGCGCCCAGAACTTGTAGAGAGCACTTACATGCTCTATAAAGCTACTCGAAATCCTATGTAAGAGGACCGTTTAAATGATATCTGCTGCTGCTTTTGAAGCATTGGTGTGTCCCTGCTTCGTTGTTTGTTCTAGTCCTACGTGCTCTCTTTCTAATTCGTGACTGGCTTTGATTGAGGTTGAGATGTTCTGATATTTAATATGTTTGATGAGTTTTGGGTGCAGGTACTTAGATGTTGGACGGGACATAGTGGCAAGTTTGCAAAAATCGGCAAAATGTCGGTGTGGCTACTGCCACATAGCAGATGTGGAATCACATGAACAAGATGATCACATGGAGAGCTTTTTCTTATCGGAAACTGTATGTGGTTCTTTTCTTTGCAGCCTCTATTTTTTTATCGATGAAAGTGCACACTGTTGAGATTGAACGCTGACTTTTCTTAAACTCACTGTTGCATGTGTACAGGTAAAATATCTATGGCTACTTTTTGATTTGGCCGCTGGTGGTGACAACTTAATAGAGAAAGGTCCTCACCCGTGAGTGTTTCAAACCTTTTTCCTTGTTCTGTGTTAGTAATGAGATGGATTGGAGCGTTATGGTGCACAATATTATAACGTGGGGAGTCGCCTGCTGCAATTTTTCATCTATGTTGTATGTGATGGTGTGATTTTTTACTGCAAAGCTGTTTTATTGGTATAATTTCTTGAATTCTTTACGATGTAGAACCAAAAATATATATGAATTGGGTTTTTAAACAAGTTCGGACAGTCAAACTGAGGACTTTGTGTTTGCTTATTTATCTGTGCTAAATTTTTTCAGGTATATTTTCAATACAGAAGGTCACTTTTTGCCGATGTCTCCTGAGATATCGCTGCCGACTGAGCTTTGCAATTTTCCAGGCAGTTTCTGCCCAGAACGTATTGCTGGAAGACTTGGAGATGCTAAGAGTAAACTGATGAAAGAGCTTGAAGAGAGCAGAAAAGCTGAAGCGCTTCTTGCTGGTGACTGCAATGACAGTGACTTGGACAGTCAAACTTGCTCAATTACACAAAATGAGAAGCGTGGAGTCAAGGACAGCGACTGGACTGTTCCTGCAGGGAGCTCTCTCAAAGTACGTACTTGATCATTTTCATCTAGGTAGCTCCTCTTTAACCTCCAAGTGCCCAGATGTCCAAAGGTGACTATTTCCATATCTATGGGAGTTGAAATAAACCATTTAGGAAGCTTCTAGGAAGGTAACAAAATTTATCAATGAAAAGAAGATACCATACCCTTCATTTTTGAGCAATCGAAATATTTTTTAAAGCTATTTCATAGTCGACCTTTAGCTTGGGCACTTGGGGGCTAATCCATGCCAGAACGGTGATAGTAAAATTCTCAACTTGATTAGAAGAACTGCTCTTTTGGATTATGCAGTGATTACATTAGAACCGGGTAAGAGTTGCATGAAAGTGCTTTTAATTCATTTTCTCACTCTACTTTACAGGGAATGTGCCCCAAACCAAATCTTTGGAGACAACTCGGGTTTGATCTCGCTTTACAGTCCCAAGCAACTACCCGAGCCAAACCCGTTTCCAGTGGGGCTGCAAATAGACTTGCAGCTGCACAGGATGACAAACCTTCTGGGGTGAATTCTTTTTTAGTAAGCATGATATCCTCAGGTTCTATGCAACCAAGCACCCTAGAGAAGCATGCCAGAGAGCTCTTGGCACAGATTTTAAGTGGATCAAGATCTAGTGGCAATAGTCTTGCATCAATTCAAGTCGTCAGTGGCGAAGAAGCTGGTGGAATTACCCTCCAAGGGGAAGAGAGGCAAAATACTTTGGATAGTATCAAGGTGGAAGAAGACACACTACCAGCAAGCAGGTGATTTGGTGTGGCGTGTTGTCAAGCACTCAGGTTTGAGTGTTATGTCATTGCAAACATGGATATGGCACTTGCCTGCTCTGATCATGGCCGAAATTGGCCAATGTGAAAGGGCATTGCGAGGTTTGTATCATAGTCATTGCATCCCCTATTTTCCTCACTTTGTCTTCTCATTCAATTTATTGACCCCTCGAAGGCTCCAGGGGTTCTGTATTCCTGCCAAGCTGATTAAGTCGTGAGCTTGAGCAGTTCACGGCTCAGGAGAGAGCTCTGATCACCTCGGCTTGATCTAGATTGCTGCATGCTAGGTCTCGCAGTTGGGAGTAGTAGCCGAGCAGAGAGCAGGTACACAAAATAAAGAAGCATTGGCAGTAAAGTACTCATTTGAAAATTTATAACTAATCCATCGTTCCTCGAAATTTATGCAACCTCTTTCATTTTGCTACGTAATTATTTTCATCATCATAAGTATTTTCTCACTTCCTCTTGCCACAGCTTTGTCAGTAGATTGTAGATGTTGTGCCTTTCCCTTGGAGTAAATTAACCCCTGAATGTTTTTGACTATGTTTTCACCAAAACCGCTCCAAAACTGCCATTTTAGTAAAGTTTCAAATTTTAGAAAAAAACACATCTTTGGACACATGTAATTGTAGGATCTTGTAGGATCTTGTAATACATTGGTTTCAAAAGATGTGGAAAAAAATTCAGAAATTTTCATCATGTAGATTGTAAGATAGTAATTGTGGAAGGATGAGGCCCCCATAACCAAGATATCACCAAAACTCTTTGATAATTGGCATTCACTTTTTCTACAATCAACAATGAAGTCATCCATTGGACCATTGTGATTTGTAGCATCTTTATGGGGTTAATGTTTTAAGTGGCATAAATTATTTTTTAGACCTTGTGAAAAATTAGGTAATTGTATTTTGCAAGGTCAAATTATGGAAGAATGTCCCAAATGATTGTAATTTTGCATTCATTCTTCAAAGCAAGTTAGCTATATACTTGAAAATTTTCAAGTCATTTGGAATCATACAACATATAGGAAAAAAATAGTAAGTAGAAAGTAGAGAATGATTCAAAATACAAAATTATTTATAGTTCATTTATAGAATTGAAAAATGTCTAAAGGTTGTAATATTGTAATAAATAATTTGCATCTAATGTTTTTATTTTTTTCCAAAAATATTGAAATTTGAGGTAAATAAAGGACTTCAAAGTATATTTTAGAATAGAGATTCCATAACTACTTACAAACTACCCACACTTAAAGCTCCTCATAACTTTCATCTCATTAATAAAAATGGAATGATTCAAAACTTTCCATGTATATATAAATCTAGAGAACCAATTTCAATTTTTTTTTTTTTTAAAGTGATTTTTAAAGAATTTTTTTGTGTTACCCAAGCTACCTATTGGTAATAAAAATTACATATCATACAATAATTATTTAACCATACAAGCAAAAGTTATGAAAATTGTTGGGCCTTGAAGCTACTCTTCAAGCACATGTTGTATGAAAGATTTAAAAATTCAAAAAAAAATTTAAGAAACTTTGTTCATAGTGAACTACCCAAAATTGCTATATTGCAAAAAAAATGCAATTTGGTCCTTTAGGGGTTAATCCTTTGGAGAATAGCAATTGTGAAAGTGATGGTGTCCCAATCAACAAGTGCTTTGTGACAATATAGAATGAGAGTTCAAATTACAATGTGAGTTTTGAATTGGATAAGCCCATTGACACAAGTAAGCTTTGGAAAGGAAACTTATCACAATGGATGTGGCATTAGACACAGTCAATTACAAATTTTGATGCAATTTTCTTTGTGCAATGATATTACAATAGAACCTCTCTGAAGTATAACCTCTTTAAGGTAATATTGATTGCCCAGTCTTGGCTTGGGCCACAAACAATGCTTAATCTTGGCCCTATTACGTTAAAGAGGTTCTATTATAACCTTAAAAAGATGTTGTGGACACTAAGTGTTTGATAAATGATAGATAATCATTCTATGTAAGAAGTGCATATGTTCATCCCTAAAATTTTGTGCGGGAAAGGGAGGTCTTTCAAAGTACTTTGACCTCCAATGATTGCTATGAGTTTTTTAAGCAAATGATTCACACAATATCAAAAAGGATCATTTCTACAATGACTGATTGTCCTAGAGAAATGATTTATTCTTTTATATAGAAAACAATTGGTGAAGAATACCATTGAAACTCATGTTTGACTCTCTTCCTTGCCATGAATCCATTAAAATTTAGGAAATAGATTTTGTCCTAGTTGAAAAATGTGATACAAAACAAATAGTGCATCTCTTGCACTAATTGAATTAGTTTTTGAATTTCTTCCCCCCATTTGCTTGTTTATTGAATACCAAAGAAAAACATGAATATTGCATTTGTCCTTGTATTCAAACCTTATATTGAAACCTTGATATGCCTAGACTTTATATTATCACTCAAGAATTCTAGATGGCATACACCTAGAGTTTTGTCATACTGATTTTGCACGTTCAAATCATACTCCCTTTGTCCCAAAATGACTATTCACTTTGAATGTCATGTTTTTTTTAAGGTTGTTTTGAGTAGGTCAAAAAAATACCTCCTTATGGCTAATTTTATGTAGGTTGCAATGAACACATGCAATGTTCTTCATTGATTCTAGTGATATAAAATTGGGAACCTTCCTTAATTATGTTTTTCACAATATAATTTAATGAAACTGGCTCAAAACAAAATTGTGGAAGGTTTAGGAAACAATTCAATTTAACCCCTAAAGGATTTTGACTATGTTTTCACCCAAAACACTCCAAACTACCATCTCTAGTACAAATACCAAATTTTTGAAAAAAATCATTTTTGATACATCTAATTGTAGGATCTTATATTAGTTTGGTTTGGAAATCTGTAGAAAAATTCTCAGAAATTTTCACCATGTAGATTGCAAGATATTAGTGTTTGAAGTAACAAAAATCATTTTTTTGTCCCTACAAAAACCCGGGTAGCTACACTTCTTAAGGTCAAATCATTATGAAAAAATGTCAAAAATGGTGGTTACTCTTTGAATTTATTCTTCAAGGCAAATTGACTACATGTTTGAAAATTTTCAAATCATTTGGAATTATACAACATATAGGAAAAAAATAGAAAGAAGAAAGAAGTAAAAAATGATGCAAAATACAAAATTGTTAACAGTTTATTTATGAAATTAAAAAATTCCAATGATTGTAATATTTTAATAAACAATCTACACCCAATTATTCCATAACTACCTTCAAACTACCCACAACTAAAACTCCTCATAACTTTCATCTCATTAATCAAAATGGAATGATTCAAAAATATCCATCTCTAAATAAATCTACAAAACCAATTTCAAAATTTTATTTTTTTTAAAAGTGATTTTTAAAGAAGTTTTTTTTCTGCCTAGACTGCGCACTGAACAAAAAAAACTACATATCATCAATAACATTTTAACCATGCAGTCAAAAGTTATGAAAATTGTTGGGACTCGTTAGACACATGTTGTGTGAAAATTTCAATGAAAAAAAATTGAAAATTCCATTCATAGTAAGCTGCCCCAAATTGCTATGTTGCCAAAAAAACACCGTTTGGTCCTTCAGGGGTTAAATTTAGCAGAGCAACAGAAATTCTAGGGAGAGGGAGAGTGCACAAACTCTCATCAAAAAATGTTATCTACATCTACAACTTGTACTGTACAATTTTCTATTTACGTTCAAACTAATGAAGGGAATGATTTCGCCACTTTTGTGGAAGAAGATCGTCCACGTTTTGGAGTCTAAGTCGTTTTCTGCCACCTCGTGATTTCAGCCTGTGCTGCAAGTCTTCGGCTTCAAAATCTCCTCCCTGCACAGGCAACCCACGTTATTCAGTATCAGAGGACCTTGCAACTGAGTCATGAATCAGTTGTCACACTTAAAAAAAGTATTACCACTATGAGTACCAAAATCACAATAAACCTTGTTTAGATCATGTCCAAATACACAACACATATGTCCAAAAGAAAAGCAGAATCACAACACATGAGAGTCATACGAAGTCCAAACTACTCACCAATAAAGGATTAGAATGTTTGCTGCACTGTTCATGCTTATCACGCACAGATTTGTATGCAAACCGCAATTCACAACCAGCATGTGCGCAAGTATAGGGCTTCAGGTCCATGTGGACTACTCGGATATGAGTATTCAGATTGGAGTTCTGCGAAAAGAACAGTACAAAAACAGAGGTTGAAACGTTAATAGGACATTCACAACCAAACGAAGTAATTCATGGTCTAGAAAACAAACCGCTTTTACATCAGACCTAAATAATTCGACAATATACTGTGATACAAAATATCCAAATAAATTTTCTCACGCATTTGTACCTTGTTGTAACTGTGCAAGCATCCTGGATGTGGACACCTTAACAACGCCTGCTCTCCTTGATGTTTTCGAGCATGGGCTGCAAGGCTCGTCTTCAGCATGGACACACCACAGGTTTCGCAAAAAGCAAAGCAATGTGCAACCTTCGTATGCATTTTTAACTGAGAGCGGGTCTCAAAAATTTCCCCACACCCAGGCTCCATGCAAACTGCTTGAGAGATTGACAAAGAATCTGCAACAAGACCCCAGAGACCATCAATTAAAAAACTTGAGGACGCACTGCACCTGAGATCAAGAAACTGAACCAAAACGTCATTAGAGGCACATCAACTTTGAGAGCTTACCATGCACATTATCAATATGCGTCTGCAATAAGGACGGATATTTGAACGTTTTGCCACACCCAGATTCGGGGCACAGCAGTTGAGCATCTGCTTTCTTCGATCCACGAAGAGTTGAACCCCATTTTTCGTGAAGCTTAAGGTGCCTCTGAAGGTTGGCATTCACATTGAATGAGAGGTCACATCCCTCCCACGTACAAGGAAACAGGTTGCCTTTATGGGTAAGTGAATGACGATTAAGATGGTCCTGGCGTTTGTATTGTCTGCCGCAATTCTCAACCGGGCAAACGAATGACCTCTGCAAATCAAGCAACAAACTTAAATTTCTCAGTAACTAACGGATCTGTCTCAGGGTCGCCGAATTCGTTACATTGTCGATGCTGCAACAATAAAAAGACGACAATCATAAGTGAGTAGGAATTAAAGAACAGCACCGGAAGTTCTTAAGAGGGTATTACCCTCAGGAACTAAACCGGCCCAAGGCACCTTGACTTCAGAGTTCGGTATGGGATCTGGTAGGCCTTTGGATTTTGCTGTATAGTTCCCTGCTCATCCTAGCAAACAATCCAAGCCACCACATTAACAACATGATTATACAGACAATTCAAATTGTAATGATTAACTGATGATGACACCGTCGAACAAGAACTGCACGACTCTCTCAGTGTAAAAAGCAACCTCCAGGAAATGATTCACGACTCTGTATCAACGGTCATGAAACCGCAAGTTCACACAAAAATTCAATTTTAATTTATGAATTCAAAAGAAATCCCCACAACAGATACAGAACCAAAGTTTACATATACTTGTCATCAGATCGGCGTACAACTCTCCAAAAAGATAAATCCACTTACATTCTTGGAATGCGAAAACATGTGCTGCTTCAGCAACGAACGCTTCAAGTGCAAAGCCCCACATACTTCACACTTGTATTTCCCTTTCACATTCCCCTTCCACAGTTCACTCTCCTCCTCATGATCGACAACGTTTTCCTTCGAGTCAACTTCCTCCTCGCTGCGCAACGAAGGCGCCAGCTTCTCCGAAGAGATAGCAAATTCATCCTTCCCGTCATCTAAACCCCATGTAATAGTGTCCGCCTGCAAGTCCGAAAAAGCGCTCGAACACCGGGACTTGCCCATGATCTCTCCCAAGTAAACCCTCTTGTTTAACAAGAAAACCGATGTGGGAACTCTTTCCTAAAATCACAAAAAACCTCTATGCAAAATATCTGTCCGAATGAGAATGATCCGCTGCAAAATCCCTAAGAAACTAAATACAAGCCCCTCAATGTAAATCGAGGTCGGGAAACGAGTCGAGTTCAAAGTAAGACGTCCACTCAGTGTAAGAGCTAAATCATCCGCCATTTCATTCCGAAGAAACTATTCCAAGAAGTTCGCATAAACCCTACAGGACTTTCAATGCCTCAAAAGCTTCAATAGCACCTCAATACACATCCAATCCCAATATCTCGCTCAGATCGCATCACTCTCGTGACATAAAATTAACTAAATAGTGTAGAACTAAAATTTCAAGAACAGTGACGCTGGAAACCGTCTCCTACCAATCTCGGGCACAAGCAGGTTTAAAGATGGCTGGATATCGATGTCTGGAACGAAAAATATCCTCCGCTAAATAAGACGAGGGGTGATGCTGCTGAGGCAGAATCGGTAACGCCACCGAAACGGCCCCTCAATTTATACATCTTGAATACAGTGACGTTTTGGAACGAAAACCTCCGTCTCTATCCAGAATCAAAAACGACGCAATCCGGTTTCCCGCTCCTAAAAATCACCAACCACTGCCTGAAGGCCGGTGGAGACCAGCAACGACAGCAATCGCCACTGCCGGGGTTCAATGAAAAGTTGCACAGTGATCGATTTAGGGTTTAGGGTTTTTAGGGTTTAGGGTTTAGGGTTTCTCCGGCTGAGGAAGAGAGGCTCTTGGAAAATACATAGGAATTTGTTTCTTTCCAAAGGTAAAAAGGTAAAAATTTAGAGTTCCAAATTTTGGTGTCGACAATACTTTGAAGTTAAATAAAACTTAACCAAATTGCTATTTTTAGTAGTTTATATTTTGGAATATTCGTTTTGCAGTCTAGTTTTAGCATCAAGAATTTGATTTTGAAAATGATTGATTATGATTTTTCTATTTAAGATTTTGTAAAGGGGGGGCTTTTGCAATCTTGACTTTTTGGAGTGTTGAGGGCTCTTGGAAATGGGCCTCAAATACACTAGATCTTGGAGAAAAAATCACATTTGAAATTCATTTTTAAAATTTATAAAGTAGATTTTGAAAAGCCATAAATTGATTGGAGTTATACATGTCAGGCCCTTTAGCCTCATATTTGTTTTTGGTGACCAACATTTTAGATTTGACATGTGAAAAAAAGATTGAAAGACTTCAAATCATTTTTACAATTTTAACACTTTCATGATCAAACATTATAATCTTTCAATCCATAAGTGATATTGTTATGTTTTCTTTTTCTATGTGATCTCTAACATGACTAGATTGAATTTGTACGGTTACAATTCAAAAAAATTGATACAACTCACTAAAATGTTGGTTTTTTGTTCAATTTAAAGCAAATTCCTAGAAGCTCAAAAAAGGCCTAGGACATTTAGGGGTTAAAATTGGACATTATGAAATACAAAAGTAACCAACTATAAAATAGGGTCAAGTTTTTACTTAGAGATTTGAGTTGGTCTCCCAAGCTGAAAAAATGGATTGGTGCATCCAAACCTAGCTATGTGCTCCCTTAATTTCAACTGTATTCCTATTCAATGATTGGCCAAAATGGCTTGTTTAAAATCTTCTACACAAGTCTATATTCAACAATCTTTTTGAAATTCAATTCATTAAACATTGAGACAAAAAATCGAAGGTGACTCATAATTTTGCATAGAGAGTGAATCTAGCTTGTTGCCTAGTAATCTTTTAATTTTGTTTCAAAGGAATAGGGATGAAGTCCAAGAAAATTAGGATGAATTTTAATGTTACAAGATAAATAGATTAAATGAGTTACTTCAAACAATTTGACTAAAAGTAAACTTAGTGAAATAGGTTAGATTTTTAACCCAATGAAAGCATTTTCAAAGGGCTTTAGAACTTTCAATTTAGAATCATTCTTCATACTACACCTTTTGACTAATTTTGTATATGCAAGATTACTCATGTTAATCAATTTCAATCATACCAAAGTCATAAACTTTACTTTGATTAGTAATGGTTATTAATTATCAAATAAGTGTGTTTCATTCAATGTTGTTATAAGCATGCAACAATGATAACTAGCATGAATAATATCTCTTGTGGGCCTTATTTGGAAGATCCCCTATTAGGTGTAGACTTGAGGACAAGCCTTGCTATGTGTATCTAAGATAATAATTTAGTACATTTCTATGGGCATATGGCAAAAATGAGTAAAGTACCAATCTCACCACCTCAATTGCATTTATCTTCAATAAATATAGCCATGCATGCACCCTCTAATCTACACTAGTAATGACATTGATAAGAAAATCCTACGTCTTATAAGACGTAGGATTTTCTTATCAATTTTAATATTGTCATAAGACAATTTATTGATATGAAAATCCTATGTGTTATAAAAAAATTATGTCTTGAAGAATATTACATAGCCAATTCTAAAATTGGTGAATCCTCTACTAGTAGCAATAGCCAAATTCATTGGGAGTCGTCCCGGGGGGTGCACTCCCCCTTTTTTTGATGTTAGTGTACGAACAAATGAAGGGCATTTTTAATTGTGTTGGACCTAAATTTTCAACAATTATTCAAAGTAGATTAGCATCTACATAATGGGTTACTAGTCATTATAAATAATGAAGGGTGTTATATATTACTAAATTTTATCGATTTTTTTCTAAAGTAGCCCCCCCAAATCTCCTCCATGAACATTCCACTACTATACTTAATACAGTATAAATATAACGGAAGTACCGAGGGTGGAATCCCATGTCTTGGAATCCCATGTCCTGATAGCGGATGGATGAGGAACATTGGATGTATGAGTGAGTGTCCCATCCGATACCATAGGTTCAGTGAAAAATCGTTAGGGCTACCACCGGAGGTTTTCAGATTTGTTTTGCCCTGTATTTTTTTCAAATCTTGATTTTGGGCGACAAATTTGTGGACAATACAAGGTTGTAGGCCTTATGTTGCTTGCAGATGCTTCAGATTAAAGGTTTTGTCGTGAACTTCTGCTACAAATTGGTGAGTAGTTTAGGTGATTGTATTGTGGATTATGTTTGAGCTTGTAGATGCTTTTAGTTAGGGGTTGGGGGTAGGGTTTTGCATTTGGCGTTTACATGGTTGCCAAGAAGGTCATAGTATAGACATTGGAGTCTGATGCGTCTAAACCAGAATACCTTGGGAAGCTTGACGTCAGAGGTCTTTTTTCCTTTCTTGCGCATTTCTGTTATGTAGTCACTGATGTTGTTCTTTACAAACATGCAGGTCAACAATAGTAGAATTTTTCTTGTAGGAATCAATTTAGTTTTCTTGAGTGTCCAAGTTCCGTATATGAGTTTTGAGATTCACTTTGCATGGACATTAAACTGTGGACCAAGCATATTGTTCAAACCTTTGTTTCTGGAAACTTGTTCATGGTGAATCATGTGTTCATATACACCACAATTTTGAGAATTATCTGTAGACCTAAACCTTGAACTTGGGTACTGTTCTATTGTTTTTCCATTGTTTTTCCATTGTTTTTTCTTAGTACTATGTTTTGATTCAAATTTCAAATTCAATTCGTTTCATTGCAAGTGGTGTAATTCCGCATTTCTACCATGAATGTAGTTTGCAATTTCAGCATTCAAGGTTAACTACAAAGTACAAGTGTAATGTTTAGGCAAACCTTCTCGTAAAAAAGTGTGCATCCTATCCTTCTAAGTTTTAGTAAAACATTGTTCACTATGTTGTATTTATAATGAACATAGGGTATAAAAAATGGACACCCAAAAAAATTTCAACTAAATTTTAGGGTATATGAAATAAGCAAGTTTAGAAATTTAGGTAAAAAAAAATCCATAAATTAAAAAAAAATTACCTACATAGCCTCCAAATAATAAGTTCTTATTTGCACGTGATCAACAGAGTTCCTATATAGTGCTCCCCCGAAGAAGTCGTGTTGAAACCTTGTGTATTTTGGGACATCAAGTTTGCATGAAAGATCCTCATGATGAATCAAGTAGCTTAGTTGGATCTTCAACTACAAAGTTTGCAATGGTAGAACTACACATTAATTACAAGTTCAATTGTGGTTACTAAACTCTTGAAATCTACCAAATATTGAATCAAGAACATACAACTACAAGAGGCTTCTACCAATGTAAAATATACAATGAAAATAGTTGGATTATTTGTGAAGATTAAACCAATTATGTAAGGATAATGATAGATAGAATGTTGTAAGTAAATGGGTTCTTGTTTAATCCCTTCTCTTGATATTCTAGCCCACATTTTAAGTAACATTTGTGACTAGATTTTCATATAATTTTTTCTAATGTGCCGTTATTACACCTTAGGATAAACTCATTTTTGAGGCTAGTTAATAAGGCCTATCATCATGTTAGTCATTAAAAAATGATCGAATTCTTGGACCAACAGGTGTATTTCTTATTTCTACAATGATCTTAAATTCATTCATCAACCACTTTTTAACCTTAGTGTCCTTACAAGGTTAATTCTTCCGAAGGGACTAACTATAATTCACTCAAATTTCAAAACCCTTCACTAAGCACATATTATCCCATTTCATGACTATTGTATTTGTGAAATGAAAATTTTGATATTAATGTTTTCAAATTTCAAAATTATATACACATTTTCTATAAGTCATAAAAGTTCTCTATTGAGTTTGAAAACCTGAACTTATAATGAAGAAAAATGAAGAAAATTTATATCAAATACAAAATATGCCTAAATATATCAAAAAATTTATATGTATATTGTAGAATATCGTACTTGTTGCTTAGGGTTGGCAATAAATATTTCTAAAAATAGATGCCAATTTTTGGGGATATTCCAGTGACTATCTTTAAGTTGAATGGAACTCATTTAGTCAATTTTTGGAGTAACCACTATTAGAGAAATTGGCATCTAAAACAACAAAAAGAATTTCAAATGTATGTTAAGATTTGGGATTTTTTTTCCAACTTTTATAGTGGTTGGTAATTATAACATGACAAATGCACAATTGGACCAATTTTTTAATTCAAATTTCTTTTTATTTGATAAATTATGCTCTATTTTTTTATTTTTCTTTGTAATTTCTAGCCTGTCCATTATTTGATTGGTCATGTCTTTAACACTCAAGATGGTTCAAATTATCATATTTGACAATTTTGAATTGTTTTTTTTCTGGAAAAATAATTATTGATTTATTGTGCTCTACGGTTAAATCAACAAAATTTACCATTACTTGCTACTTATGAATTTCATATTCTCTATTTGTTTTTTCTATAAACAAAAGTCTTTTTCTAAACAAAAATATTATCCAACTTCATAACATGTTTGAAGATCATGCAAGTGAGAAATATAATCTAACAACATCCTAAATTTCCAAGTCAGTCTCTATAAGTACACCCATCTGCTACACTACATCTCTAGCTAAAGATCTTGCAGTAAGTATAGACACCTTATACTTTCAACTTTGACAATTCACAAAATATTTACTTACGTGTCCAAAAGTTACAAATCATCTTGGCTTGGGTTTCTACTGGATTGGCTAAGAACTTCATAAGAAAAAAGTTTCAAAATACTTATATTTTCTTTTAGCCATTTTTACTTTGTACATTTATTAATTTGTTTAAATTCTTGTATTTAGACATTTCCAAAATGAACTAAACATTGAACACCTATTATCATCATTACCAAAATATCAACATCTAAAATATGAGCATGAATGGCTTGCAAAGGGAGGTATAATAAATTGTCAATAAAATAAGCCACTAGTAGTTTGATACTCTAATAGATCAAAATGTTGACTTTTTGTTCAATTTAGAGCAAATTTCTAAAAGCTCAAAAAAACCCTTGGACATTTAGGAGTTAAAGTGGGACACCCGAGGGCACACCCAAAAATCACACCCTACCTAAAACAATCATCATCACTTTGTGTACATCTCCAAAATCAATATGTACTCATGTTGAAGAAACGGTTTTAGAACCTCTACCAAAAAAATCTTTGACCCTTCATAACTTTTGCATACAGTATCCAAATGTTGCATTATTTGGTGCATTAGAACCTCCTTCCACTCCCCAACAAGAAAATACGGAAAATTTGACCCTTCATAACTTTTGCATACAGCATCCAAATGTTGCATTCTTTGGTGCATTAGAACCTCCTTTCACTTCCTAACTAGAAAATACGGAAAATTTGACCAGTCTAATAGCAATAGTAACTACGCACGGTCGCCAAAGTGGCGATGTTGGGGTACCCAGTCACCTTTTCATGCTTACAATGGGCAAACGATTTGCCTTGACTAATCGTTAAATAATCCAAGTACAATCATTTCTTGGTGCCGGTTACCCTCGGCAACAGACATGAATATGTATGCCGGACCACCCATGCTCAGGCATTTACACAACCTTTTCTACCTCAAAATTGAAACGTTACCGAATATGAATTCAGACACCCTTGCTACTCAAGTTAATTCAAAGTAGTGCAAGACACACATACGGTTTTGTAGTGCATTTTTTCACTAGAAATCACTTGAGTAGCAACGCCAGAACTGAAAATTTCTACAAATTTCCAACTGGTACAATCTGAGATGAGACAGACGGTACCTAGAAACCACATCTGTCTCATCTCAGATTGCACCTTCGGCTTAAAATCTACACCAAGCTCACATCCTTCTAGAGCTGGCTACCTCTCTACACCTGCTGTTGTCAAATTCGTTAAAATGGCGAAATTTCCGAAGATATTGGCACCCTTTTCAAGTGCCATCTATCTGGAACCTCAGATCTATACCACCAGTCCTAGTTCTTTACCAGTCGTCGTTTTGGGAGCTCTGAGAACTTGATTGTCGCAAGTTGGGAGCTCTAAAACCCGCCAAGTTGACAAATTTGAACACTGATGCCTTCATTCAGGGTGCGAGTCATTTCCATG
Source organism: Climacium dendroides (assembly GCA_950106755.1). Lineage (NCBI taxonomy): Eukaryota > Viridiplantae > Streptophyta > Bryopsida > Hypnales > Climaciaceae > Climacium > Climacium dendroides. The sequence continues at coordinate 24,366,557 of OX467087.1, read as the reverse complement.
CATCTGCACTCTGCCAACCAAAAAAAAATGCCACTGTATTGAGAAACTCATGCACAACTAGATATTAAGGAGTTAACCAAACGTAATTGGAGCTCCTCCCGGCATGAACCACTCCGAAATCTTGCGCATGGATAAACTTTGAGAACGTGCGGTACCTTAACATCAAACTCAAGATTGGTTTTAGATTGTTTACCAAAAAAACTCACATACTCTGAACCCTTGTAAGCTTTGCAAGCTTTGCATATGGAATCCAAGTAATGTATTCTTTGGTGCATTGGAATCCTCCTTCATTTGCTAATGAGAATATTGAAAATCCAACCATAGAAATTATTCTCAACACTCAAAAGTGACACAATTAGATGTGGTGCATTCGAATCCTTTCTGATTTGCTAACAAGTATGTTTATATATCCAACCATAGAAACTATGCTCGAGACGTAAAAGTGACACAGTTAGGTGTGGCTACCTTGTATTCTATTAATTTTCAGGGTCGGATGATCTGTGCATGGGTTTTAACAAGGTCTCCAGTAAAATTAATCTGTTTCGAAAACGTTTAGAAATGATAGGAAGAATTCTAATGGAGAGGTCTCCCTCCCGGTCTCGCTCTACATGCAGTCAAATTGATCATTGTGTAACGAGACCTCTGTACGATGAAAGTAACCGTAGATCGACCTCCACATAAATCATGTAGAAGATTCTGTTTATGATCTTTACAAGTTCTAGAAAATAGCCAAAATTATACGAAAAAACCCACGGTGCTTGCATAAGAAAGGGACGTTTACAGAAACAGAGTAAATTCATGAATCATAAATACGATTATCTTTATGATTATCTCTATGATGTCTGTATCCTAAATCATCATTTTATTCACTTACTTGCTTGATGACCCTCCGTACTATTTACATGGAATTGTGTCATTTTTAAAGACGGTGACGTTAAGATTAACAGTTACCTGACCGAAGAATCCCGTCGGGTACTGAGCGCTTGTAAACGCCTGAGCATGGTGATGCGCCTGGTGCCAACTCGCAGCCGCTGGATTGCTCGAATGCCCGTGTTGTTGTTGCTGTTGTTGTTCAGAAGGACTAGCAAACGCCGTTTCCGCAGTCCCTTCGTTCGTGGCAGCGGCATTGGCGCCACTGGTGCTGGAGGATGCTCCGCCGAAGCCCATTTGGTTCTGTTTGATTTCCAGCTTGGTGGCTTTCTTGGGGACCTCCACTTCCTCGTACTGGGAGTCCATGTCGTGGATGGACAGGCCCACGCGGGGGGGGACCAGCTGCGCATGCTGGATCGGACCCAAGCTGTGCAAGTTGGACTGCTGCTGGGAGGCTGGGCTTGCGGCGCCCGGGAAGAAACTGGAGGGACTCGCTTCGTTAGGGCTCACCACTTCCCTGTGGGGAGCACGTGCACAGAGGATCAGTCCCTAAGTGTATGTGCATCCACAATCATCACGTACAGACCAAAAGGTGACACTGAAACCTCGATATGGAGGACCCAATGTACATGGACACTATCAGAACCGTCAATTTCGTTGAATTGGCGATGTTCCACAAACCAAAAATTTGGACATATATCTTCACGAAGGTCTAATTTCAGGTCACAAACTAGGACAGTTTAGGACAGCTATTGATTTTCGTTTCACACCTGAACCGCCCCAAAGTAGAACATCGCCAATTCAACGAAACTGACGCTCGGCACAAATGCGACACTAAATCTCGATATGGAGGACACGATTGCATGTACACAACCAGAACAAATACGACACTAAAACCTCGATATGGAGGACACAATCTGATGTACACAATCGTAACCGGAGCTAGCCTAATGTTGATATTAACTACACCTACAAAGAAGACTTTGAAATTTCAGAACTTCCTACGCATACAGTGTCTACATAATGCAATCCACGTTAACGTGCTTTGGAATTCTCTTTCAATTGCCAGAATGTTCTAATGAAAGTAAATTATAGTTTATAATACACAAGAGTTTTCGGAAATTTCAAAGAGCTTGGCTCCCAGGGTGTAATTTAGATACGGCTTTTGAAATGCAACTGACCTGTCGTGGTATAACTGACACCCTGGGGATGAAAGCAGCGTCATTTTCGAGGCGTCAAGCTAGAATGTGAATTTCGTTAAATTGGTAGGATTCCATGACTTTGGCATTTTCCATGCAGGTGACTCGAAACAAGGTGAGTACCAGTCCTAGTTTTTAAAAGCGTTGTGCAGGCGAATGTCGCAATTTTTGGAACCCAGGGTCATGCCAATTCGACAAAATTGACGATCAATGTGCGTTGTCTTCTTTTCTTGTAGTGTTCATAGAATATTATATTGTGATGATTCCTTATGATAGAAATTAACGTTAATTGTAAACTTGGAAGCCCCAGGCTTTGATGAGACTAAGGTACAGAAACAAACCTTGTCATTTGCACCGGCACGATGGCCTGGTTGTTGTTGGTTTGCTGCTCCATGAAATCCTGAAGCGTGGCTTCGCTCCTCTCAGGCATGTTCCATTGCAAGAAGGGCGACTGGACGGTTCCAGCAATGTGTCCCTGCTGTTGCTGTTGGTGTTGCTGGATCTGTTGATGCTGCTGTTGCTGACGTAACGCCATCATCTGTATAAGGGCATCATACCACCATTCATATACGAATTGAAGCAGGAGACGAAACGTTACTTGTTGAAGAACATTGGTACTTAGGCTTTCGAAGTCTCCAATTCGCCTATTGAATTTGGTATATAACGGTATTGCATGACCAGGTTATCATACCTGTTGATAACTGTTGCCCAGAAATTCATGCTGGTGATGCTGCTGTCTTTGCATTGCGCTAGCAGCTTGATACGCACTGCTCACATAACTCTGCAAACGAAAGATCCCAAATTAGTCTATCACCCAGGGCATGAAGAGGGATTACCTCACTACCATTGAGACCACACTTTATTTTCCAACTGGTGTCGGAATATAGTTCCACGTGGGATTTCTAGCGAGTCTAAACCAACGCGAGAATGACACGTGGCAAACTTTGAGCGAACTTCGGATAAGAGTACTATAGCTCCGTGAACTAGTGGCTGGGTCAGTGACTGGGTCTGTGATTGCCAAGATTTTTCACCTTCCGTGCACGCACTCGTTCAAGTGCCTGCTCTAATTCAGTCTCCATGTTGGCGAGTTGCTGGACAGATGTAACATTCTGTAGAAGCTGCTCATCAGCCAGATACAACCTGGCTCTTTGTTGCACTAACTCTTTTTCCTGTTGGGATTTCTTCAACTCCTCTTGTAGTAACTGATCACATTCAAAAATCGCATCAGGCTAGGTGACTGGTGGAGTGGTGGTTCTATGTCACGCTGAGTTTTGGCAAGAAAATGACCAAAGGATTCGATTCTTGTTTCAATTACATCTCCATCCCATCGTTTAGAATTTCAGCCTTTTAGACTATGCGTGATTAAGTTTACAACATCAATGGACTGCTGACATGAGGAACTCACCCCAACTTCGTAACTATTGCTGCTGACGTTCAGAACATGCCAAAAAAACAGAACCCGGTTAGCAAGGACACAATATCTCGTTTCATAGAACAAACAGTGATACTGCAGTCTACACTCATAAGTTCGATCTAAGAAATTTTTTCACCAAGCTCAACAGAAATCAATGCCAGCTCAAGAATTGAACTGCAGCACTAACCCTCCCAACAGATATTGGTGATTGGTTGCGAGATCCTTGTCCCCATTTAATTTCTTCAGAGACTTGTGTAAATACTGTAACCACACACACACAGTTTCAGTTATCAATCCCAAACCCTAAACTGCAAAACCCTAGTACCAAACCCGTAATACAGCTGCACTGCCGATTCTTATGTGATTTCTTACATACCAGTTGCACAACATGTTACAGATTACGAGAAAAACTGAAAGAGATTGCCAGGCAATGCAAGGCTGACCTCCAAATTTTCAATTTTTCTGAGGTAACGTCCGCGAATTCAGACACATGAGCAACAGCACACCTCAACAGGTCAGTACTTGTTCAAATCTCACAGGATGAAGTAGAACGACGCAAAGTGAGAAGGCAGAGTGCATACCTAGTGTACTTGTTGCGGTCATGATGCATATGGAAATTGGCGAAGCGTGTCAGCATATCCTCGAAACTGCGAAAAACTCCGATTCTATGAGCATGATGACTTCCAAAACTATTGCCACAAACGCAATTTCCAAACAATATGATCGAGCAACTGCCAGAAACGGAGATTCCCACACACCTTTTGTTCCGCTCATGCATTGGCAAGTTGGCAAACCGAGTGATCACATCTTCAATACTGCCACCAGTACCGCAGTGCTCAACATTAGATACCATAAATGCTTTCGAAAATTCTGCAGAACCTCACTCATCTTACACTTTTACGTGAAATCAATCAGTGCTCAAGATCCAGGCATGCATTTAATCGTACCCTCCGTCCCCAAACCTCATTCAAGCTCCCTCGCAGTACCACCGACTAAGGCACGCATTGCAAAGCATCTAAATTTACACACTACATGACTTTCCAAGTTGATCGAGAACCTGCACGCACACCCTCAAAATATTAATACCTGCAATTACTGTACTGCGTGAGCTTCCCGGAGGGCGAGAACACGATGAGCGCCAAGTCGATATCACACAACACCGACAACTCATACGCCTTCTTAATGAGGCCATTGCGCCTCTTCGAGTAGGTCACCTGCCTGTTGGTCGGATTCTCAATCTTCTTTATCTCTAACTTCACCCTTCCCATTTCAACAGCTTCCCAACCCGGACAACTCCAAAATGTAACTTAGCTAGTACTAGATTCCGACCCCAAGAAGAAGAGAATATTTAAGCGATTCGTGAGCGTGGGTTGGATCCAGGACTCCTACTAGCTAGTTCTAAGCCGGTATAGTCCGGAGACGACCGCAGGACTGGTCCACTGAACTGGGGCCCCTCCCAACCCTCTCATGCTTGGTGTTTCGCTCAACGTCCCTTCCCCTAATGTCGATTACAATACTGCAATCTGGCCACTAAGAAGTCGAAACAAGAGTCTGCAAAGGAAGAGACTCACTAGTAGCGACAATCTAGACACGGCCACATGGACCTTGGAAACCACGAAACCACTGTCTCGATCGATCGACAAGTTTGTGGAGATCAGTGTGGGAGCTGCAAACTAGAGGGACAGAGCAAGAGACAAGGAAGCCTGGAGGTGTTGCCGTTAGCTTACGGACATGGATGCTACCTAAGCTTGGCTTTCTGGGGTTGCTTGCTGGCTTCGCTTGCTGGCTCGTTCGCTGGCTATCTGGCTTGGTTGCTTGCAAGCGGCCTTGTTCTGCTGAGCAGGAGGGCGAGCAAGCTTGGAGCTCTTTGCCACTGAGGCGGGTCCCTCGGGGGCAGCCCCACCAGCCTGGCTGCGCAGCCAACGTCGGCCCTCGCGCTCCTGATGCTCCTGGCCCGGCCGCGCACGGCCGCGCCAAGCGATGGCCATCCTTTGTCCTCCACCGCCGTTCTCTCCCACCGTGGAAATTCAGAGAACGGGAAAGTTAATCCTTTGACTTTAGACACTGATCGGACAGTGTGACAGTAATCCAGCACAGTTTCACTATTTTAAATTAGTGCCGGAGGCTTCACAAAAGTTGTGATTTGTAGTGACACTAATTTTGCATTATGGAATTATTCTAGAGCTCTCACTAAATAGTATTGGCTACACTAATTGTCAACAATAATACTAATTTTGATTTGCAAGGTTAGTGTTAGAACATTATTTACTCATTTTAACACTATTTTAGCTCTATAGTAAAATTTCGTCATTTCAACATTTCTATGAGAGTGCATTTAGTGTTAGATGGGAACAAAATATATAATTGGTAAAATAATAAGTTAAGGCTATGATCTAGTTCACCACAATACTAATTATCACCCAACACTATTTACACTAGAAGAAAAACGTGTCCGCCACAACCGGCCGTTCTGCGACTAGTGTCCTATGCAACTATCCTGCGACTGAAATCCTCTCTATTTGCACCAAATTTAATTTAATTGTTTTATATTATTGTTTTTGTCGCAAAGCAGTCAATCTATAGTTGTAAAAATGACTAGGAAACAACTAGAGAAAAATTGCAACTATAAAATGACCAAAGTTATTTCTTAGTCATTTTCTAGTCGTTTCCTAGTTGCTTTCTAGTTGTACTTTAGTTGTATGGCAAATTTCATTAAAATGGTAGCATTCTATATTTCTCTGTGCAATTTTTCAAACTACGGGGTTTCAATTGCAAAATGACATCTAAGACTAATATAGATTATGTACATCTAGAACATTTATAGATTTCAAAAATCTAGGACTGATATAGATTTTAGACTGTGGGATTTTTAAAAATTAGTAAAAATCTAGATTTTAGAAATCTAGGATGGATATAGATTTCAGATTGCACAGTCTAAACTGTTAAAAGTGCCAAATAATGGAATGTCTCCATTTTAATGAAATTGGCCATTTGGTTTTTAGTCATTTTACACTCTTAGAAAATTTAGCTATTTTGTTGATTTGATTGTATAGATTTGTTTCACTTATCTGCTGAAATCAATCAAAAATTGAGTTTTGTAGTAGTAAAACTAGTCATGCATTAGTTGTCTTAGTTGCTTCCTAGTCACTTTTAAGTCATACATTAGTTGTCTTAGTTGCTTCCTAGTCATTGTTAAGTCATACATTAGTTGTCTTAGTTGCTTCCTAGTCATTGTTAAGTCATACATTAGTTGTTTCTTAGTTGTTTTTCAATATCTTAGTTGCTTCTTAATCATTTTTTAGTATCTCAGTTGTCCCATATCTATTGTCAAGAGTACCTTAAAGTTGGACATATAAGACTTGTAAGCTATTGTTGTCTTATGCAATGAATTGCGTTGGTAGAATTCTAAGATTTCTACAGTTTGTAGATTTCTACAATATTTAGAATTCTATAGAATACAAAATTCTACAACCAATAGAAATTTTTTAAAAATTGAAAATTAAGAAATTTTAAAATCTATAAAATTGTAAAGTTTCCTAAACTAATGAAATCTATTAAATACCAATTTTTGAATTTTTGAAATCTAGGAAGAAGGTAGTTCAAAAGTTCTGAAATCTAAAAAAAGGTAGATTTGAAATTCTAAAATCTTGAAAAAAGTAGATCTGAAATTTAGAAATCTAGAAAAAAAAAGTAGATTTAAAATCCTAAAATCTAAAAAAAGGTAGATTTGAAATTTTGAAATCTACAAATCATCAAGACTAGTGTTTTAATAATCTACAAATTTACAAATTGCAAACAAGTTGCAAATGAGTCACAGACAAGGTGTATTGCTACAAACGTTTCCTAGATTCTAGAGTGTCCACTGCGACTACAAAATTCCAAATTATCACTAGTTGCAATCCAGTCGCAAATGTCCGATGCAACTGAAAAACCAGTTGCGTAGCGTAGTCGCAGAACTCCCTTTTTTCTTCTAGTGTTACCAATTTTAGTGTACTAGGATGGAGGAGTTGGTGTAAATTTTTTTTGGAGTTTAACATATCACCGTTTGTGGCGATCAACTAGAGGATGAGGAAGTCTATTTTTGCTATTTTTATTCTATTGACTCATTTTTTCCACAAAGGCACAAAAAATATGACATGGCTTGGAATAGATGCCAACTCCATTTTGTTTCCTACAAAAATTTACTGAAATTTTTCCAAAGAATTTTATTAGCTTCTGCCAAGTGCAATCAACTCATAAAAGGTCGCTTTAAGAGCAAACTACCTTGGTCTTATTTTAACTCAATGGCCAACTCTATTTGACTATTGAGTCTCTCCAGTTGAGTCCCAATCTTGGGATCCCAGTTGATTTGTGCCTTAAAGGAATTAACCCATTTCCGACTGTTAATCCATTCTCACAATTTAAACTCCTCCATTTTTCATCAACTCTATTGTAGGTGCCAACTCACTTATAAAATGGCCAAGTAGAGCAGTAAAAATGTCTGGGAGGTGTATATTGAAAGCATAAAATGATCACAATATCCACACTCGAAAGCCATAGTGATCACCTACATCAACTTTGTATGCAATCTATGGTTGAAAATTGGCTTGCCTACAGATCAAGAATGGGACAAACAGAACCTTCACGAAAAAAATTCATGATAATTTTGTTTTTGAGGGAAAAAAAAGTCACAAATTATGAAATCCTCCTTAAATCTATAATTTCTCTACATAGATAGGCTGACTGATTGCTTAAATGTTTGCAAATAGGTTGTCCTCCTTATAAGGTAGGTACACCAAAATGTGCCACTGACCTTAAACCGCCATCTCTACTGTATGTACATCTCCCAAATCAATTCTGCACCTTTGTGGGAAGAAACGCTTTCAGAGCCAAACTTTGTTCCTTCATAACTTTTGCATACAATATCCAAATGCCACATTCTCTGGTGCGTTTGGGAACCTCCATTTCACTTGCCCTCAAGAACATATGAAAATTCAACCAGTCTAATAATAGAAAATAGGGCCAGTAGGCAAAAGTTGCGGTTTTGGGTGTACCTACCTTAGTTTGTTTTCATTTCCTCTTCTTCTTAAATAAAATGAGGGACTAGAGTTTTCCAGAAGGTTCCGTTTTGGTTGGGGGGTACGGTATTCACGTGAGTGGGATCTTGTCTTTGGTGAGCACTTGGCCGCGTTCAGATCATGGTCGCCAACTGAATGTCTGATATTTTTTGCAGCCCCATTTATTAGTTCAGCAATTAGGGTACTGTTTTTTATTTTTGGTGCTTTGTAACTTGTTTCACTGAGTGACCCCTGACAATGAAACTTTCCGTTTCATTGGATTCAAAAAAATATTTAAAAAATTGAATTTTTAAAAAATACTGTTTTTTTATTTTTTATTTTTAAGACGCATGGAGTGAGTTTCCATTGATTATGATACTGTTTTTATGGGAGGGATCCATGTCCACTGGGATCATTTCAGGGGAGAGAAATAAATAAATGTAGGTGGGGCACTTTTCCCGACTTTCCCGAGGCCCAAGGTGGAGATTGGTTGATTGGGGGGCCAGGGTGAATTGACCCCCCTCATTGCCCCATTTTACCCCTGGGGAAAACGCTGTGGAATTTTTTATTTGCAATCAGATGAATTTTATTTATTTATTTATTTATTTATTTCAAATTCTGAATTCAGATTTTCAATCAACGGCCCCAAATTAGTTTAGGGGTCGTGTAGAAATATAAAAGATCGTGGCCAAAAAAATAGGAGGCTTTTTTTCACAATTAACCTTAGTCGGGGCAATGAGAGGGTCAATTCTCCCTGGCCGAACCAAGAGCAGGGCATTGATGAAACAATTAGGTAGTATGGCTTTAAAGTGATCTTCTAAGGGCTGATTCGGCTTTTTTCACAGGTTTACATGGAAAAAATGATTTTTAGCTCATTTTTCAGAGAAAGAAAAATAGATGTAGAACACAACACAAGTAGTTTTGTATTTTTCCATGCATTTTTGAATTATTTATGAATTTTCAAAGATTTGGGTGATAGGCACCTATTTGTGACCATAGGTGTCCCAAAATCTGTCCCCTTGTGATTTATAAAGAAATGTGCAGAAACCAAAGACAATGATTGGCTCTTGCAATTAAAAAATAATAATTTTTCTTGAATTCAATAACGGACCAAAGAGGTCCATTCAAGAATCACCTCGTATATACTCTACAACTACCTACAAGACGGTTTGAAGAAGAAGGGGCGCTTTAAGGCCATACTACCTTACAAGAGTAAGGGCGACAATTGATCTATTTCCAACCACTTAAGCAATTCAACCTTTATGAAGATTCTGTTTGTCCCATTCTTGATATATATAATGGAGCCACCCACAACCGACCAAATAAGCAGCCACAAACATAATGTGGGGTACATGACAGTGAAGGAAATATTTCCACAAGTGGAGAGACAAAAATGAGGAAGATTGCCGAAAGTTTTGTAATTTTATTAGTTGAAGTTAATTTATTGTGAATTTTGGAAGGCCAAAGTTGCATTAGACCCATATTCAATGTGTAGACTCTTCCAATGTTACATTGTCTTTACTTTAGCACTCCAAACCAAAGTAGATGTGTCAAGAGCAGAATGGAGGAATTTGATGGTAGGAAATTAATAACTCATGTTTGGAAATTAGTCCCAACCTTTGGTGCATTTTTGCCACCCTACTGAATGCAAATGGGGTGCTAGTTGGTGATAGGTGGCTCTACCCTAGCAGCAAGCCAATTTTCAACCATAAACTGCTTATAGAACCGAGGTAGGTTATTATTGTGGCTTTCAATGTACATATTGTGATCACTTTATACTTTCAATGTACACCTCCCAGTCATTTCTATTGCTCCTCTTGGCCATGATGTATGTTAGCTGTCACCTACAATACAACTAATTAGAAATGAAGGAATCTAAGCTGTGAGAATGGATTGACAGTCGAAAATGGGCCAACTCTTCTACAGGACTCAAGATTGTTATTGTTTACCACCCTTTCTATGTCTCATGGAACCACACACTAGTTTCTGCAATGAGAAAATAGAAATAACTTCGAATTTGAGAAGAATTGGAAGTGAATTGAGACACAGAGTCAATGGTTCATTTGATAGAGACTAAATTGGAGTAGTCAAATTTGAAAAATATAATGGCATGTACACAATGATCCCGGGGGTGCACTACAAAGGAAGTTCATGGGTGAGGAGTGACCAAATTTTGGACCTCTTATATTATATCCTAAAATTTTATTTTTTTTCTTAAAAAAAATATGAATAGATTTTCCTACTTTGAAAGTTTATGTTTTGAATTATTGGTATTTTTTATGTTAATAATAATTAGTTACAAATTTTAGAAGAAAAAAGATACACTATAAAGCTAAAAATAACTTTCGCACCCCTATATTATATAAGAAAAAAAATTGAAAAATGAAAAAAAAATTCTATAAAATAGCTTTCTATTGAAAGTATATTTTGGCTAAATATTGATACAATAGTCATCTTCATGTGATCTCTATAAATATTTTAGTTGAAAAACATGCCATTTTAGTTCATTTTTCAATCTTTTCTAGACAATATATCACATGTTATTTAGGATTGAAATTTTTGTCAATAGAAACCTATAGACATTGTTAAATAAAGATCAAAATTGTAGGTTGAAATTACAGTTTATTAGAAAGTAATTAGAAAAAGTAGAAATGGATAGTTAGGGTTTGGTCACTCTTCACCCATGAACTTCCTTTGTAGTGCACCCCCCGAGACAATGATTTGATGTGATTATATATGGATAGGTCTCTCAATCTCTATATAATATATAAAAAGAATTGCAAAAGATGTGCCCTTTCTACATCTTAAACAACATTGGAAATGCTTGGGGGGAAAGTAAATACAAAGGTGGCCTAATTAAATAGGGCACTTTTGTAAAAGAAGATCGTTGTAAAGAAATATGGAATGTAATACTATGCATAACAATGTTTATAGTACTTTCAGGCATAATATGATCAATAATGTGCTTTTTTTGAGTCTTTTTCCATCTTTTGTTGTAGATGTTGGCTTCAACTACCTCTATGCAAGTATTGATCAATCATGAAATAAGCACAAGTGAACTTGTGTCAATTTCAAGTAGAAGATGCTAAATATGCCTATGTCAAGTATTTTTCATATTATTTTAATACACTTAAGGTGTATTTTTTAGTTTTATTTGCTCCATGTGAATTAGAAAATCAATTATGTCTTCTAACAAATCTAAAGGTCCTTGAAGTGAATCTTCTAGAAAGTTACAAGTAATGCAAGCTTATATTTGTGCATTTTTCATGCAACAATATCAACAAGGTTGTATACACTATCAAAAAACAATAAATTCTTGCAATACCATATATGCTAAAGATTTTGTCTAAATTCTTGATTTGACCAAAAGAGTTATAGGGCCTAAAGGGTTAAGTACATTCATTTTATACAAATGATGACTTCATTGATACTAATGTAGCTTTATGCCATTGGCCTAATTTTGTCACATCATGCTAAAATAATAGGTAAATGACCCCCTAATGTTCCATATTTCATAATTTAAGATCCCAAAATAACTCAAAATCCATAATTTTCACACTATAGGTTCAAATGTCACGCATTAAAGTCCATTCACCCCTCCTCCCAAAGAATTTTTCAACAGTATCAAGAACATGACTAGGAGCCATACGGTTCTATAAATCTCAATGTAACAAACAAAACAAAACAAACAACCTAATTTAATGTATAGACTAATGTGCCATGTGCTACTGCCACATCCCTAATAATAATAAAAATAATTTCCTAATTTCCTAATCTATAAAAACTTCAAAACTCAATATCTTTTCTGTTGTGAATCCAAATGTCACGAAACAAAGCCCGTGCACCCCTCCTTGCTAAGGGCTTTCTACTACAATAGCAATAGTACTATTGGGACACACATAGTGCAAGAGATTACACTGTAACAAACAAAACAAAACAAAATGCCTACCTTGAGGTTTGGTAAACACTGGTACTATGTTTCTGTTTTGAGGGTTGTGAGGAACAATGAATGAATCACCCAGGGATGGAAAACCAAAAAAATCAATAGCTTAGACGATCCACTTAATAATCAGAGAATTCACAACAAAAAACTGAAAAAGGGGATCGATTAGGATAAGCAGGCGGACGGTGACTCTAGATTGAAAGTATGCGGCTACATCTCCCACTTCATCGGCCTCATTGTAGGATTCCTTTTCCAACTTTGTCATTCAATTCTGTGAAAATAATCTAACTGGCGCCAATGAATGGGGACATAAATCAACAGAAAGCTCTAAAAATTAGGAATAGTGAATACTACAAAACTGCAGCTCTACAAGGGTGATACAAGGGTGAAACCATGAAAGTTCGGTGTTCGGTAAACAAGGAATTCACCTAGAAGAAGATCTAACACCAATTGTGAATCTTCTCACGGCCATTTTCCTCGTCATGGAGGACCATGTTTGCAATACTGATTGCAGAGTCTAGGTTGCAGTTTGACCTGGGGTTGCAGCAGTTTGACCTGAGGTTGCAGTTCGATCTGAGGTCAGTTGCAGTTCGACCTAAGATTGCAGTTCGATCTGAGGTTGCAGTTCGATCGATCAGAAGCCGGGTCTGGTTACATTGGCATCGTGAGATCGGCGTGCATTGGTTTGACCAGCCGTGTGAGAGATGTACCCAACGGATACACTGGTGTACTTCATCTGTAGATCTTTCACCCCAAAATTCAATATGCCAAGTAGAAACTATTTTAGTATTTTCTTGTCGACGACACTCTATTGAGTGGCGACGGATCAGTCAATACTAACTTAAACGAAGTGGCGTCTTATACTCTTGTCCGCACGCTGATTGGAATACTATTTAACACCCAGTGTAGTCCAAAGGAACAAGGGATACTATAACTCACCACCTGAGACATGTACATCCATGATCAAACTTAGTGCCGCATACCTTTTGACTTCCTGCAACAATACGAGGATTGGCATTAATGACATTGCGCATCCCGAAATTTCCCAAATCCTACTTATTACCGCGGCAGTACGGCAAACATAATTACCTCTGCTTTTCGGGGTTTTGCCTTCAGTCTTTCTTCCTTTCTTTTTCGAGAACTTCATAATCATGGGCATCCCAAACCAAGCCTGTACCGGCACTGTACTACTGACGGACGCCGCATTTCCTGCCCACAAACCAAAAGATAATTATGAAAAATAGGTTTCCAATTTCTATTTCAGAAAAAAAACTAAACTGTTACTGTATCCTGATTTCCAGTGAGGTTGGCCCACTGCACTTTGGAGTGTTGTAATTAACTTCTTCCCGGGCACCCCGCAAGGCAAGCTGAAGGGGCAGGCACACGTGCACTGGACACCGCAACTTCGCCGTGGAGAATGGAAAAAATGCGGCATTTAAGACGTGATGGGTTGATGTCAGGCAGCTCAAGCGTGTTTTTGCTTTTTGTTTTACTGAAAACAAGATGGAATTCCGTTGCAAAATCAAGGGCACAACAGCTAATAAGCCACCCTGAACTCCTGAAGGGAGACTGGACAGAGGAAAGAACAACCTGGCCAAACACGAAGCCAGAAGGCCAAGTGACCGACCTTGTTCAACCCTCCAGCATGGGTTTGGGCTGCTCCGTCTTCATCAAAATCCACCTCGAATTGCACTGTGTTGTTCAACACGCTTGTGTCGAAGAAGAAGCAAAAATTAAACAAAAACTAACTCCACCTCGACTTCGCTTCTTAGTCTTAGTAACTGTGGAACACTAGCCGTTGATGATTTTTACTTGGAGATCAACACTATAAAATCTAGATTTAACACAACTCATGGTACGTTCGCACTTGGCGTTAAGCCGGAGTTTTTGGGCACTGTTAGAAAGAGAATTGTGTGTGTTTGCACTTCCACTCATTAGCAAATGCCGATCCTAAGGTGGACAGTGACCTGTCAAAGGAAAAGAACGGTGGTCAATTCAATAAATGAGGACATTGTTCAGTTATGTGAATTCCAAAAATGTTATATAGCACCTTAATTAGTAAGAAACATGGATTCTAGATTGGGAGGAGCGTTGTTAGATAATCAGACTCCAGATGGCCAATTAACTAAGATCAATTACTCCGAATTAAGAGGTATTGTTGGCAGAAATTCATGGGCCACTCACAATTTCGGATTCCATTGGAGAAAACAAGCTCTTAATATACAAGAGGGGTGGTAGGAAGTAAAACAATTCACGTGGGATATGTAAATGAAAATTAGTAAAAGCTCAACCACTCATAGTTAAGTCAAATGCAGGAACTGTGTTTGAAGTAGAATTTCAGACTCATATAGGCATAGAAGAATTTTTTTTTTCAAAAAAAATTTGAACTAAAAAAAGTTGGGAAATCAAGTTAACATTCATCTCCAAAAATCCATTTGATATTTAAAGCCTCCAATCAAAATTTATGAACAAATTTTAGAGAGGGGTTGGGAGGGACATTTTCCTTGACATTTTTAAACACCCCACTCTAAAATTTATTCATAACTTTTGATTAAAGGCTCAAAATTACAAATGGATTTTTAAAATTTTAATTTAACTTGATTTTTCAACTTCTCTTAGTTCAATTTTTTTTTCGAAAAATGGTATTCTTCTATGCCTAAATGAGGTCTAAAATTCTACTCCAAACACAATTTCAGCTTTTTGGACAATGAGCGCTCAAGCTCTTGTCTTCAAATTATCCCATATCTTTTGAAAGTTTATGATGGATAATAGATTTGATTATAAAAATGACATCCTCACCCAATATTCTCACAATTGTGAATGAAGTGTTTGCTCCATATTGCCATCAAACTTATTCAGTTGTGGCAAATGGTCAATTGCCATTGGTATTGATGCTTATATTCTTTTCCATGATGTAGATGAATTTTTTGGATGAGGATTGCGGAGACAAAATGCAATGGTAGCCATTGTATAGACTACAAAAGATTATGCTTGAAGTATGAACAACCAATAACTTCAAAATAACCCACTTATGTTGAACCAATGCCAAACCAACTAAAAACAAATATTTTTGTACAACTTGTATCTTCCGTTCTTTGTCAAAGGTATTATGTTTTTATGAGCGTTGTTACCAAACGCCAAGTGAGAATGTACCTATAGGTCATTTGTTTATCATGTATTGTTACTATTTTGGTAAGCTTAGAAATTCAGGAGAAGAATATGAAAGAACAATGTTTGGAAAAAATCCAATTGGAATTGGGAAAAAAACCAGTTGCAATTTGAAAACATTGGCAAAAATCTGGTAAAAAAATCTGTAAATTTTTTATTCAAAGTAAAAAATGGAGAAAATAACTGGAATTAGTTCTCCAAAATGGTTCGGTATGAGAATTGAAGAAAATTAGCTAGTAAAACTCAAAAAATTCTTGAACATTGTCAGGGAAACGACACATGAGAGGGAAGGCTACAGATGCCGTTTAAAAGCTTGTTTTCTATATAATCACTATCCCTACATTTTGGAATGGGCAAGGTACCACACATAATCATTTTTTTGTTTTCGAACCTTTCTTTCAAATACAAGGCTCCCAAGAGCATGTAGCATACTATTCCTAGGTTCTTAAAACCAAAATTAGAGGTCAACAATTTTGAGAATTTTGAAAGAACTTTGTTTTGGGTCTTGTTGGATGGGCACATGTGAATGACAATTTCAATTTCTCTTATGATTGCGTAGATATGATTGTGACTTAAGTTATTGAAGCAATTGTTGTCTCTTTTGACCTCATTGTGTAGATGGGTTGTAAAGGGAAGATATAGTAAAATGATAAAATGGAGTTCACATGTAGTTAGTGTCTAAGGACATGATCCCATCCTATCATATTCTATGCATCTTTCCTTCATGACTAGTTCACATAATCACAACAAATTTATACCAAATCGAACTTTTACATAGGATAAATGTGTTTTTAAAGTTGGAAGCATTGGGCACCTACTCATACCATTAGACTCCCATTAAATGGCCACCTTTGAATTATTGAATGCTTCAACATCCATGGGTTTCTTCAAAGATTTTTTCAAACTCCCATTGTTGCTATTCAAGCCTTGTGTCAATTTTGAAGGTAGCCTTGGTGTAATATAAGCTTCTCCAAACTCACATTCAATCAAAAAATAGCTAACCAAAATAGGCAAATTATGTGAGGAAGTTTGAATAAGACCTTGCATAAATTAGCAAGCCAATACTAACTACCAAAACAAGGCTTCTTATTCTATAAGTAGTTGTTTGATTTATTTTTGGGCCATGCAAAAAATGATTTTCAATTAAAATGGTGAAGCTTATCACATCTATGAAGATGGGTGAAACATGCAAAATATGAATGATTTCCATTCAACCTTGATTTAGTGGCCATTTGGCCTTGGCACACTAATGAAGTGGTCATGAATTCAACCCCAAACATTAGCAGGGGGCTTACCACTAAAGCCCACCCAACTATGGTAGGTGGTCAAATGACCTCGTTGTCAATTGAAAATTTGAAAATTTCTCAAGAGAAGGGATATATTGGTTTTTATTGGGGTTACCATCTAATTTTGATGAAATTTGCCATTTAAGTCCATGAGGTTTAGATAGTTGAGTCATCTCCAATAGATGCTCCATTCACATTGCTCTTTTAGACCAGATCTACCCTTCTTCAATTATTTTCAAATTGATGAATTTACTTTGCAATTGAATGTATAATATACTATGGGAGGCAATCTATTCTTGATGAACTCCCTATTCTAGGACTATAGAGTGGTTGAATTCTGTGCAAGAAGTGATTCACAGTGATTAATTATAGTACAATTCCAGGCATAGTTGTGGCACATTATGATTGGCTACAAGACTCTCAATATTGCAATCAACCCTTGTTGGATTTTGCAACCAACCCTTGGGCAGAAACAGGAAGGTCTACATGAATGGGCAATTTCATTAAAATGGCAAAATTTTGTAAGTTTAGCAATTTTTATAGTTTAGAATGGGCGATCAAAAATGAACAACTATCCTAGATTTATTAAATCTATATCATTTTTAGAAGTCTGAATTCTACATGTGTCATAGATGGTACTTTCATAGTTCAGACCATGTAGTCTGAAATCTACAACAGTCCTAGATTTCTGAAATCTATACTTCTCTAGATGTCACTTTTATGTTATAGACCAGACAGTCTGAAAATGGCACACGGAATATTGTGGCCATTTTAACGAAATCCTCCATAAGACCATTGCAAGTGGAACAAAAATCATCAGCTAAAAAATTTCATAATGACTATGTTTTGAGAAATGAAAATCTGAAAAGTTATAGAAACCTCATGGACTCTATAAGGGAGCCGACCCATTTCCAGCCACTTAAGTAATTTCACATAATTATTTGGAGTGTTCATAACATTGCTAACCAGCTTGGTTTCGTCCCCCCCAAGTGGAGGTATAATTCCCTCCTATATACCTGGGGGAGAGTTTAGTTATAATGCTGCACAAGTCATTGGCTGGGCAGAGGTGATGTAGCACCAAGTTATCAAAGCTCGGTATGTCATTGGCAAGGCTACTGTTGAGGGCTCCTGATTTTTGGGGAGCAAAAGGGGGCCCCCCAGGGAAGGTTAATAATGTTATGTTGTTTTCTTGAGTGGAGAAATTTTTCCATGTACAAAAATAGAGGTTAGAAGGATTTCATATTTTTTCAGAATTTCATTTCTCGAAACATAAATACTAAGAATTTTTTAGTTGAATAGACATATTCTTGTCATGTAGGTCCTGTTTCCAATCACAGGTGGGTTGCAAAAAAAATCAACCAAGACTGCAGACAATCAAAATGTGCCACTACTGCATTAGAGATTGTGCCATCATTAATCTCCTGCTTTCTCCTGCTGATTGAAAAGAGTGTAGTCTATCTGAGGGGAATGGGTCCCTGGTCGCAAATGGGTCGGCTCCCTTATCTGCACAGGTGAAAATTTCCCCACTGTTGAAACCTGCCTTGCAGATACGTGTATCTGCTTCAGTGGTCACTAATGGGTTGCCCTTCCTTACCGTACTACTACAGTGAATTGGATCGACACCCTGATGAGTGACGAGATGGGTCCGACCGTTTCGGTAGTAACGGCGGTCAGGCGTGCATAATGCGTTTCTGGAGAATGAACCCATTATTAATAAATTAAAAAAATATGTACCGTAAGTGCCGCTCCCAATACTGCCAGAATGCAAGAGCATATCTGCACTTCTGCAGTCTCCAGATGATCGACGGAAGAGAATGTTATGAGTGCAAAATAGGACATTGACACCTCCACTCCCCACGTACCACGACACAGACTGCAAATTCCCTTAAAAAATTTACTGCAATCGATCAATCACCGTACGAGCTCCCATTACGAGCTAGGTCTGTTATTATAGGAGTCCCTGGCTTCCTCACTCATCAGTTTCCTGCTTCCATGAATGCAGTCAATGCACGTTGCCAAAAGGCTGCCAACAGGGAGGTCAGGGCCAGATGATCAGTAACTGAACTTAATTCCTGAACAGCAGAGTCGCCCACTCGCCCCCTGGGCCTTTGAATTGAGAGCAAGAGCATGTGGACTCGAAGTTCAAGAGCCCCCAGCAAACCGAATCCGAAACCTTGCGATGATTGCGATCAGGTCCTTCAAACCCTAAACCCTAAGACTTGGATGCTTATACCCTAGCTAAACCCCTACGATCTGGACCGAACCCTAGAACCTAGACTTGCTGTCTGTCCAGTAGCTGTTCAATCGATCAACACTGTCGATCAGTGGATCGGGACTCGACTTTGTTCAGCATCTTCAGGATGTAACGTTGTTCATGCCGCGAGGAATGAATTTTTAATCATATATTTTAAAGTTAGCAAACTCACTATTTAGCTTAAGTTTTTAATGTCGTTTTAACCCTTGAAAGACCTTTCATCACAAAGTTTAGACCCTAGTGTTGTCAACAATTATCATGTGGTTATCGTTGTTTCATGGGTTCGCACGTTCATTACAATTTATCGCATCATTACAATGCATTATTTCACATCGTTATGATGCAATTGCAAGTAATGCATTGTAACAATGCAATAACGATGTAAAGTAATGCATTGTAATGATGCGATAAATTATAATTAATGTGCGAACTCATGAAACGACGATGATAATGTTGACAAATCGTAAGGTCTAAATTTTGTGATGTTGGTGTCGCCCCTCTATATGACCTGTAGTTAGCCTTATAACTCTTCGATTGTGGTTTACTATGTGGATTGTGATACATTGTTATTTACGTGCTACCCTAAATCATTAATTTACTTTGCGCTAAACAATATTAATTTTGGTCAATGTTTTTCTGGTCAAATACCACCGTATTCATAATATACTATATGGGTGCAAAGGGCTTTTAGGGCCTTCTAAGGTTAATGAAGTATTCTAGATTCTTTGATAAAATTGTATAAACATGCTATATTTGGTTTATTTTTTTATTTTTTTTACAATTTTTATATAATTATAGTAGGAATTGGGGTACAAATTGTTTCCAAAATTGATTCAATGGATTTGTTTGTTTCTATTATTTGGCTAAAATAGTTATGCAAAAATATTTCATTGCCATAGCCACATTCTTTGTAGCAAGAGGTTTAGAGCCCTTCTATATAAATGTGAGGCTTGTCCACATGTTTTTGAAAGGAATAAAATCATTCTCATTTGTAATTTTGAAATCTCAAACCATTAAAAAATGAGGGGTCTATTTAGGCCTTCAATGCTATGAGAACACTATTTGATCTCTAGGAGTTTGGAACTTGTATTAGCAATAGATCCATTTGGAAATGGATGGTAAAATATGCAATTCAAATGTAACTAGTGTTTTGGGGCACATTATGCACTAATCAAAATTAATTATGATTTGATTTCACATAACTCCTCTTAATACACAATTGTACAAAGGTATTGGCATTGTATATGCATATTACTTGAAAGATTACAATTCAGTTCTAATATTATAAGGAAAAAATATGTTTTGAGAACCAACCTTTTTAAGAGTTACTTTTCAAAAATAATCTTGAAAATAATCCACAATTATATTTGTTCATTTATGCAATTTCAATTAATACAACCAACTACTTTCACCTCAATAACTAAAAGTTTTATTTTGGAAAGTTGTTTTGTATGCTTTTCATTCTTTTAAATAACATGTAATTGAATAAAAATATTGATGATGAATTTATTATATTTTATTATAAAAATATATGGAAAATATTCATGTGAACATCTTTTCGTTTAAAAAAATACCACTTTACCAAGTGAATAAACATATTTAGAAATAATTTAATTTTTGTGCCCTTGAGTATGATGGTGTTATCAATTTGTAAGAAACTAATCATATCTTCATTAGCCCTAATTTATAACGGAATGAATGGATTTGTGCCTTCCTACATTGGTTATCAATCCAGTTATCAAACCGAAGTATTGTCAAGGTATAGGCAAAATGTATTTTTGTAGATTGTAAAGACAATGCACCCTTGCAACACTATTGTCAAGGTCTTTGTATAATCAACCTTTAATTTGATTTTTGGGCTTGAACATGAAGCTCTACTATTAATATTGGCATTTGTGAAATAGGAAAGAAGTGCTAGTTTAAAAAAATGACTACTACATTGCAAACCTTGACTGTTCTCAATAAATTCATTTATCGATCTAATGCACATGTTTTGACTGTTCTATATTGAGTCAATTGTAGTTGGCTCCTCAAGCATCAGTCTAATACCTTGTTGCTATTGAGGGGCAAAATTGGAGGCCCATCCAAGTTGACCATGGGCAAAAAAGGAAGTAAACTTAGGGTCATCCAAAATGTCCAGAAATGTTTTCAACTTTTCAAAAGTTATAGGTTGGAGGCCCTCAAACATCAATTTAATACCCCATTTCATTCAGGGATAGAATTGGAGGCCCATCCACGTTGACTACAAGCAAAAAAGATGAAGACTCTAAAATCTTGATGCAGGATATAGTTGGGGAAGCAAACTCTTGTACATGATCCAGAATGTCCAAGAATGTTTTCAACTTTTGCAGAGTTGGCAACCAAAGGTCTAGGCTTGGGCCCCTCCACCCCCTTAATAGAAGTAGGCTCTAGGGTGCTATCCATGGGCAACCATTTTTAAGTCGATGAATTTGACTCAAAACCTTACCTTGTTTTAGCACTAGCTACCTTAGCTTTAACCCTTAAACGATGTAGTGGCCATTTTAGAGTTGATGAATGACAAAGAATCTTTTGTGTAGGACAAAAGTGCAACTATTCATCCTAGGAATTTTGCTTGAAAAGGGGAGGTCTTCAAATCCATGCATTTTTTAAAGCCAACAATTCACACGGTATCCAAAATGATTTCCTTGGCGACCGGCTCGTTGTTGAAGGGTTAAAAGAATGGGTTAAACGATGCATGAAACACCCAAACTCCTCTCCCAAATAAATGAAATAGTGGATACCAACTAGAAAAAACAAAAGGAAAAAAATGGCTGTTCATGGTGGCATTGGCAGTGCAAAACTCTGACCTGCCTGTGGGTTGCAAAATTAGAGCGTGCGAAGCGTCCGGCACGCCATTTGTGGCGACCTCTTCAGTGGCTCAAAGAGCCAATTTTATCACGGACGCTGGATTGCTGGATGCGTGTCTCGACCTGGCTTAACTACGCGAGTTAAAATAGAATTAGAAGACTAGTTTTATGCATTAAACAATGAAGGATTGTTGTGAGTTCTCCAACTCTTGTGGGATTGCCTAAACTTGGCAATTTTCTAATTGAGGCCAGTGCTATGAAAAGAGTAACCACAGTAATATAATATACTTACGCCATAAAAAAAAACACAAAACAAACAAACAGGAGGAAACAAAAATGAAAACGTTTTGAGCGCACTCACTGTGTTGAAGTGAACTCACGTCCGTCCATTCACACTGGCATGGTCAACTCATAAAACAATTCACGTGAGGGTAAGTGAATTCGGGAAGCTTTACTCACCACCTTCGGCGAGAAAAAGAAAGTTAACTGTAGTATGAAAGATCAACATGAATGAAGCATCTGTTGGAACTGAAATGGTTCAACTATCTGAGTCTCATGGACCTAGATGGCAAATTCCATCCTTGATGCTTATGTTGTGAGGTATACCTTATAAAGAGTTGACACGTTTCTTCCTCGAGAAATTCTCACGCTACAAGAAAACTTTGTCCAAATGGACTGACTGTGTCTAAATTGATAGAATAATGTACAAATTGACAGAAAAAAATTGATGAAAATTGTGTGGATTGACATGTTGGAATTGACTGAAAAATGTTTGAATTGACATTGTTCTCTTGTAGTGTCAAGTCCCCATAGGAGGACAAGGCTGTCGTTTGATCACCCACCATAGTTGAATGGACTATGGTAATAAACACCCCGCCAACACCTGGATTTGAATTTATGACCACCTCAATGGTGTGCTTTGAAGGCCCAAACTACTAAGCCAAGGTTGCAAGTATTCCCCTTGGGAGGATAAAAGATTTTTCAATGAGTTTGATGAAGGACTCTTGGATATCCACTCATCTCCTTCGAAATGCATTTCTTCAATGAGTTGGGGGAATGGAGGAACCATTTTTGTGACTCCCCTATTATTGTATGTGTTGTGGAGACAAATGCAATGAAGAGCTTTCTGGTATTGGAATTCATTCCCACTTCAGTTGGTGTTAAAATGAGTTTTTCGTTTGGGTAATCTTTTTCCTTCCAAGATGGAAATTAGCCCCCACTGATCTGATCTTTCAAAGAAAAATTCTTTGATAATCTTCGTGATAAGCGCAAAGCTGAGATAAGTGAGGAATTTAAGCTATTTAGTTTTGCGTGTCAAGAATGTCTTCTCCACTGGTGGCTTTTACTTCAGTTCTTGCCTCATTGGAAATTGGCCCCTCTTCTTTGAGTTCTTTCTTCCAAACTTCCTCAGATCCCGGAGGACCCAGATTCAGGTAGAACTACCCATTACCACACAGATTTGCTATCTAGGTTACTTTGGAGAAGCTATTTGTCAGCACTCATATTTTTCAAAGACTAAATTGTTTGAGAGAACTAAGTCAATTGCAAAATGAATGAAGACATTCCGACAAGAATTGAATTTTTTGTGATTTTTCAAAGCTGAAATGTTAAAACTGTGAGTAGACTCTTGTTGAAGCATGACCAAACCATTGTTGAAACGTGGGCTGATGTGTCCACTCCCCAAGTGCATTGCCATCATGACAAAGGATTAATAAGATTGTGGTAATAGATGGGCCAGTGACGGAAATGGGAGGAACATGTAGGTGGCAGAATTGGGTAGATGGTGGTATTGGGCAGTTCCACCTTAGTTCCCTCTTTCTGCACTGCAATGAAAGGCTACCGTTTTCTTTTCCAAAAACAACAATTACAGGACTGAGTGAACTAAAATCTACTGTAGAGGTGCGGAATCTTACTTTAATTTGCTCCCAAACTGTCGGACGCACAACCCGAGTATCGACTTACATTAGCTCGGTGGTCCATTTTCGGCATGAATCAAGAGTTAGTGTCCATTTTCTTAATGGGAACCCTTTGCATCTAAATTTTTTGGCGCAATCCTCGAGGCGGATTCAGCTGCGAGCTATTTCCAAAAGAATATACATCAAGCATTCTTGTCTTGAACATGCTTTTCGCAAATACCATGATCCCTCTCAAAGCGTTGCACAGGACAAGGTGAGACTCGAAGGACATTCGAGCTTGCTCGATTTGTGTCAAACACCAAATTTCATGATTGGAAGAAACACAAGCTTCTTACTGTTCTGTAGAGTGATGCTCTTTGATTGTGGACGGGAGTCTTCAAGTTTGCCTTGTTGCAACAAGCTTGTCCGAAAGATGCATGTTTGAATCAGATTAAGAGGCCGATCTACCCAGATTCCCAGAATGTATTTGCAGGTTTTAATTTGCTTGTCATGAATGGTTATCAAGCGGCTCTCATAGTTTCATAACTTCCAGAAAGTCGATCATTTCCCCACCAGCAGTAAGCTTACCTCACTTGGAGAAGAAAAGATAATCGAAACTTAGTGGCTGCAACTGGCTTCCGCATTGAACCACCGAAAACTTCACACCGCAGGCACACTGGAACTGTTCAAGTGCCGTTTCAGATGACGCCGGTCGGTCAACAGTGCGGTGAGTGTCAACAAGTTCATGGGGATTGAATCAAGCTGGAGATTCACGAACTTGGAGGAAATGAATTGAATGTATTTACATAGTGGCGCATTAGAGCGCCAGGTATCTAAAATGAACTCCTATATTTAACCTAATACCAAATCGGCAGGTGAAATTGCTAGCCTCATACTTTCTAGAATTTGCGTAGGTGATCAAAGTGGCTATTTGTGGTTGTTGCTATTCAAGCATCTGTTTTTGTTGCTTTGAGGTTTCAAATCACTTGTATAAAAAGGGTGTCCTCGGGCACTAAGCTGTTAGTAGTGTTAAGAGGTTGGTGCTCCAAGATGAAATGTGCACCAAGTTGGTTCTCATGTGGCTTTGGAGTATCAAGCACTTACACTGTAGCTTGGTGTTCCATGATAGCCTTTTAACTCAAAAATGTGTTGTTTCCTACAAAGTCTGTGACCAATTGAAAGAGCTTACAACTCGTTGCTTTTGAATATGTATAATATATTCTCTGAGCAATAGAAAGTTTGGATTCTATTTGCAACATTTTTTACTACAACTTTGATCACCTAATCGAACATGGGTTTGTTTCCACATGAAAGACTCTATTTTAAATGCTTATATTTACAATTTAAGGTAGCACACTAGCACTACTTTAGCATGCTTCAAGACTAGATGTAGGAGTGGTTATGGTCCTAGCATGTGTCAGTTCACATGAATTAAAGCTTTGAAACCTCAAAAGACTTATAATCAACTTGAACAAGAAAAAGGCAACGGAATGGGAGACGATAGGGAAAGAGAGAATGATTGTATGCCAAAATCCACAACTATGCTATAGATGGTAGATGGTTTTTGTAAGAATCCATTTTTTCCCAAAAATAGTAGCCCTTGAAACTAATTGGAATTTAAGAAATTGGATCTAGTTGCTTGTTTATGCCTATTGTTAGCCCCTAAAAGAGAGAGGTGTATGAAAACACAAAACTACTTCAAAATACTTGAACGAAAAGCTAGGCTAAAATCTTCATCAATATCTATTTTTTAACAAATTTAACTATAGAATTATTTAGTTAACTCATTCAAGTACATCCTTTCAAAATTTTAAGTTAAAATTCCCAACCATTGCAAATTCAACATGCCTAATTTTCAAAAAATAGATTTTTTTAGCCCTTCTCAAAGGTGAAGTTTTGACTTTCAACACTTTAAAAAAAACCACATATGTCCAACTACCCACATATTAAAAAATGAGGACAAGTATGAATATGAATACAAATATTGAATACATATATAGAATAGATGCATGTAAATTCTATGTTTTCTTGACAACTTTATGACATCAAAAAATATAAGAGTCTCAAGTTCAAAACAAAATTTTGAATATAAAATTACTATCACTATTACAATAATCCATTTCAATTATTACTCTCCCCACTAAACAAACAAACAAATTAGAACATGATCCTTCACTACTCACTCAAAAGAGTAAACATATTGAAAGGATATACTATAGTCTCATAAATTCAGCGTTTTAGTCAATATGTTGCAAAATAGGATACATGAAACAAAGCTTCACATGTAAATTAGGACATTTAGCATCCATTCTAAAGATTTCATGGAGAAATTCCAAATTATGAAGTCAATAGAATGCCATTATTGCCTAAGTTCTCAAAGATCCTAAAATGAGCTCTTTAGTCCTTTTAGGGTTTTAGTATGGAAAGGGATAGCATTAATTTAGCTTGATAGGAAATCATTCATAATTTTCACTATTACAAAAAAAATTGTTTTTCATTTTTTCCCCCATCATAATATGAGCTAATTCAAACTTTTGTACAAACTAATGGAATATTGTAAATTCACATTTTTAAGGTATTGGACGTTCTTCATCCATTTTATATAACTTCCTTTGTAAGCCCTAAAAAATGTTCATCATCCACTAGTTAGATGCCAAGTGAACAAAATGCAAGTGCTCAACTATTTAGGAGGTTAAAATGACATATTGTTTCAAGTGCAAAAATTGTGACTTTGAATCTCTAAAAACTAGGATGAGGTTTGTAAAGTGCTAATAGTGGATAGTAAAGATAGGTTACATGTGAGCGTCTAATTTATTTTACTTTATTTTTAAATTCCCAACCACCAACCCAACCCAATGCCCATCCCAAACCCAAATCTAACCCAAACTCAATCCTAACCCAACCCCTAATTCTACTCCCAATTTATAATTTTAGATTGACATGGGATTTTATAATTGATATGAGATTTTATACCTATTGTCTATATTTGTAGTATGTATTTGTATACAATTTTTGTAGCCATACTTGTATTCTTACTCTTATCCATATCCATACCCATCTTTTGTATCCATATCCATATATGTATTCGTATTCGTATTCACATTTCAAATCAATGGCTTAAAGATTGGTTTTAGTTTTTTTTTTTTTTTCTGTGAGTAGATTTACAATCCAAAATTTTTGAAAATCAAAAGTGAGAGAGGGATAGGGCTATGTTTTGCATCTTCACATTAGATAGTCTATTTTAGAACTGTCAATTTGATGATTTTTAGAATTTTCAAAGAAGCACACAATTATTTTTTGAATTTTGAACAAAATTGAAAAAAGAAAAACATAATTATTATATGTCAAAACATCAACACTTCAGTATCACAAAATTCTTGAAAGGAGCTACAATCCCTTCAATTAGGCCCAATTGCTAATTAAACTAAGGAATAATTAGAATATTCAAGATGCTCCAATTTGTTGACAACTTCTTGATTTCATTGAAGAAAACCTCACTTCCTATTTTATTTCGGTGTGGAATTGGATCCATGATAACTAAACTTCCCAAGTAATTCCAATTAGTTTGCATTTAAAACATGCATACCTTAAAGTTAGGTTGTTTTGTTTGTTATGGTGAGATTTCTTGAAACATGCATCCCATATTAACATTCTTGGTACAATTGAAAAGCCCTCAATGAGGAAGGGTGTACAGACTTTGTTTTATGGTGATAACTAAACTTCCCAAGTAATTCCAATTAGTTTGCATTTAAAACATGCATACCTTAAAGTTAGGTTGTTTTGTTTGTTATGGTGAGATCTCTTGAAACATGCATCCCATGTTAACATTCTTGGTACAATTGAAAAGCCCTCAATGAGGAAGGGTGTACAGACTTTGTTTTATGGTGTTTTGACTCATGGGAATTCGGAAGTTTTTAAGAGTTAAAAAAATAGAAGATTACATTTACTTTTATATTTTGATTGTGGCAACGGCACACTAGAGGTTTTCCAACTTGCTTGGCAAACTGAACATTCTGTGCATACATTACTGAAACATCATACACTTACCTGTATATAATGCTGCGTTGGAAGCACGAGGAATAGGGCACTCACCCATCCTGTTCCAAAGTCAGTCTTGCCTAAAGAGTTCAGCAACCCTTACAAAATTATAAGTCATTTAAGTAACTTTGCCCCCACAAACATGTGCGGTGGATTCAGCTCTTGATTACAAAGAGTTGAAATTCTCGGCATACGATGCTGTTGACAAGCCATTTGACAACAGAAATCTAAGACCACAAATTGAAGAAAGATTGATAAAATTGTTCCGGGTACAACCTTCTCTGCTAAGTCTGCAGCGGTTCATATCCACGAGCCTCCCAGGGCGAACTTCATCTCACAAACACGAGAGTGAAGTCGAGTAGATCTATATGCTAAACCCAAACACCTCTGGCATTAAATTGAACGAATCCTAAACATAAACACATTCAGCAGAACCACTAAAACCTCTGACAATTCACTGTCCAATGAAGGAGCATCAAGGGTGAAGTTCTCCAATTACCTGAAACCTAATCTTTACTCTGAACACGGTGTCTGAAAAAATAAAATAAAAACTAGAGACCTTGATAAGAAACACCGAAGAAATGTCGAGCTACTATTTTCTTACAAGCCCACCCAATATGAGCGGCCATTAGCGTTGTGCACAGGAGAAGTATCTGGAGAAGTGACTGCCCATTCATACCAGACTTTGCTGGGACCTACACAACGCCAAAAATGAAGTTCTAAAGCGGACCCTGCTGGAACGTAAACAGGTCTCCGAAGTGGGAAAAAAATGGCAAACCAGCTAAACATGTTGGGAGTCGCGGTGGACGGCTCAATCCCAAGATGCACATCTTTATACAAAACAGCGTCAAAGTAGCCCCCAAATCCATGCACCAAAGCACTCCCCGTATCTTCAGGAAGCTCAAACAACAGCTTCTTATACCGCCGGTTATCCACTTTCCCTCCAGTAAACTTGGGATGCTCAAACGTGAACACCTCTTGCGGCGGTGCCAACCTCGACACACTGTGCAGCTTCACCACATACGCCGTCTCGAAGTGAGCCAAATCGTTGTATGATTTCACATCGTTGTATAGTTTCGAAGCAGTGATGGGACCGATGTAGCTAGTGTAAGACGATGGAATAGAAACACCGTCTGGTTTGAGAAACCGTTGAGCCCCATCCAGACATTCCGGAGAAAGCTCATTGTCTCCAAAGGAGCCTAAAAGCTCACTCACAAGGATGTCAGCGAGCTCCGGAGCATTCCATTCCCGCATATCACACGACACCACTGTCACTAAATCTTCCCAACCCTCCAGTTTGATCAGGCTATGCAGAGTCACAACTGCATTGGGATTCTTCTCCACTGCGTACACGCGCAGTCTCCGTTCAGCTTGCTCAGCAGCTTGCAAGGAGGCTCTCACCAATGGACCTCGTCCAGCGCCTACAACCATGAGCACCACCACCTCATCAGGGACACGGTCCATGAGTGCAGCATAAACTGCCTTCTGATATTGACTGTACTTAGTCGAGTCCTTCTCAAAAGTCTCGTAGGTTTGCGCCTCCAGATTATCCATGAGAGGTTGCAAAGGCGCTTGCAAAAAATCCCTGTACCCTATTTCAAACCGTTCTTGCTCGGTAGGGGGATCCATACGCCGATACAAGTAACCAACATACTCTAAATAAGGTCTCAACGGATGCTTCGGAAAGCTACAATCCTCGGAGCCATTGGCACTGCTATCGCTTGTTGTTGACGGGTCTACACCCTCCACATAGTGCAGAGACTCCCCCGAGACGATGATTTGAACGTTATGGCTAAAGAGACTGGTGATGAAGTTCTGGTGCCTCTTGGAGAGACAAGGGTAGCCTCGTTTGTTGGTTAAAAACGCGCTTGTATGGAGAATGGCCGCTCGCAGAGGCTCCCCTGTCCATCGCTTTAAGGACGAGGGAGAAGGTAAAGACTCCGTGATGTCCAAAGCGACGGAGAGCTGGCTATGGTGCTCACACAAAGAGCGGAACATGTTCCACCATTCCCAGGAATCGTTGAGCGGCTTCCCCGAGATTGAGTCGCGCTTGAGAAACGCAGCGTCTTCTTCAGGGGTGCCCTCGACGGATTGAAGATGGGGAGACATGAGCGGGATACGCAACCATAGCTGCAAGTTGCTGAGTCCCTGCAGCACTTGGTTTAGGGTTCTGGCGTAATTGGCGCACTCGAGGGGACGCGGCGTGGGCAGCAAGCACGCTTGTAAAGAGAGGTGCGTCGCCCAGCTGAGCTCTTGCTTCAAAGTGAGCTCGGCGTCGTGACGAGATGAAGAGTCCGGGGAGTCCAGATCAATCCAGGCGCTCAGCTTGCCCACGACGTGGGAGCTCCATTGCGAAGGGCTGAGCACCAAATCAGATCCGGCGAAAGGTGGAGGCAAGCCGTGCTTCAATTTGCTGGGACGGTACTCAGGATCCGTAAGAGGCGCCACGATGAAATCGAATTGCCCGCCTAAGGCGAACGCCAGCGCGTTCTGAATGTCATCGTTAAACCCAATTTCGACCCCGCAGTAACGCGCCTCGCTGCTATCGCCGGGCCTCTGCGCCAGCGGCATCTCCACAACCAGACCCCTCGAAATACCTCCAAATCACTCCCAAACCGCACCGAATTCTCCAAAGGGACCACCAATTCTCTAAGCCCTAGTTTTCTATTAGGAACAACTCATCTCTACGGCTGGGAAAACAAACCGAAACACACGCAACACGTCTCCCACCCTGAAATTGAGGATCACAGTGCCAGACCCCTCCAACTTCCTCAAAATCACTCCGAAACCGTTCCGAATTCTTCAACGAGACTCAAATCATCGAAATCCTAATTTTTGCTCTCGGTACAACTCATCTCCGCGGCCGGGAAATCACACCGAAAAACCGCGCACCAAGTCTCATACCCTAAACTTGAGGAACACAGTCCCAGAACCCTCCAAATTCCTCCCAAATCGTCCCAATTTTCTTCGACAAGTCTCTGGAAACCCTAAACTCTGCTTAAAAGCAACTCATCTTCGCACGGGAAAAAAGTCACCGAAACACCACAATCGTCCCCCACCCTAAAATTGAGAACAATGACAGTGTTGTGAGGTTCAAACCAACGCATTCAAGGAGCATCCAACGGTAACGAGGCAACCTCAGGGAAAGACATGAGGGTGCATCACAGGAAGTTTTAGGGTTTAAGGGTCGGGTTGAAGGAAACTTGAGGTGACTTTTGAAAAGGTAGGGGGAGCATCTTCCAAGGCTGGGCTAGTGTCTTCCGTAGAGGTTCGGATCCGCCTCCCTCCCTAATTGCACACCCTGTGAGAGCATGTCACCTGAAATCTGTTTTTTCATCCAATTTTTTTTTGGATTCATTGGGTGGTCACATGCAGGTGTGGGCACCCAGAACTCATTAGGGGTAGTCACACCTTCTTCATCAAACAAACTTTGGAGCAAAATGAGAAGTTAGTGAACAAAAAGACGAGCCAATGGGGAGCAATTCTAGATGAAGAAGGTGTGGCACCCTTGTTTCATACGTTGACAGTGGAAATAGTGATCAATAGATAACAATAGTAGCAACAATGAAATTAGCAGCAGAGGGGTGATCAACATAATGCAAGAGAATATACTTAGCTTGCAAAGTCTTATGCGCGCCCATTCTTTTGTTTTAGAGGTGAATAATCAACATCAAGAAGATTTTGCAATAGAAGTATGTTTTACCAATAGAAAGTCAAATGGAAGTTGTGATGTCCCCATTTTTCAAAGAATGGGCTTGCAGTGAAGAAGGTGTGACTACCCCTAGTGAATGATGTTAGCAATATTTTAGAGAGATACTAGCGGTTGGCGCTTGCTATGCTACGCATTCATCATTAGAGTTTTATAAGAATTTTTATGTATTAGATTGAATGCAGAATAAAAATTTCAATAAATCTTCAAATAAAAATGACTAAAATTTTTGTATAATTTTTTTTATAAATAAGCATATATTGAAATGTTTAATACAAATTTATTGAATGATGAATGAAACATATGAAATGGTAAATACTATAAAAGATACACATACATTAGAATGCATTAGAAATATGACTCCATTGTTACAAAAAATGGCAACCCAAAATTGAAAAGAAAAACTTGTAAATCTCAAAAACTTTGTGAATAACTTAATTGTTGTGGAATCCGAAATTGCTTCAATTGAATAAATTTCTCAAAATCATTTGGTAGTAGCAATAGAAAATTGAAATCATGAAAGCTCAAAGCTCATAAAAGCACAAAATCATAGAAGTGCAAAGAAGTGTAAAGCGAAGAGAAGAAATGGATTTACTACCTTTATAATATCATTCTATGGATCCTCTTTAATATCACCTTAATTGCAACAACTATATTATTTTTGTAATATCACCCTTTGTAAAAAGTGATATTACAAAAGTGATTACAAACTGCTACTCTATTTCTGTAATATCACATTGTGTAAAAATATGATTTCTATGTATGCATGATTAAAAATATTTTTATAAAATAATAATTATTATTATTTTAAAGACTTATTGAAATCATTATCATGCATTCTATTCAAATATATCAAATTTTTACTAATATGTGATACAATGAATGCGTAGCATAGTAAGCACGAGCCCCTAGTATTAATGGTAGCATTTGTGATATTATAAAGGGACTTATGATTTTAGTAGTATGATTGATTCCCAAAACATGGCAATTTGTGTTTTTTTCTCTTAATCTAAATTTAAGCCATGCATATGACCTTTTCGAATATGAGAGGAACTATTGAAATGAAGCCAATCAAGTCTCATTTCTATTCCAGTATGAAACTTTGAAAAATCTTGATATTCAATGTTTTATTGGAATTTGAACTTTAGGTTATGACCATGGAGTGCTAGCTTTCTAATTTTAGAATGACTACAATAAATTTTTTGCATAATGATGTTTTAAACTAGTATATTCTCCTACAAAGAAATTTTCAAATTTTTTAAGCCTATTAATATTGTATTTGATATGATTTTTTTCACTTATTATTCAAAAATTTATAATAATTCCAAACTTTCACAAAAAACATTTGGAATTTTTAAGCCTTATTGAAGACATGTAACTTTATTTTTAGAAAATTGAATATAATAATTCCATTTATTTTTCAATGGAAAAATGAAGCTTCCAAGGTGTAGTCGAGGTAGTAGACTTTTGGATGTTTGACCACACAATTATAGATTTAGGCATTAAGGGGCCTCAAATGATTAAAGGATCTTATGGAATTAACCACTTTTGGTTGTTCCCTCCAAACATGAAAAGGTTTAAGTAATTTATTAAATGTAGATGTCACTCTTTTGCCTTCATCATTGCTAGGAGGTTCAAAAAAAAAAAAAGCTCTAAAAAAAGTGGTGAATAGATTTTCCATCAAAATATTTAAAGATTTTCAAATTCTTGTCCTTTGTACTTTTAACTCTTCATTGTAAAGTTCATGGATTTGAAAGATCTTAAGGAAATTTATATTTATAGATAGGTGAGTACGTACATAGCAATAATACACCCAATTTTTCCTATACATGTACTGAAAAAGCCATCAAGTGAAATTATAATATAATTGTGAGGATACAATTCATATGAGACTAGCCCTTGGGAGCATATTCTCACTTGTCAATTCTTTTCATTATGTAATTTTCAAAGCTCTTGGTTAATATGAGGATCTCCTCTAATTGCACATTTTCACTTTACAGTTTTTGATCCTTTCATCATGAAATTTTCACAACTCTTGAAGCTAATTATCAATGTGGACTTGAAATAATTCTTCTTTCTCTACTAATCTTGCCATCTTGTATAGTTTTAAAAGTTTATGAAATCATTTTTTTAAACTTATGAATAATGATTATTCTCCGTTTTGAACCAATGAAAGTTATCTACTTTCATGTACTATGTTGCCTTCTCTTCTAATCTAATTGGTAAAAAGACACATTATTTCAAGTCCAAATTCCAACTAAACTTGTTGCATTGAAATAAGGTTTACAAGATCGCATACCTTATATGGAAATGGCAATTTGGATTTTAGTATATTTATTGATTTTAGAAAAATATTAAATGTAATGGTGAAATGAAAACATCAATGTAAACCAAGAACAATTGTAGCCAATAGTCACACTTAATCTTGTTTCATGGTGTACTAAAAATGTCCAATGGATGATAGAAAATCCTTCTATCATACTATTAAAATCATAAGTCCCTTTGTAATATCACAAATGCTACCATTAATACTAGGGGCTCGTGCTTACTATGCTACGCATTCATTGTATCACATATTAGTAAAAATTTGATATATTTGAATAGAATGCATGATAATGATTTTGATAAGTCTTTAAAATAATTATTTTAATTATCTTATAAAAATATTTCCAATCATGCATATATAGAAATCGTATTCACACAATGTGATATTACTGAAATAGAGTAGTAGTTCACAATCACCTCTATAATATCACTTTTTACAAAAGGTGATATTATAGAAATAATATAGTCGTTGCAATTGAGGTGATATTAAAGAGGATCCATAGGATGATATTATAAAGGTAGCAATTCTATTGCTTTTCTTGGCTTTGTACTTCTTTTGCATTTCTATGATTTTGTGTTTTTGTGAGCTTTGAGCTTCT
Organism: Climacium dendroides; assembly: GCA_950106755.1. Lineage (NCBI taxonomy): Eukaryota > Viridiplantae > Streptophyta > Bryopsida > Hypnales > Climaciaceae > Climacium > Climacium dendroides. Next base: position 24,331,993 of record OX467087.1, on the reverse strand, counting down.
GATTTCAATTTTCTATTGCTACTACTAAATGATTTGAGGAATTTATTAGATTGAACCGATTTTGGATTTCACAACAATTAAATTGTTCATGAAGCTTTTGAGATTTACAAGTTTCTTCTTTAAATTCTTCTATTTGGGTTGGCATTGTTTGTAACAATTGAGTCAAATTTCCAATGCATTCTAATGTATGTGTATCTTTTACCGTATATCATTCATCATTCATTAAATTTCTATTGTTTATTTCAGTATATGCTTATTTATAAAAAAAAATTATATGAAATTTTTAGTAATTCTTATCTTAAGATTTATTGAAATTCTTGCTCTGCATTCTATCTAATACATAAAATTTTTAATGAAATTCTAATGGTGAATGCGTAGCATAGCAAGCGCCAACCGCTAGTATCAATTAAATTTTTTGTGTAACAAGGGGAAGTCTTGCATAGTATTTCATCTTCAATGAGTGTTCCTGGTGTGACTGTTTTTAAGTAAATGATTAGGTATCAAAAATGATGATTTCCAATTACCAACCCAACATTCCAAGGTTACCAATAAGGCATATGGAAGAAATTCTAGATACAAGCAATGATATTAGGCACAATATTTTTCATTAGTTTCACCAAATTGTTACATTTAGAAAATTGGGCTCTATATCAAATCTACACAAAATAGTGAAATTAGATTGCTTTAACAATTAGACTACCTTATGCCAAGAAAGTTACTTTACAAGTCATGAAAATTAGCAATTGTTTCTTCAAATCTTTCCATTTGTACATAATTTCCAATTATAACAATATCTAATTCAAAAATAATGCATTCTTGTATAATAACAAAAAATATTTATATAGTGTCTAATGTCAAGAAATTAGTATAGAACAACCTAGTTTTACTATAGTAGTTGACCCATTTTCAACCATTACTTCATTTCCAATCTATAGATTGTTTTCTTTCCATGAAGTTGTACTTTCTTTCTATGAAGATGTGGTAGAGTTTGAGGAGTTCCCCCACTTTATGATTCATTGTAAAGCTATGAATATTGCAAACAACCCTTGGTGGATTTTACAATCAACCTATGGTCAAAAATTGAAATGTCTATATCACCATTACAAGTCAAAGAAAGTCTTTCACTAAAAAATTCATAATAATTATATTTTGTATGTTATTTTTTCTGGAAAAATATACCATCGTTCCAAACTTTATTTCAGTACATGGAAAAAACTCCACACTCAAAAAAACTTCACTCCAAATATGCCTAATTGCGTAAGTGGTTGGAAATGGGTCAGCTACCTTATTTTGTGTAGGTTTCAAGAGATTGAGATTATTTTCAAATCATTTGAATGTTTTTAAGTTTTTAGCAACTTGGTATCACATTGAAACCGTCCAAAACAGGCAATATGCGATGGATCAATTTTACATTAAATCGTGTGTCCACAGAACAGGAAAATCAGATCACTGCTTCAATATAAGAACTCAATCAAAACAGTCGATTCTTATCAGTACTAAAAAAAAAGTGTCTGCCATTTCTTAAGCTCGTCATGAACTACGTAACTCCGTGAATATATCAAACAAATAGCCAGTGGCACACACTATCTATGATACATCCATGCATGTGGTATAGTTAGTAGAACTAACCCAAACACACTTATTATTCACGTGGCTGTGAAAACCTACAGTCACTAGTCTTCTTCTTCTTCCAAAATCACATTCGAAATCTAAGGTTGCTCGCTCGCTCGTTCGCTCTTCAATGCTGAAGCGTCTTCAAGTCTAAAACAAACCGATACTTCACATCGTTCTTCTCCAGACGCTCCATGGCCTTGTTGACCTCCGAAATCGGCAGCGTCTCCACCAGACATGTGATGTTGTTCTTGCCGCAAAACTCCAGCATTTCAGCGGTTTCCTTGATCCCGCCTATCGTACTTCCGGCCAACGTTCTTCGCCCTGCATGGGTACAGCAAAAGCAATGAATGAATCCCAAGAAATCATCACAAGCAAATCCGTTTCGTTGAATTGGCGGTGATCCAAATGGTACAACAAATCATAGACGACGCTATATACAAACGCTGTAACTTCTTCAGCAAGCAAGCAAGCAAGCACATACATATCCGGCCAGACCCACTCCAAGCCAGTAGGGATGTCCAATTCTACAAAACGAAGTTGTTGCAATATGTACCTGCAGTGAGATTAAAAGGCGTGATTTCCATATTCGGCGGCAAGCCCAGCAAGCAAATCTTCCCGTTCGTCTTCAACAGGGCGAGGTAAGCATCCACTGGGTGCTTCGCTGCCACTGTATCGATGATGAAATCCATCGACTTCGCTTTCGCCTGCAAGCAATTGCAACGTCCCAATCAATCCCTCAAGCACAACCACAAAAAGATCGAGTATATAGCCCTTCAACCGTACTGTGAAGGGAGAGGTTTCATTCACTTTTACACCATTTCCTACGGTAAAAAAACTAGAAACTTGCAAAATCTTTCAAATTTGCACATTTCTTCTGTGCTAAAATTAAAACCCATTGCAACAAATGAAATAGATTACGTATTTTCACACTCAGCACAAATCGAAGTTCATATGTTCGGTCAATGGAACCTCTGATGAACTGTACTGCTAATGGGGTCTCTACCTAATTACAACTCTGCAAACGCAAGAATCCAAATGCCTTCCGACGCGATTGAAAAATTCGGAGAATCAGGGCCACGAGATCAAGATTTCATGGTAATAAACTGACTGATTCGATCGGTCACATTGAGGGAAATATTATTCAGATAGTGGAAGATTTCATACCGCCAGAATCAGTGAAGAACATTGCAAACGATAGTGCAAAAATTAACAAAAATTTGACAAAGGTTAGAGACTAAATGATCCACTCGAGAGTGGGGAGAAACCGAGTCTGAGGGTGCAATTTAGGGGTTCGTACCTTCATGGCTTCTGCGTCTTTGCTCACGACGAAATCATCGGCGCCCAGAATCTCCCGAGCCTCTTTTTCCTTGGAGGGCGACGTGCTGAAAATGGTGACGTGCATGCCGAAGGCTTTCCCGAATTGCACTGCCATGTGGCCCAATCCACCCAACCCCACCACGCCGAACCGTGCGCCCTTGACGGTCATGCCGAAGTACTGCATGGGACTCCACACCGTGATCCCCGCGCACAACAGCGGCGCCGCGGCAGCCTTCGGCAAATTTTCCGGAATGTGCAACACAAACCTGAAAGATGGTCATATTCGTTGCATTAGTGCGATTTCACGCGATATTGGCAGAATTCGAGAGAAGGCTCTCACACAGAGTACTTCATACTGACTTGAATGCCAAGTTTGGAAAACTGGACAACAACTTTGGAATTCTTCAAAAATTCCATAGATGGGCATTTCGGCAACTCTTGTCTCTCTAGATTCGGAAATGCGCTCTGAAACAGACAGAGAGTACTTCATCCTGGCTTGAATCCCGAGATGAGAGACTATGCAGTACTTCAAAAATTCCACCGACGAATTCTTTGGATTTCTCATGCGTCCCCGGGACAAAAGTGTTGTGAAATAGCAACAGTATACAACTCTTGTTCTATATGCAGGGTTATCCGCATTAATACGGCTTAGAGGATGCCTTTCATAAAAATTTGGTGAAAAATTATACCAAATCAAAAGGACCAAAAAGATAGGTGAAGAATAAATTAAATAAAACAAGATGTAGAAAATGTTGAGTAGCCTACTTGTTACAAAAAAAAACTTCAAAATACATATGAAGAATTGAAGCACCTATACATTTTAAAACATCCATACAAGAAACAAGAAGTTTCCTCCAATTAAAATTAAATTCATATGAAGTGTTTGGTTTATAATTTTATAAAAATCTTAAATCTTTTATTAAAAAGCCTCTAAAGTTGGGTACCTTGACCCATGATCCCAAATCCATGACCCATGACCCATGAGACGTGGCCCATGATACATGTATTAAAAAAAAATTATACAATTTATTTTTCAATATTATTATCCTCAACAAATATTCGTTTCATGTTTATAATTGCATATTTGGATTCCTTGTTAAAAGAGCTACAATAATATTTGACATTAAAGTAAATTATATCCCTTGAGATTGAGACAGAGTGCTTTTCATCCTGACGAAAATCGCGAGGTGAGAGAGAGAGAGGCTTACTTCTGGTCGGCCATCATGATGGTGGAGTATCCGCCCTGAGTGGCGTTGCCTTCAGGGTACTCCGAATTGTACGTCCAAATGACTTTCTCGCAGTATTGCTCCAAGCCTTTCTCGCAGGAGTCGCACTCCGAGCACGAGAGCACCATGCATCCCACGCCCACGGTGTCGCCGATTTTGAACTTGGTGACCCCGGAACCCACTTCCGTGACGGTGCCGATGATCTCGTGTCCAGGCACCATTGGGTACTTCGAATTCTTCCAATCGTTTCGCATCTGGTGCAAGTCGGAGTGACAAATGCCGCAGAAGAGTACCTTGAAAGTTACATCGTCGGGACCCCTGGGCCTGCAACGCGCACACGATCGAGAGTCAGAAAAACAAAAACAAAAAGAAGCTTTTACTCTTACTCGAAGAACGGGAGAGGTCATGCTGGTACGCAGTTCTGTGAATCCGCCGCTTGCTTTAGGGTAAAAAGAAAAGAATGAGACTGTATGATATTGATATATTAGCGAACATACTTGGAATCATATTACCCAGGCATTTACTGCTAGTGGCTTTCTTCATTCTAGCTAACCTCGCATTGGGAGATTGGCATAGTTTCAGTTGCCCTACAGAATCCGCACCTAGTTCTCATGAAAATTAATAGAGCCCAGGGCACTTGAATCTCAAAGATTTTACGTTTGGAAACTGAAACTATGAGCTATTGAGCTTGAGAGTCCCGACTGTACATACTTGCGCGTGAACATGAAGGGAGACAGATGTCCTGAAGAGTCTTTAGTGGCATAACCGAGCACCTCGGTACCTCCGGCGGCTTCACCCATTCTAGCAGATTCGTCACACAACACTGTCCAAAATTCACAATACACACAGCAGCGTTAGTTCGATCGAAGAAATGCAAATAGTACTAAACCACCGTCCATGCAACCGACCAAACAAACAAACCCATTCTGACCATTTTCCACAAAAGCAATTTTCATGATCGAAACGCTCACTGCAAGACAATATTGCACGCACGACCTGATCACAACCACGACGTTCAAGCGCCAACTTCCTTAAATCTCTTCAATCTCCACAGAACTGCTAAGCAAATGTTGTACAGTACCTGTGCACTGGAGCTTGCTCGTGACAGACTTGACAAACAAGGAGTCCTTGAAGCTAAATCTCGACGTGCTGTACAGTAGCTCCTGTTACTGCAAAAAGTCGTGCATGTGAATTCACAACTGAATTGTTATATTGAAGAGAAAGACTGTTACGCCGCATTAGATGGGGGAAGTGACGTGCGAAGTCTCTGCGACGTGTCTTTCGTTGAAGTGCCGGCCCCGTGGCCATTTGTCGTCGACTCTCCCCCGCCAGCTGATCGAACTTTACAATTCAGTTGCGCTGGTTCTTGCGAACGTTCCTCAGGCGAAATAACTTTCCAGTGCGTATGATAGTTTACGTGGTATGATAGTTTAGATGTGATCTACCTGAGGAAAGGCCTTCAAAAAGCAAGAATAATAATTCTCCAGACACTCAAATTGTTCAAACAATGGAGAGGCTTATTCTTTTTGAAAAGCATCAATGCTACCTACAACCAAGGTCATCAGTAGATGGGGTCATTGGGTGATTCTTTTTTCTTTTCTTTTGCAACTGGTTTTTGTGCCCAAATGAAAAAGGGTTCATGGCCATTCTAAAAGTGCCTTTCTAAAAATGCCTTTCCTTGCATCTGGGATGGTGGGACTGACTCCCAGTACAGTAAATTCCGTACAGAGCGTTGTTTAGGAATGTGGAGCGGGTCAGTCGGTCAAATCCTTGTCTATTGGATCCAGTTTTAAGGGGTTTTTTTGTGTGTTTTTTTGGGTAAACAAATGGAAGGAACCATTGCGTTATAAAAAAGAAACAAAAACAAAAACCATGCCCAAGAGTTGGACAATGAAGAGATGAGACCAAGGATCGGCAAAAGCCGGAGAAACTACTGAAACAAACAAAGAGGTCAATGCCATATTTAACTACTTTTGGACTTTTCAGGGAATTTTGGACTTTGTCCAACGGGAGATCTCTGGTTGTCATAGATATCTAAAATCTAAACTTGTTGTACATTTTTCAAACCACCTAGTCCAAAATCTATATCATATCTAGATTCCTAAAATCTATAGAAATCAAAATCTACAACTGTCTTAGATGTCCCTTTACCAATTTTGGACTTTGCAAAGTCCAAAAGTAGTTAAATATGGCACAGGAGGGCCTTTTTCTGTTCCACTGAATGATGGAGGACCCTACCCTATTCGTAAGAACCTCAAAATGAATCCAAATATGATTAAATCTAACCCAAATACTAAAGGGTAGGTAGCACGGTTGTCATATCGGACGGAATCTCACTATTCACGGGCAAAATTGGACCGATTAGGGTTGACCGGCTGCGAACTTCAAAGGCTTATAACTTTTGCAAAAATACTTCAAATCGGGCAAATGAGATGTTTTTAGGCATCTACAATTTTTGTAGATGCCTAAAAACATCTCATTTGCCCGATTTGAAGTATTTTTGCAAAAGTTATAAGCCTTTGAAGTTCGCAGCCGGTCAACCCTAATCGGTCCAATTTTGCCCGTGAACAGTGAGATTCCGTCCGATATGACAACCGTGGTAGGTAGAACCATTGTTGAACCCCGATATGAGCCTTCAATTATGCCTTACGTCTAAAGTAAGTCAAGAAGTGTGAGTGAACTCCAAAGGCCATAAGTAATATTTTGAAACATAAGTAATATTTTGAAAAGGTGTCGTGGGTCCAACCATCATATGAAATTGTCGGTGATTTCTATAATTATCATTTTCAATCAATTGGAGAAGTGGACAAGAATTCCTTTTATACTCATGTGATTAATACTTGGGTGATACTTAGTGATATTTGTATCAAAAGTAGGTGATACCTAGGTATTAACATTTGGCTATTGGTCTTTAAAAATAGCAACAATCTTGTTGTTTTGACCAGAAAAAAATGAAAATTTTTTTCACAAAAAACATTCAACATTCTTTGGTTGTAGCCAATTGGCAAGAAATTGTGCACAAAAAATTTTCATAGAAAATGTTGAATCTTTTATTGATTTGTGCATTTGTTAGTACACTAGTTTGAAAAGGTGTGGAAAATAATTAGGAAATTTTCACCATGTAGATTGCAAGATATCATTATATTAGTGCTTGAAGTGACCAAAATCCTTTTTTGGCCCTATGGAAAACTAGGTAGCTGCACTTCATAAGGGCACATTTGCATGAGAAAATATCCAAAAGGGTGGTGCTTCCTTGGATTTGTTCTTCAAGGCAAGTTAGGTACATACTTGAAAAAATTTAGATCATTTAGAAATGTACAACAAATGGGAAAAAAATAGTATGTAGAAAGTAGAGAATGATTCAAAATACAAAATCATTGAGAATTCAATTAAATGAAATTGAAAAATGCCAATCTCAATGGTTGTAATGTTGTAATAAACAATCTATATCCTATGATTTTATTTTTCTCAAAATATTATAAAAAATTGATTTAAATAAAGAACTTCAAAGTTTAATTTAAAGTCATTATATGAAATTTAAGGGCTCAAGAAGACTATAAGTTCACAGGCTCTGAAAATTGTCTCGATTGCATGGGAACAGTACCAGTTGCGCAGTCCGACATGATGGAGACCGTGCCACTTAATTTTTTGAAAAAAAATCCCTTTACTTATTTTATTTTTTTGCATTTCAAAAGTTTTAATTTAATTTAATTTTTTTTTAAATTCTGACAACTGGCCACATTCTTTTACTGCTGTGGGAACAGAATTGAAAATGGGCCTGAAACAGCCATGTTGAGGCCTCAAATTTCATCTAATGAGAGAATCCATAACTATGGGGAATTTCGTTAAAATAGCAGCATTCCATGTGCCATTTTCAGACCGCCTGCTTTGAATTCTAAAAATGACATCTAGGATAGGTATAGTTTCTTGGATTCTTGGACTTTTATAGATTTGAGAAATCTACGACTACTATAGATTTCAAGCCGCACGATCTGAATTGCAAAAGTGACATCTATCACAGATGTCGATTTCACACATCTAAAAAAGTTATAGATTTCAGACATTTGGGGCCTTTGTACACTTCAGACCGCCCACTCTAAACTGTAAAAACTGCCAAAGTAGCGGAAATTCACCATCTTAATGAAATTGCCCATAACTATCTACAAATAAAAACTCTACATATCTTTGATTTCAACTCATTAATCAAAATGGAATGGTTCAAACTTGAAACTTATATGTAAATCTAGAAAACCCACCAAACTCTCATCATAAGCTTACAACACTACATACTACTCAAGTCCATGGTTGGACCATCCAACCATTATTTAATAGTAGTCGCACCAATTGCCATGATAGGTACCCATATCATATAAAGGGGGGTGGGTGGGGATGGGTACACTCACTAAAGCTTACCTTTTCCCATGAGGCTCATTCATGCTTCTCAAATAGCCTTCATGCAGCCGGCTCAGCCTCCGCTTGTCCACAGAAGGTAGAAGCACCAGTAGTAAGTGTGTCAAAGTAACCCCTAAAGTCCCAAAGTCCCTACCGAGGACTCTTGGGATTTTGGGCAGGCTGGTGTGATCTCAATTTTTGATAAGATTTTTTGAACTTTTTTTTGAAGATAGAAAAGTAGATTAGCTTTTGGGGAATATAATTTTCATTTCAATCAGTGCCAAAAAACAAAAGTTATGCCACCATGAGTCCAAATAGCAACTCGAGGGGCAAACCAAAAAAAATCACAAAAAAGTTGAATTTTTTTTAATTTTATACATTTTTTCTCAAAGATTATATTTTTGTCTACATTTGAAGCTTTGATTCATTCCATTTGGACTAGTGATGAGAAAGTTATGGACAAACTTTATTTTTTGGACAATCTAAGCATCTTTTTGAAAAAACAAACACTTGTAGAATCTTTTTTTGAATGCAATTTTTATAATTAAAAAAAAAGAAATTGTTAATTAGGGTTAAGTTTGCTTGTTAGAACAATCTCACTATTGGGATTATTGTGTTTCAATTCCATCTTAGAGCGATCAATAGTTTTGTTATCCCTTCAATTGTGAACCTACTTCTATTTAATAATTTTTTAATGAGTGAAAATTCAGCGTTTATTTGTTGAATTTTTTTTCTGGATTCTCAATTCAATTCTTTACCAATAAAAAAAATTAGAAAATCAAAATCAAAAGTGCAAAAATTTTATGATAAGAAGATTTAAAGTAAAAAAATCTAGCCAATTAAGGTGTGAACTTAACTTGTTTTTTTCACTTCAAATGCAAATATCTTGCAATCTACATAGTCAAAGTTTATGAACTTTTTCCATACATTTTTATACTAGCATAGTACAAGATCCTATGGTTAGATTTGCAAAGAAAAATAAATTTCAAAGTTTTTTGCTCTTTGCAATAGAATTGGCAGTTTTGAATTAAATAGGATTTGATGGGAAAAAAAACCTTAGGACTTTAGGAGTTAAGCGATTTTAGAGCAGATGGTGATGAATATGAGGGGGTGGAATTGGCACCAATTCATCACTGGATAGTTTTTCATTCCTATAGCAAGGCATGTTTTTTTAGGTAACCAAATGCTTAATTTCCTCCAAAAAAAATGGATAGCTTCAAGCCTATAGGAGAAAAAGTAGGTAAATGTGTTAAAAAATGCCTTGCACATTGTAATGCCATAATTTTTCCAAAACCTCATTTCATCCATTGTGCAAAGCCACTTGGCACATACCAAAATTGCGTACAAAAATTACATACAAAAATTACATAGTCAAAATTGCATGCTCAAAATTGGCCTCCTTCAATTCACCCCCACAACGAAAGAGCCATGAAACTCAAAACCTTCTTGAAAGAAAGGCCACATAACCATTTGTCCGAAAACCAAAACCAAACATCGCTTCGTGGTCTAAGGTAGTGTGTTGTAAAACAAACCCTCTTCTTTAGATGGACCCTAGTTTTCAGGGGGGAGAATGGAGATGACGTGATCCTTGAATGAACCACTTTAGCAATTGAATGCATCGATGAAAGAAATATTTTTCTATTGCAAGAGCCAATCATAGCCTTTGATTTCTGCGCATCTCTTTACAAGTTGCAAGTGGATGGATTTGGGCAGACCTACAGTCACAAATAGGTGCCTATGTCCTTACTCTTTGAAAATTGATAAGTAATTCAAAAATGCTTGGAAAAATACAAAACCACTTGTATTAGGTTCCATATGGCCAGGGAGAACTGACCCCCTCGTTGCCCTGGCCAGGGTTAATTGTGAAAAAAAGCCCCCTATTTTTTTGGCCATGAATTTTTATATTTCAACACCGCCCCTACCTAATTTGGGGCCGCTGATTGCAAATCTGAATTCAGAATCTACAAAAAAAAATCATCTGATTGCAAATAAAAAATTCCACAGCGTTTTCCCCAGGGGTAAAACGGGGCAATGAGGGGGTCAATTCATAACATTATTAACCTTCCCTGGGGGGACCCTTTTGCTCTCCAAAAATCAGGAGCCCTCAACAGTAGCCTTGCCAATGACATACCGAGCTCTGACAACTTGGTGCTACATCACCTCTGCCCAGCCAATGACTTGTGCAGCATTATAACTAAACTCTCCCCCCAGGTATATAGGAGGGAATTATACCTCCACTTGGGGGGGACGAAACCAAGCTGGTTAGCAATGTTATGTTCACCCTGGCCGGTTCCATCTCTATTTGTCTTTCTCTGAAAAATGACGTAAAACATACTTTTGTCCTCGGAAACCTATGAAAAAGGTCGACCAGCCCTTAAATGGTTGCTTTTAGAACATACTACCTTAATTTTGGGGCAATTCTTGAAGCATGCACCCAATTAGCACCTCCACCACTAGCACCTCTCACCTTAGAATCAGGACACTTCCGAAACTCCGACATCTGGCCATGCAAGTTGCCGCTTTTCTCTTTCGATACCTTTCTAACTTAGAGTTCGGTTTCTGCTTTTGCTCCTCAGATGCTTTCCAAACTACTCCACACGTCGCAAAGAGAGACGGACGCAGTTGGTTAGCGGTCGGTGGGGGTGTACTGACCCTCTTGCTCGTCTCCCTAAAGTCATTCTAGGAGTGCATGTAAGGTGGCTGACCCATTTTCAACCACTCAAGCAATTAGGCATATTTGGAGCGTAGGTTTTTTGAGTAGTGAGGAATTTTTCCCATGTACTGAAATAGGGTTTGATGCCATATTTAACTACTTTTGGACTTTTCAAGGAATTTTGGATTACTTTGTTCAGTGGGAGATCTCTTGTTGTCATAGATATCTAAAATCTAAACTTGTTGTACATTTTTCAAACCACCTAGTCCAAAATCTATATCATATCTAGATTCCTAAAATCTATAGAAATCAAAATCTACAACTGTCTTAAATGTCCCTTTACCAATTTTGGACTTTGCAAAGTCCAAAAATAGTTAAATATGGCATTTTGGGAAGATTGTGTATATTTTTTCAAAATTTTATTATACTAAATATGATTATTATGATTTTTTTTTAGTGAAAATTCTCTTTAATGGCGATGTACATCTTCCAATTTTTGACCATAAGCTGATTGCAAAATCGACCAAGGGTTGGTTGCAGTATTCGTAGCCTTATAGCCAATCATAATATGCCACAACTGCTCCTCGAACTCTACCACAACTTCCAACAGAAAGAAAGCACAACTTTGTGAAAAGAAAGCAACCCGTAGATTGGAAATGGGGTAATGGTTGGAAATGGGTCGTGTATTATGAAATAAAAGCCCCCCCTATTTTGTGCTTGATTAATTTATCTTCCGCACCTCTCCTAGCTACTTTGGAGCATTTGATTGCAAATATGAACTCAAAATTTGCAAATTTTATCATGTGTAGCAAATAAGAAATTTCAGCATTTTCCCTCAAGGACGAACAAGGGGGTTGGTTTACACCAACCCTTTATTAGGAAAAAAAGAACTAAGAGACAAGCACGCAAAAATCAAGTGGTAAACTAGGATGTGGCAAGCAAAATAATAGGTTTGCCTTGTTGGCATAGTTGAATCTTTTTTTTTTAAAATTCTACATAAAAACAAATATGAGAAATAGAGAGAGCAATTGAAGTTTTAATTTATTTTTTTGACAAAGTCTGAGTTTTTCATGAATTTTTGAAGTTTACTTCCCAATTGGACCCAAAGAGTCTCTAGACTACCCAAAAACTAACAAGAAAAAGTGTATCTATAATGGTCATTCTACTCACCTAAAGTGGTCACAATATTTCTTAACATGGCTACAATATGAAGACCTAAAAAAGCCACTTCAAATATTGAATTCACACTCAAAAGGTGAAAGTTCCTATTGTAATCATTAATCATTCCATCGTTGTCATCCAAGACATTAATTGAGGCCACTAATTCAACCTAATGTGGCCCCAATCTCATTATTGAAAGAAGTTTGTGAAGGGTTGATACAAAGATTGTAATAGGTCATTCATTAGGTGTTCATCATGGGCCTATTGCTTAGCAAAGGTCAATTTATGTTAGGTGAAGCACGAGAACCATTCATCTTCCCATGAATCACATGAAATTGGAATGCAAGAAATGGTTAGCTCTACATCATGAGCTTAAGTATGACTATGAATTTTTTTGGTCTAGATCTGCACTACAAGTTTCAAGCACAACTAATATGTCTTAAAGGTGTTATTGCCACAACCATTAGTATATCATTTGTAATTGCCACAAAAATGATGGCAAAGTCCTCCTTCATCTCCTTTGAAGATGGCAAATCATTTGTAGCACAACATTTAATATTATGTGATCTATAAATTTTTGTATTATATATGATTTTTTAAAATTTTAGTCAAAGTGCTAGCATATAAATTAAAAAATTGAAAATAAAAGCAAAGTCAAGGTCAAAATTAAGTGTCGACAAACATTTACAATAAGTATAATAAAAATAAAATTATTGAATTTTTTAATTTAAAAATTAAAAAATTAGTTCAATGTCACAATGGGTGGATTATCCACATATAATCTGATAGCCAAATGGCTCTGAATGCAACTTTAAGCATTGAGTTGTTGAGTCCTTTAACCCCTAAAGCCTTGAGCTGCATTTTTTGGGGCAATATTGCAATTTGGGGCAACTCATTATGAATGGAGTTTTCATTTTTTTTCTTTGAAAATTTCACGCAACATGTGCCCAAGGATAGCTTTAAGGCCCAATAATTTTCATTACTTTTGACGAAATGGTTAAAAAGTTAATGTATGATATGTGGTTTTCAATGCTCGGTGGCAGTCTAGGCAACAAAAAAACTTCTTTAAAAATGATTTGCTTAAAAAATAAAAGTTTGAAATTGGTTCTCTAGATTTATATATATATGTGGGAAGCTTTGAATATTCCATTTTGGTTAATGAGATGAAAGTTATGAGGAGTTGTAGTGTGCAAATAGTTTGTAGGTAGTTATGGAATCTCTGCTCTAAGTTAAACTGTGAAGTCTTTTATTTAATTCAATTTTCAAGATTTTGGAAATTTAAAAATAAAAATAAAAACTAGGTCTAGATTGTTTATTACAAAGTCCAACACTACAACCATTGGAATTGACATTTTTCAACTCTGTAAATAAATTGTTAACAATTTTGTATTTTGAATCATTCCTTTTGTTTACTATTTTTTCCTATATGCTATACAATTTCAAATGATTGAAAATTTTCAAGCATGTAGCCAACTTGTCTTGAAGAATGAATTCAAAGAAGCATCACTATTTTGGACATTTTTTCATACAAATGTAACCTTGTGAAGTACATTTACCCAATTTGTTTGCAAGGTGCAAATAAGGATTTTTGTCACTTCAAACACTAATATCTTGCAAAGTTGCAATCTACATGGTGGAAATTTATGAAATTTTTTCCACATATTTTCAAACCAACATACTACAAGATCCTATGATTACATATGTTTGTAAATATGTTTTTTTTCTAAAATTTGATATTTGTACTAGAAATGGCAGTTTTGGAACATTTTTGGTGAAAATGTAGTCGAAATCATTTAGGGGTTAAGAAAAGTGAAAGAATTATGGACCACTATGTCATGATAATATGAGACAACATCAATGTATGTGCTATGTGTAATAAAATGACAAAGGTTATGCCTAACATGATATATTTATCTAGAACTTTTTTAGTTACCAACCACTTAACACCTAATGACCAAAAGAACAATTTTTTTTTGTCATTGCCCCTCTTTTTTGAGCTGCCCTATTTTCAAATTTTGAATGCTTTTAGAAATAAAAATGATATCTAAAAATATATTGCATTATAAATCCAATGGCGGTAGTTTCATCAAATTCTAAGTTAAATTCCGCCTCATGGAATTTTTCAAAGTTAAGTGGTGTAGTGTAATTTACAATTCATTTTGGAGGTTCGGTTTAGGCATGAAAAAGTCAACCTACCAATATGATTCTTGCCCACCTCAAAAAGTTCAAATCCACCTCAAAAAGGGGCAAATCCAAGGAGTTTAAGGAGAAGACAAGTGTCCCATTTTTTTTGGGGGGGGGTTACAAACATTATTCATATTTCAGTGACCCCCAAGCATTGCAAGCTCTACTGTGCATTGAAAAATGCTTGGAATATTGTGAAATTCTATATGAACATTTCCAACCCTCTTATCTTTTATTGAATTCCCAAAGCATCATTTCAAAATATTCTCGCAAAGATATGCTCCTTCAAAGTACGTAGCCCTATATTTCTATTGACCCAAATAAATCTTCAAAACCATGTGGTCAAGTTTTCTGAATTTTTTTAAAGTACTGACTCTCAATGTGAACTTCAAGGTCCTACAATAAAAATTCCATCCAATCTCAAGAAAAAAAGAGCAAAAAAATTGCTCAAATTCTTAGCAATTTTGGCCCATTTTGAAAGCACACTCTCCATGGGTCATTAGTGGTTAATAGTGGGATGCACCTACCTTTGAGCATTTCGTTGTGTGAGCACCTTGCCGCTCAAGCTCAAGTTCTATCCTTGCCTTTGTGGCAAGGTCCTCACACCACAAAACACCCTCACATGGATTCTTCCTACTATACAACACATTGATGTGGTTTTAAATTTACAATTGCAATTAATAAATACTATTCTAGTAGAAAATCTACTTGAATAAACTTAGTCTCTAAGTTTTTTGCACTACATTTTTTTCCTTAGTGCATAAGCAATATTTTGAGGTACAAAGAAGTATAGATCATTTTAGAATGCTCGGATGAAGTTGAATTTTTTAATTATAGCTTATAGCATAATTTCACCAACCCTATAAAATTTGTAAATGTTTTGGGCATTGTTGTTCATACTTTAAAATTATAATTCTGAAATTCATGTAATTTGCCCCCAAAGGTAAGAGAATGATGTATATGATGACTTCAACTAAACATAAAATTCAAAAAAAATGTTTAGAATTGTTTAAATTTTTTTGCTCTGTATCCACACAAGAATCCTTCTTGTGCTCATATTTTTTGTTCTACAACATCAACAACTATTGAATTTTGGAAATTCATTTGTGATTCAAGCTTTGAAAATATCAAGAAGCACATCCATACTTTGTGCAGTCCATGTTAAGGTATTGAGGTATAAGGCATGTGTTCAATTTTCCTTGGATGGAAACATAAATTCTCTTTAGGACACCTTCACCACCTTCAAATACCTAGAGAATCCAATTTCTAGATAGAAGAATGACTAGAACTTATGAAAACCTAAGCTCTTCTTCACTTGCCAAGTAAATCTATCACTATACAAGGGCCTTTTAACTTACACCTATTTAGATAAAAAAACATCCTCAAATGTTTACAAATTTAGGCATTCATTGTGTGTAAACTTGAACTACATGATAGCAAGAATATTTGGAAAAAAATGTGTCAATGCTTGTAAATGTGTAATTGTGGTCAATTTTTTTTATTAAGAAATAAATCATTCAATTGCATAAGTGCTCATAATTTTGTAGTTGGACATTTCTTCTAATGCATTATTGAACCAACTTAAACATGTGTCAAACACTAATACTTAGTATTCAATTGTTGACGGTCATTGCAAGTACTAATTCAAAAATGATTCAATTTTTAGACCAATAGGAACATTCTTTGTTTCTACAATATCAAAGAAAGCCATTCATTAGACATTATGTCTTCAACATTGTTTCAAGGTTAACATGAGATCAAATGACTTGCATAATGATAAATTCCCTTGAATATAGGTTATAAATAATTATATTGGTTGATTCAAAAGAATTTTAATGCATAATAATTTAATTTGTGAGACAAAAATTGAAAATATATCCATAGCAAAGGTTCACCTATGCTTGTATTATAATATTATAATTGTTAAAAATTCTCCCATAATATCATATTCAGCTATTAAGGTTGTCATTTTATGTCAAATCTTTTGTTAAAGTTGGGAGACTAAATTCAATCCAAAAGATGCTAAAAATATAATTACTCCCTTGAATTTATACATCTTTGGTATAAAATTGATAATAATAATATCCCTAAAATTTTGGCATCTATTTTTTAAATGATTTTTTGTTGACCTTGATGGTTGAATATAATATTGCACTACTTTTGTGATTAAAATTTATCATTCCCATGCATAGATGGAAAATAATCTTGTAAAAAATGAATGTAGAAATAAAAAAACAAAATAAAAATTTTGGTCTTTCACATCAATTTGTCTTGAAGGATTAATACAACCAAAGCAAGTTTTTTAATTGAATGAAAGTTTGTTAAAAAACAATACAACAATATTTTGAGGGAATATTTGATGATATACATTTGTCAATGGTTGAAATCACTAAATTGCTACAAAATTTTAAGATGGAATCACTCTTTGGGAATGAATTTTCACAATTTGGATGAATAAGCTAGTGTGCTTCCATACATATTTCCTAAATTTCATCCATTCAAGTGGATGTAAATTGCAAATGCACTTTATTGATAATCATTTCTTCATCAATTATCCCAAACTAAAGATAAATTTTAAAACAAATGGAATGGTGAATTAATTCATAAATAAAAATGTGAATAATAAATAAAACATCAAGGAATCCAAATTGTAATTTCTAGTAGTGATAGTTGGATAATAAGCTAGCCCTGCATTCGTCAAGTAACCGTATTTCTTGTGACTATAGCAAACTTTGCAAATTGGTCTCGTTGTTCAAAGAAATGGATTGATTTTCAATCAAAATTCCCATTCACGTTCTTCTAAAGGTATGACAACAAAATAGAATAGAAAGATCTATCATGATGTGCGAATTGTTTGGAATTTGTGAAACTTGTCTTGAATTGGTCTTTGCCTTTTGTTTTCAATTGGAATTAATTAATCCAATTTTTTCTTAAAGTTTTTGAATTTTTTTGATGGGGAATTTCCAGTGGAACTATCTTGGGGTCTCCCCTTCCTCCCATGCTACCATACACTTTAATGAATAATAGATAAGACGTATTTGTAGTTTTTAAGGAATTTATGGATATATTGTGTCTATTGGACCACTCAAGGATTACAACTATCCAAAATTGGTATAGTTCATTACATGATTAATTAAAGTGATTGTGGGTCTCAATGAAGCTTAGTCTATATAAGAAAACTTTCTACTAGTAAAGGTAAGTCCTTTATTTTTGCCTTATTGTTTTTTTATTTGTCCTATTGGCCAAAGGATTAAGTATCAAAATAAATATTTTTTGTCCATGAAGGCCAATAGTATGCAAAATAATAGAACATGGAATCACTTTTTTCAATAAAGTGCAACTTGGCTAAGAGAATTTGAAGTGATTTGTCCTAAAATTCATAATCAAATATGAAATCAAAATAGGGTAATTGTGTTGCAATAATTCATTGAATTTTAGAAAATTTACAAATCTCTAAAATAAATAGAAACTATTCTTGCACTCACTTTGAAAGCTTCATAAAAAACAAAGTGAAAAGAGTTGTAGAGTTGGAATGTCAATCTCAAAATAAGAAGACAATAAGGGAATGTGATTAAATTATATGCAATCATATCTTCTTGTCATTCTAAAAAAATTATAAGTTCAATAAGAATTCAAATGCATTCTAAGATTCATACACCTACAATCATCACTACCTCCAAAGTAGCATCTGCATTAGGATCTAAAAGCAATTATGAAACTAAACATTGATTACTATCCTAAATATAATTTGAACATAAGAGCCTATGAGAATAAAAAGGTCAATTTTTGATACACTTGTAGATATATTTTGAATATTCATATAGTTTACTTTTTTTTTGTCTAATGATGCATGTAAACCAATGGGAATCTTGAAGGTCAATTTCTGATACACTTATAGATAACACTTTAAATATTCAAAAGGATTTTTTCATATGTTGTCCAATCCATATTTTTTTTGTTACAAGGAGATCTCCAAAATTGTATGTCTTTTGATCGCATTCTTAGTATCATTGGAAAGCTCTTTGTGAAGATGGTTGCATAGGCTTTGTTGTGTGTCATTTAGACTTATGAAGGGAAAGTTGTGGATTTTTGAGTTATTTTTAAATCTTAAACTATCTTAAATTATGTATCTTTTGGATTGTGTATCTTCTAGTCATATTCTTGGTACCATTAGAAAATTCCATGTAAGGAGGGGTGCACGGGCTTTGTTTTGTGGCATTTGGACATACTTGGTGTACAAGTTATTGAATTTTAAAATTTTTGTGAATTATAAATTAGAAAATTATTTTTACTTTTATTTTGATTGTTGCAACATTACAAAGCACACTACCATGTGCTCTAATCAGATTCATTGAAAAATAATTCAAAATATAACTAAATATGATATGTACTAAAATTTTCAAAAATTATAACATGGCATAATTGAATAGTGTAGAAAATATTTATGAAAATAATTTGAATCATAAAAAAACCTAATGAAAAATGAGAGATGAAGAATAATATACATACTAAGGTGATTGCTTTATAAATATAAAAAATCCATGGAGTATATAAGTTTACTAAGTTTAGTCCTTCTTCCCCCTTTGAAGAGAAACTTTGTTCCTTCTGTTGACTTGTTCCTTTTACTAATTTACTAAGTTGGGAGGACCCTATTACTAAAGATCATGAAAGTTTCAATATAGCCTTGAGTAATGCGGTAAAAGTTGAGGACCTTGCTAAAGGTCATGAAATATTCCAAATCTTGTAAAATGAAACCTCAAAAATTTTAAATTGAATTAATAAAAGGATATTCAACCCCCAAAGAATTGATTTCGTATGGGGCCTTATGAATCTAATCCTAATGTATAGTCCATACATTAAATCAAGTTGTTTGTTTTGTTTGTTATGGTGAGATCTCTAGAATCACATGTCTCATTCTTGTTACAATGTTACCAATAGTAGTCCATATATTAAATTAGGTTATTCGTTTTGTTTGTTATGGTGAAACCTTTGAAATTACATGTCTCATTTTTGGTACTAACGGAAAGCTCTCTATGAGGAAGAGTGCAAGGGCTTTGCTTTGTAGCATTTGGACCTATGGCGTGAAAGATATTGAATTTTAAAGTTTTTATATGAATTAGAAAATTAGAAAATTGCTTTTGTTTTGGCCATGGGAACTGCACAGGGTACACTAATGCTCATGGAAACACCTCAAATAAGAAATGAATTTAGTGCTATTGTCTCTTCGGCTTGGTTGCTGCTTCTTGTTTCTTTTTAATGCAATGGTTTGCCATTTGTTAGAAAAAGACAACCTCTAGAACATCTCTTTTTTAGAAAAGATCATTGATCTAAGTTCATCTTTAGAATACTAGTAGTTACTAAGAAGTAACAGTATGTTATAAGTTAAACAACAAGAAGGTATGTGTCTTTAGAGACCAAGTCATAGAAGGTTCAATGTTCTAATGTACTATACTAGAAAACATCAACATAATTTTTATAAAATCACACAACTCAATATACAAGCTTTTTTTCCAAAAGTAGGGCAGTAATGAGTATAAGAATCAGATCCTTATTTCTTTGTCCCAAATAATTTTAAGAGGATAGAGGACTCACCTACACCCATACACTAAAACAAACAATTAGTATGTTTTAGTGCACTTGTGAGGTGTCTTAAGCCTAATGTCACTTGTTATTGTTTTCATCTAAAATGACTTAAACAAAAAACAAAGCACAACCTAACACAACCCATATTGTAAATCAAATATGTTAGAATCTGTCTAAAAGAACCCAACACATCTACTCAATTAACGTTGATTGAGTAGATGCCATAGTAGTAACAATCCTTTGTTCTTAGGAAGTAGGGACAAAAAGGAATACAAAATGCTTGATTTGTCTGCTAGTATAAGGCTAAATGAAGGTTGTCAATTGCAAAGGAAAAACTCCAAATATCACAAGGTCGTCTAGCAGTTATTAGCTATGAGAAAAGTGAGATAATTTCTTGTGGATCAAGGTCCATAGAGAGTGCAGAATCACTAAGCAATTTAGTAATTGGAAGTAAAGAACCAACCCATTATTAAAGCATGTACAACTAGCCATATAGTATTGAGTAATAGATCTAATTGAAGCTTAATAACATGTAGATTGAAATTTTAAGAGTCATTAATTGCCAAATTAGGTGGTTCCCAAGGCTACTATTGATGTCAAGTGTGATTGTGATATATGACCTAATTCATATAATTATCTATAATTGCTTGGTGGCTAAATTAATCACCAATAAAGGTAGTTAAATAGCATATGCCATGTGTTAAATTAACATCCTTAATTTGCCAGTATAGATGTGATAAATACACTGGTGTGATAAGAACCCTAAGAAGTATTACCTCCATGCAAGAATAAAGTCACAAGCACATGAAATTATATTATGTATCCTTTTTGCTAATAATATGTATTTGACAAATATAGAATTGCCAAATATAATTGGACAACTATGACTGTATCAACACCATTACTAGGGTATGTAAGTAAATTTACTCAATTATGTTTATGTCTATTGGATTCTAAAATCTTGCATGTATAAATTGATGTGTTTGCTATTCTAGATATCTTTACAAGTTTATCTTCCATTTCAAAGCTTGAATTTTAACTCTAGAAAAAGTCCTTTTTTAGGAACATCCTAATTTATTGGGCACTCATCTAATCCTCCTCATATTCAAAAAAATTGCTTTATTAAAACTGGTATGTCTATTATTTAGATTCAAACTCAAGATTTTTTATTGCAAGGCATCAACATCATCAACATAGGTATATTGTTTTCTAGCAATACTCATATTGTTTTTTTATTAGCCATTTGGCAAGGTAAGGAACTGAGATCAAAAACTACATCAATCATATAGCAACTAAGAGCTGAAGTACCTAAGTAATTATCATACACAAAGTATCACAATGCAACGAGATAGTGTTTTTCACATTGTAAAGAATCAAAACCACAACCTATGATCAATGCATTAAGTGAAAACGTCTACAATATGGATAAGAAATGAACCAACAAAAGAATTAAGGTTTTAAATAAAGTATCAATAAATACTCCATGAGGACGCAGGCCTCATCTGCATCAATGGCAAACAGCATAAAAGTATGAGGTTAGTGACTGTATGTGAGGTGTCTTTAGCCCACAAACGTTTGTTATTGCTTTTAAAGTATGAGGTTAGTGACTGTATGTGAGGTGTCTTTAGCCCACAAATGTTTGTTATTGCTTTAACACAGAATTTTAGATATGTAACATATAAACGCAAAAATCCTCAACTATATCAAAACCTAAGAATGTGATTGTGATGATGCTATGTCACTCCCATAGCAGTTAGTTAGTCCCAACAAAACTCTAAAAAAATCCAATAGTAGTTTTGCTTAGACAGTAAGTAGCTTGTGTACTTAAAACAATAGCCATTGGAATGTGATTAAGTTCTCCAAGATATTTGACCTGTAATTTGTTCTAGTGGGAAAGCTCAGAAAAATGAAAACTAGGTATCCTTGGACATTGTGTTTATTCACAATGATTTCATGTATTTCTTCCAAGGTTCTATCTACCCTTGTTAGTGCCAAAAAGTTGGTAGAGTCTTCAAGGCCGTGAGTGGCTAGCTTAACAAAAGGTGGAATTTAGTTACGTTAGGTTTGTAATTAGAGCATAATATTTATTTGCATTTCCATAGCTATCTGTTCCAATGCATCTTTGGCTTTAAAATTCTTAGTTCAACTGTATGTTGATTAATTCCATGCCTAATTAGTATAATGTATGTTGTTTTAGATTTGGCTAGATTTTAGCCTTAATCAATGTGAGTTTAAACCATTGTTCAGAATTTTCCGGAGTTGGTTAAGGGCAAGTTAATGTCCTTTATTAGCAAATGAAAAAAATAGAGAACATATTATAAACTTCCATTTAAAAAAAAATTCTTACATGGGTGGGTGGAATATTTTGGGTTGAATAGATTAT
The DNA here is from genome assembly GCA_950106755.1 of Climacium dendroides. Taxonomy (NCBI): domain Eukaryota; kingdom Viridiplantae; phylum Streptophyta; class Bryopsida; order Hypnales; family Climaciaceae; genus Climacium; species Climacium dendroides. The sequence continues at coordinate 24,309,480 of OX467087.1, read as the reverse complement.
CTATGTTTGCTTCTTGAATCTTTAGAAATTGAGAATAAAAAATACACAATGATAACCTTATACAAGACACATTATTCATATTCCTTTTCTTTTCTTTTTCTCCTTAGGTTGATGTTATCTACACTAAATAGTGAAATTAGGTTGCCCCACACTAATTTCTCGACATTCTACACTATATAAATATGTACAATTTCTGTAGAAGGATGCACTAATGTAGGAGTCATGTGTTGCATGGGTTGGTACACTGGTTCATGGCTTGGGTTTAAAGAATTGCTTGTACCTCCATCTGGAGAAGTGGTGAGTCATGAGGTAACTTTCCCAAGTAAGGCAACCTAATTGTTAAGGCAACCCAATTTCACTATTTAGTGTAGAATCATCCTGCCCCATTTTATACTAGTAGTAGCAAATACTGGAATGAAATCTAGAAAAAAAAAAAAAAAATCCTGCCCCATTTTATACTAGTAGCAACTAGGGAATGAAATCTAGAAAAAAAATTGTGTCAGCAGTGGGGTTCGAACCCACGCCCCCTTACGAAGACCAGAACTTGAGTCTGGCGCCTTAGACCACTCGGCCATGCTGACTTCTGAGATCAAGACACGTAGCAGGTTCAAGAACCTCGTAACTCATCCTCTCACGGATGAATATTTTCATGATACTGGCTAATTTAGTCTGTTCTAAATCCTAATTGTGTCGTAGATTTCTGAGAACTGTCCCTGCAATTTGCGTCCATGAATATTTTTCAATTTTTCTGCATTTGCGATCGAGGGAAGAGAGAACTGGCAGAGACAGAGCTAAGCAGCAGAGTGGTGATCTGAATTAGGGTTTTGATGGCGCACTCAGAGTCAATTCCAAGCTTCGTTGATACAGTTACGATGCGACTTCTCGTCGGGAAACGCACCTTGCATTGTGGCCTGAAGATCGACAGAAATTGTTGTGTGCATTCCTGACCAATTCAAGGTGCGCGCGTCACGGGATTCCAAATCACGGGAGGCGACTGTCAAGCTTTTCATGAAAAGCCAATTTCCGGTGTCTGGAAGACCGCCTGCAGAATTTTAAGTTATGTATGGCAACTGTGAAGTGCTGTGAAGTGTTTTATCAGGTAGGTGAGAACTCTTGGTGATTTGCGTGCACATGTTTGCGAATGTGGCCTGAAGATCGACAGAAATTGTTGTGTGCATTCCTGACCAATTCAAGGTGCTTGCGTCACGGGATTCCGAATCACGGAAGGCGACCGTCAAGCTTTTCATGAAAAGCCAACTTCCGGTGGCTGGAAGACCGCCTGCATAATTTTAAGTTATGTATGGCAACTGTGAAGTGCTGTGAAGTGTTTTATCGTGTAGGTGAGAACTCTTGGTGATTTGCGTGTACATGTTTGCAAATGGTGTGATAAGCTTATTGATTAGAGTAAAGTATGTGCGCGATGAATTTTTTTGTGACCTTTCAATGTTGTGACCGTTGTTAGTTACATACATGGAATGAGGGAGTCCTTTCATATCATTTTGGAAGCTGTTTGGCGATTTTCCGTGGAGAGTTTGCATCATAATGTCTCAATCGGAGGCTCATTTGGTACCTCAGAGGAGCGTTTTCGAATTCACTGTCAAGGTATGAAATGTCAAAAACTCTGGAACTGAATAATTTTACGATGCCTTTGAAATTTGGTTTGTACATACTGTAAAATAGGAGTTGGTGTAGCATGTTGTTTATGTTTGATCGCATCCATACATTTGAGCACATGCTAGTTAGATACATTAAGATAGACAGTAATGCAATGTTGATTGTGACAACAGAATATCGATGGACGTGATACAAAATTGAGCAAGTTTGCAAACAAGATTATTGTTCTTTTGAATGTCGCTTCTAAATGGTAATATGGTAATATGATACTCTTCATTATGCGGTGTAGTGATTTATAGGTGTCGCAATAAGGGCTTTCTGGGATTAATTATTTTGTGATAATTTGTGATAAAATATTTTGTTATCTTTCAAGATTGTGTAATCTTTTCTCCTAAATTCTTTGCCTATCACCTTCAGATTTGCTTAGAAGTTGTATGCCTTGAATTTCATTGTTTTGCAATTTCCTTATTAAGATTCAAGTGTGATTTCGAAATTGGTATGAACATCTTCTAATTTGGCACGTTTGTGGCCTTTGTTTTCAGTGGACTTACGCACTGCAATTACACTGAACTACAAGAAATTTACGAGAAGTATAGGAATGATGGTATCATACATACCACGAAGATTTTTCCTTGTTCCATTGGCAAATATTATGATAACATGAAGTCTACATTATTGTGATAACAATCTACTTCCTCTATTCTTAAATAATACTTGTGTTTCCTTTGTAAAACTTAAAGGAAATATGGATAATATTTAGAAGTAGAGGTAGTAATGTTTTGTTCAATTAACTTAAACTTATCTTTAATAACTTTGTAAGTATAATGGAAATCTCTTGAGATGTAACTTCTAATGTGTCTTTCTACACTTGTTTTGATCATTCTTATTCATGCTTTGGGTGTTGGGGTGAAGGGCTTGAGGTTTTGGCATTCCCATGCAATCAATTTGCAAAAATGGAGCCTGGTACTAATGCACAAATTAAGGAATTTGTTGAAGAAAAATACGGTGGAACTTTTCCTCTCTTTGAAAAGGTAAGTTTATTGGTATATAAGTGATAATTTAATCTTGAGTAGAAGTACAAGAAATAACACATTCTTAGTGTAGGAGTGGCAATGTAGGTAATATACCTCATAATCCTCCTCCAATTTTGAGCTACCTATCATAATTTCAAACAACTTACAAGCCTTATCTCCATATATTTCTTTCTATTTGTACTCTTTATATCTCCTTTACTAAATCTATTATTTAAATCATTTAAATTGGAGTTTGAAGTTCTAATGTTCTTGTGGAAGTTAGATGGTATGGAAATGAAGGTCGATGTCTTCAATTTTCTTGAGGTTGATAATAGCAAATTAGAAACTATTAGTCTATATATAACATATTCAATTGGAAACCATGTCATGTGCAATGTAATTCAAATTTGAGAGATTCAATGGGGTTTTAGAGTTTCAAAATTATATCCAAACCACGCAAGTTGCATGTATATTACTTTGATTACAATTGATAGATGTATTATTCCAAGGAGTTCGGGGTCTTGCCTACCTATGTCCTAGCTAGAGGCATGGTTACTTGAACTACTTTTATAAACTCTTCATTCATGATGGAATTGGGACCAACGTCATTGTTAATATTCCCAAGAGTTGCATTCATAGAGTTGCTAACAATGCCAGTCTATCATTTAGCTTGACATGGTTGTGTGCCATGTTGGAATAGATTGAGGTGAATGGGCCACACCAACATCCTTTATTCAAGTTTTTGAAAGCCACTAGAGGTGGAATCCGAGGATTTTATCGAGACAATATCAAGTGGAACTTTGCCAAATTTGTCATTGGCAAAGATGGTGTAGTGATTGAGCGCTTCACTCCAACAACATCTCCAAAGATGATAGAGGTACTTAAATTCCACGTAAACTAAAAATTAAAAAAAAGACAATATAGAGGTATATTGTGTTTGGAAGCTTATGCTATTCAAAGACATGCTTGAATTGACCTAGAATAGACTAAGCTTTTATACCCACATATAGTTTACCTCATCATCATGTGAGTTAGTTAATTTAGCTTTAGACCTTAAATCTTACTTTATTCATGTATGCTTTCTATTAGTGTTATTATAGCTAATTCTAATAATTTTTAAAACCACATTTTTGCCATTCAACAATGTAGGACATAATTTATTTCCTATACTGGAAATTTGGAAACCACATTTTTGCCATCCAACAATGTCGGATATAATTTCTTCTATTTGACTAATTTCATATGTATATTATTTATTTCAAATCCTCTACCTACAAGGGTGGCCACTTCTGAACATTTAGGAGTTGATTAATATGTCAGAAATTTATCATGCGCATTAATCAAAATCTGCTGCACAGAACATAACTTACGCTTCTTTATTTCCTGACTGGGATGTATCGACTCTCAGTCCATCTACTCATCAGCGTTCACAGAACTGGCTAAATTTCGCTCCATTGCTCCTTAAAATTTTCAGTAGCTAAAAGTACATTGGAGAAAATCCTTGAAAAAATTAGATTGTAGTGAAGATTGCAACAACCAATAATTTGATAGTCAATTTGCAAATTCCTTCACATTAAATTAGTATTTGTTTAGTCAGTTTTGTGTTATAGTACTCTCAATAATCCTTTACAACCTGCAAAATCTTTTCTCTTCAATTTTTTTAAATACTACTCACTCTCAACCTCAAGGAAGTCAAAGTTGATGCGTATTTGTCTTAGAAGGTAGCATATTGCACTAAATTCCATAAACTAGTTCTGGGATCACTGCTGCTCATAACTTATACATGTGCAGAAGTTCCTGAGGTCTTTATTGTTCCCTCCGAAGACTGATGGCAGTGGCGGAACGAAAGAAATTCGCTCAGTGCAATGCAGTCGGTTAGTCAAGGACTATGCTGATTGCACCGGATGTCACTGGGAAACGTCTTGGGGACCCAAAGGAGGGGAGTTGTTCTGGGGCGAAGAACGGAAACCGTAGAAGAAACCAACCTCACGGAAAAGCTCCAGATCATCGACGATGAACAAGAAACCGATGGTGAACAAGAAGTAACTTAAATAATGCGCAGACAAACGCCGGTATTGAGTCCACCATTTTGAGATACAATGTGTGCAGAATGAGGGAACATGAAGAAAATATGGGATTCATTTCCATGCTAGAACTCATTTGGTTGCAGTGATAGAAAACAAAAAGTACTGTCATCAATTCAGCAATAGATGTCAATGCTTTTGTTAAAATTGGCGATACTCCATTACTTTGGCACGCTTCAAGGTGCATGGCATGAACCCCCAAAATATACATGTTCTAATTTGTGGCTTGAAGCTAAACCTTTGTGAAGATATAGGTCACATGTTCCGGCACATGGAATACTGTCAATGGAACGAAATTGACGTTGATTTGATTATGCGCCAGAGGACTCCCACGCCGATATTCTTGATGATGAACAAAGTTCTCAGTCACTGTGGTTTTGTTCCAAAGCAGTGTTTGGATTTAATATGTAAAACAACCTTCTTTTATTGGCTACGTTGATGAAAATTAATTGGGATAAATAATATTTTGTACAAAGATACAAGAAAGAATATGCAGAAATTCAATAAATAGATTTGGACATTTAAGAATTAGAACAAGGTTTAGCAACCCATTTGACATTTGAAATTCTTTTCGGTGGGTTGAAAATCACTGACAACAATCTTGGAAACTTGCAACCGGCTCAAACTAAGCGTAGTGAAACAATGATTAAGTGGACCCACCCTTGAGACAATTGACCTACCCTTCTTTTGGGTTGTAAAGAAGGTTTCTTGCACTGCTAGAGATGCTCAAATGTAAAATATTCCAAGCTACAATCCAAAATTGTAACTAAGTTAATAAAGTTAATTGTAAAGTGAACCTCAATTTGTACTAGGGGTGTTAGAGGAAGGCTTAGCTAAGAGTAGTACAAAAGAAACACACAACATCAAACTCCATCAGACCCCAATTTTTCTCAAACCCCAACTCTAGGCCCCTTATTGCACACACTTTACAATTAACTCTAATGTGTTGTGTGCTACATTTCCCAACAGGAGCCTTAAACGTAACTATCATATTCAGCGAAATTAGAATGAATCTTTTCAAAACTTGGACTCAAGGTACAACAATATTTTCTCCGATTGCACACCCAGATCAGAAGATACCTTATCAAAAAATATGCCGAGTCTGCCGTCCCTCTGCTGGAAAATGCAAGGCTTCAATCTGAAACAATTCAACAAACAGAACAAACAATCTCCACATTCAAACCTCCGCTTCGAAACCAGAAACATGCGGCCGGCGCCGTTCGAAACTGCATCAGATACTCTCATCTCGACTAGCAGGGTGTTGATGCTTCAGAGTTCACAAGCTAGAAGTTACACAAAGCCAGATGAACTCTGCGCATCGGTCTTCTCTTCACCAAGCTTCACCGCACCTGCCCATACCTGAGCTCATATGGCAACAACGACTAGAACATCAGTTGCAAAACCACAACACACTACAGGAAAAGTCACCTCTTCCAAATCCCGTGGCATCAATAATATTGCTCTTCTTTTTCCCAACTGCAGAGACGACTTCCCAGCAATAGTGTCCCGAAGAACAGCACTTGCTTCTTCAATGCCAAGTCATCTTTCATGGGTCATCCAAAGTATGTCCAAATGGCATCCCCACTTGAAAAACGAACTCAATCTTCCTAGTTACTCCTCTAGTGTGGTTGCCACTGACTTTATCAATTCAATGGCAAGTTATCCTCTATTCTTTCTTGAAGCGTATGTAACTGTACTAACATTCCAAAAGCATCTTGAACACAATATTTAGAACCACATTTTTCAGGGTAATGTATAACTACATCGTCATTTAATTTACAACAAGCTAAAAATTCACAAGCTTCACATGCTGCTACTTGATCAGATGGAAGAAGATTGACTCAAAGCCTAAACTTCACAAGTTAGGCTATGGAACCAAGCTGTGGATTTGGGCTATGGAATACGTTTGAGAATGCTCAATGTATATTGAGACTCATCATTTTGATCTCCTTATTTATTTTGTGGCACAAAAAGAAAATTTATTGTGGAAACAATTTCTACCTCTAAATTGCAACCATGACAAACATTGTATTTAATGGAATGTACAAGGGACCTAGAAATGAAACCTCGTTCTTATTGCAACATCTACTCCAAACGTCGAACGTTCACAAAGATCATAGGGCCAAGTGAGAATTTCCATGCAAGCCATCAATTCATGCCCATCAATAGTAATCAACATGAGTCTTACTAGTACTAGGTTTTCAAAGCCTATGCAAACATATGACCATATACTCAAAGATTTGAAGAATGTATGTATACATTATAAGACTTTGATATTAATAATATCCAAGAGAATACAACTCCTTCCAACAAAGACTCCTTGTCGAAGGTGTTAATTTTTTATGTTTAAGAATTGAGTTGAGGATCTTAAGAAAATTCAATAAGAAATCACTTAGTTTTCACTCATTAAAAAATTATTAAGTAGAAGTAGGTTCAAAATTGAAGGAATAATTAAACTGTTGATAGTTCTAAGATGGAATTGAAACACAATAATCCCAATGGTGAGATTGTTCTAGCAAGCAAACTTAATCTTGACTAACAATTTTTTTTGAAAAATTGTAAAAATTGCATTAATAAAATGAAGTCTATAAGTTATTTTTTCAAGAAGATGCTTAGATTGCTCAAAAAAAAGATTGTCCATAACTTTCTCATCACAAGTCTAAATAGAATGAATCAAAGCTTCAATTCCTTCAAATGTAGACAAAAATATAATCTTTGAGAAAAAAAAATGAAATATGAAAAAATTTCAACTTTTTGTGATTTTTTTTGGATTGCCTGCTTTTTGGATTCATGATGACATAACTTTTGTTTCTATGCATCGATTGAAATAATAATTATATGCCCAAAAATCTAATTTGATTTCCTATCTTCAAAATTTTTTTTTAAAAATTATGTTAATAATTGAAGTCACACGATCTTATCCAAAATCCCAAGACTCTCCTATAGGAACTTTGGGACTTTAGAGGTTAAATCATTTGGAATTGTACAACATATAGGAAAAAAAATAGTGAGTAGAAAGAAGTAGAGAATGATTCAAAATACTAAATTGTTAAAAAAATAATTATAAAATAAAAAATATCAATTCCAATGATTGTCATGTTGTAATAAACAATCTACATCCTATGATTTTATTTTTTTTCCAAAAATATTGAAAATTGAGTTAAATAAAGGGCTTCAAGGTTTATTTTAGAGTAGAGAATCTATAATTGCCTGCAAACTAAAACTCCTCATAACTTTCATCTCATTAGTAAAATGGAATGATTCATAGATTCCTATGTATATATAAATCATTAAAAAAATTCAAATTCTTATTTCTAAAAAAAAATGATTTTTGAAGAAATTTTTTGAGCTACCCAACTTTGAAAATTACATATCATACAATAACTTTTTAACCATGTAGTCAAAAGTTATGAAAATTGTTGCACCTTAAAGTTACTCTTTAGGGATATGTTGTTTGAAAATTTCAAAAAAATAAAAATAAAAATCCTATTCATATTAAGCTACCAAAATTGTTATGTTGCCAAAAAAATGTAGTTTGTTTCTTTAGAGATCAAGGGTAAATTTTCATGTTAGAACTCATTTGGTTGTAGTGCTAGAAAAAATTAAGGACATCAATTCTACAGTGATACATTGACTTTAGTTAAACTTGTGATATTCCATCACTTTGGCATGATTCAAGATGCCAGAAACTAGGACTAGGATTTTATGGCATGAAATTAAACCTTTGTGAAGATATAGATCACAAGTTTGACACATGAAATACTACCAATGTAATGAAATTGATGTTAATATGATTATTCACCTATTGAAGACTCCCAAGTTGAATATTCTCGATGATGAACATAACCAAGACATTTTCACCAGAATTCTATGTTGTAGAATATGTCCTAGAAAATACATTGTTGGACGTTTTAATTTGTAGAAAATAGGAAAAAAAAATTTCAAAGAAACTAAAAATTTTCCATTTGGAAGGACTTTTTTGTGATGAGACTTGACAAAAAAAATTAGGTCAAAACCATCACTAATGTTTTGAAGTGCGCGTGCAAAAGAGGCCAAAAAAAGACTATTTGTACGAATGTAGAGTACATAAAATAATGCATTTTTAAAGACCATTTGGAAGGGACATGTCTGCCTACTATAGGAATATATTATAGAAATTTCAATTGAAAATCATTAAATTGAACTGCTCAATAGTATAAAAAAACACTAAACCTAATTTTGTGATAAATTAACAAAATTGATTTTTAAATATATATATTTTTTAATTTTTGAAAAATAAGGGATACTATTACAATAAAAAAACTCTAGAAACAAAAATTTTGTTTTTGGCATTGGGTTTAAAATTCAAAAGTTATAGCTTAGACTAAATCCGGTTTTGGAAAACGCTACCAAAAACGGTCAGTGTTTCTTGCAATGACTATAGAGTTTGAGTTGTTGAATGAAGGAGTAAAGATATATTTGTAAGTTGGTTGTAGCATTCCCAATCGGAGAAAAAATTAGAATAAAGATTAAAAATAGAATCAATTGGGAGATTCTATATCCTTGTGGCCTATAAGACTTAAGAGTGGAGTACTGGAGTGCCAAATTTTGGAATTAACTTACCTTGTGAGGAATTCACATTATTCAAGTTGGAAGAACATACTTTTATTTTTGGTTGCAATGATTCAAAGTGGAAATATTTAGTAATAATCTTATTTATCTTGCCACTTCGAACAAACTCTACACTAGATCTTATTTTTTCTAATTGGATTATCTAAGTTAGTCTACACTACTCCTCTGGTGGGGTTGCCACTAACTTTAAAAAGCCAATGGCATGCTATCTTCTAATCTTCTGTGAAGTATAAGAAGCGTCTCCAAATGTTGTATTCACAACTTAACATGTGGAAGTTGTTCAATTAGATTATAAGTATAAAATGTCACACATTCTCAAGGCAACTACAAGTGGAGACAAGATAATGTATAACTACATCATCATTTAAGTGGAATCAAGGTAATGTATAACTGCATTGCTATATAATTTACAACAAGCAAAAAAAAATTCACAAGCTTCACAAGTCCACCATGCACTACAACTTAATGTTCCCTAGTCAAATGGAAGAAGATTGATTCGAAGATTTTATATGCTCCCCACTAAGTTTGAACTTCCATACCTTCTCTCTTGAGGTCTTAAGCAAGTTATTGAACACAATCATTTTTGACACATAACATTGTAGGAGGTTGCTTTAACAATACTCCACAATGCCTTTTGCAATGGTGACCTTCTATTTAAATTCTAATGGCTTCAACTTGAAAAGTACATTCCTTATTGCTTGTGTGACTTAGAATGTACTAAAATTTACAAGTAGGTTACAAAACCAAGCTTTGGATTTGGGTTATGGCATACATTAGAGACCAACATGTTTAAGAATTTATACTAAAAAGAATTTATACTAAAACTCACCATTTTGGTCTCCTTGTTTATTTTGTGGCACAAAAACAAATCTACTATAGAAACCTTTTCCACCTCTAAACTACAACCTTAACAAACACTAAAATTGAATGTATAAGTAACCCACAAATGAAAATCAAATTCTCTTTCACTATAAGACACAAAAACAATATAGTCCTAGTAATATAGTCTTATAATTTATGACATTTTAGGAGATTTTTAGTAAAAATTTACTTGAAATACATGTGTTTTCACTAAAATTTTACTAAAAATCTCGTAAGAGATCATAAATTATAAGACTATACTTAAAAACACCCCTTTCTCTCATAGTATTTACAACATCCATCCACTCCAAGTCTCCCATACTTACAAAGACCATAGTCACTATAAGAACCCAATGTTTTCTAATGTCTACATTACAAAACTTAGACTCTATGGTTTGTCAACGGTTATCATATGGTTATCGTTGTTTCGTGAATTCGCACATTAATTATAATTTATCACATCATTACAATGCATTACTTTGCATTAAAACACTAGTTACATTATGATGCATACATGAGACTTAAAAACACTAGTTGTTACATTGGATGTTCAAAAAAATTTGTCTACTTAAACATGAGTTTCTTATAGTATAATGCCAAGTGACAAATCACCACATACACAAAGAGTTTCTACATATAGAACAAGATTTTAATATTATTGATACCAAAGAGAATAAAACTCCTTCTAACAATGACTCCTTATCAAAGGTGTCAAAATATGAAACCCTACAATTCACATATGCTACCACTAAAATTAACCTATATAAGGAAGCACTTGGGATAAGTAGTTGGAAGAATGAACATTAAATTCCTCTTCCTTCCAATACTTGAATGTTACAACTTACTAGAGCCCACACATATCCTATCAAATTCAACAACACTATTTAGAAATAGCGAACATACAAGTAAATTATCAAAATTATAATCACTCCACCATATAAATCCATATATTCCTCCCAAAACAAGACTCACCTCAAAAAGCACAATGGGGACTACACATGTTCTATTCAAAGAGTTTAAAAGTTGACAAAGAAGTAAGCACCTGTTGCTAATAGAACCCCATTTGCAATTGATATTGCAAGCTTTGATCTATTGTCACTTTTGAATTTGAAATATTCACTATAAGAAAACGGTGTCTGCCTAGACATCCAGCCAAAAACGACATATATCCGCGTAGACACGATACGTTGCACGAGACGTCAGGGTGTCAGGTCGAGAAAGTGGAGATTTTGCGATGATGTCTGTGTTAGCATTACTAGATTGCAGTCACAGCATACTGATGCTACAAAAAACGTGCATGCAATGTAAGGCATCCAGGTGGACATCAGATGTTTCCCAGGATGTCCACAATAACATGTTTAGCTACGTCATCATCTTTGGTCAAACATACCTCACAAGTTTAAATAGAATTTTGGTGTGGTCAGAGGTTTAGTGACTGCCCAAGGCTAAAAAGAGGACAACGGGTAGGTTGTGACTCCTAAAAGCTTATGTGGCATTTGATGTGGCGAGATGAGGTGGTTATTGTGTGACATGGACCGACGAGGTGGCAAGATGACGTGGCTCCTGTGTGACGTGGCATGATGATGTGGATATTGTATGACGTGGACAAGGATGATGACGTGGCATGCCACGTCAGCATCCATGACCAGTCCATGTTCTGACCTCGGATGTCTCAGTGGACATCACACCTGACGTTCTGACGTCCACATTGACATCACTTCTAGCGTCAACATTTTGTACTTCTTGCGACTGTAACTTCAAAGCACATGCTATCCACGGTGCGTTTCATTACGTCTGACTAGACGTGTGGGCATTGTAGAAGCAACTGTAGGTGTCCACTTTGATGTCAAAAATGACTCCAGATGCATGACATTATTTTATGAAAAAGGGTGAATTTGTACATGATGCACTTCCTTCCTATGTGTTTACTTAGATTAGGGGCATTTCTGGGCTCTTCAAGTCATACAACTTGTGCACGTTCTTCAAACTTCATTAGGATAAGATTGAAACCTACTCTTATGATGTCACGTGCAGCACCGAAGTAGACAGATTCTGTCAGAAAATGCATGTTCAAGATGCATCAGGAATACTTGGAAGACATGAACATGTTGATGTCCACGTATTTTGCAGACGTCCTATGTGACGTCTAAATGCTATCACAGCATACACATGTCAATGATGTGAACACCCTATGCTTCTTCCTCAGATGCGATGTCATCGCTAACTATGGCAACATACTCGCCACCATGGTCTATGGGTTGGCGCACCAGCTCCACGACTTGTTGCACTGGTTGTAGTCCATCGAATTCCCTATCATTCACCAACTGCACCATGTTCGGGGTTGTCGTTAGAGGGTGCAATGAGCCACGTCTACCCCTCACCTCAGTTCGGCAAACTACTTTCCAACCAGGCCGATGTGGATCGTCGGAGAAGAATACTTGTTGACAATGCAAAGGAAAGGCAAATGAATCTGCATGGACTGTTCCATCCAAATAGTTGAAGTTTGCCAACATGAAGCCATACTTATCCTGTTGCACGCTAGGAGCTCGACTACCTTGTGTGCCCCTCACCCAATCACACAACAACACTGTGACGCAGTGATTTCGATAATACAATACCAAAATCTCTTCAATGTACCCCACATACTTCTGCGTGGATTCCAGTGGCCAGCCATTTTGCAAACCCCAACGAAGCTGGCGTGTAAAACTCGCTACCACTCCAGAGTCACGGGTAATAAGCCCACGTTCAGAGCTTCGGGCACGGAGGTGCATGCCATGACAATACATTTGACGGTGGGATGTTGCCTTCCGCTCAGGAAGCTGCGCATAATGTCTGATGTCTTCATCCACTGGACGTCCAGAATGATCAGCCTCCGTCACCGTTGACGTCAGCCACTACGCGAAGGATGGAAACTCACTTAGTTCAATTGGATAACGGACAGCTCTTCCTGGATTTGAGCACCGCCATGCAACACGAAAAGCTTCCCGCTCCTTCCATCTTTGGGACTTTGCTGCAGTGTAGTCCCTGCATCACACTCAACAATAATGAAATTAGGACAATGGATTGAAGATTTGACATCATGTATGCTGGGGCCAAGTATAGTGTGCATGGCACATCTGCAAAGGTGTGCAAGAATTCAAGTAGTCCTTAACAACGATCATGTGTTGAGGGTTTCCTCTTCTACTGAGATGTCCACACTGGGGCCAAAACAAACATCAAAGCGTCTTCCTACATGACATCATTGAACGTGCCAGCGTCGGATATGACGTCTGCTAGGAGTGTATATAAGGCAACGTGATGTCCAAAGTGGCACTGGAAAGCAGTGCCAGTTACTTACTCTCGCCAAGTTTCCAAGCATGGCGCATTGTCAATTACGAACGCATGTGCATACACTCGCAAAGCGTCGGATAATGCCCTCTCTTTTGATTTCCTGCTACGTATCACCTCGTCATTCATGATGGGATCTTCGTCTACATCCCAAACGTGCTCACCAGTCCCTTGAAACTGTCTCATGTATTCCGTGCAGAAGCCAAGCGTGTCTTCAATGCGATATCCCTCTGCTATGCTACCTTCTGGATGCACCAATGTCCGCACATAATCCTTCAAAGTCTTCATGTATCGCTCAATGGGGTACATCCACCTACAATGCACTGGGCCACATACAAATAACTGTTCAACAAGGTGCACTAGCAAATGGGTCATTATATTCAAGAATGTCGTGGGGAACTCCTTCTCTATGAGGTAGGTTGCCATAATAACATCCTGCATGAGGACATCTTTGTCAGCTTCCTTGATCTCCTTCTCACAAAGTCTTTGGAAAACCCTGCTCATTTTTATAATAGCCAAGCGCACATTCTCATCCAAGATGTTCCGGACAGCCACCGGTAGAATCTACACATGAACAACATCTTTGTAAGTCACTCTCCGACTGCTACATTTTTAACACATTTCCCTGTAACTTGCATGAGGGTCACCCAGACATTAATTTTGGACATCCACTACAACGTCTTTGTGCTGAATATGACATACTATTAGAAAACGCATCACAGCCAAATGAAACATTATCATGTTCATGAAGACGTCTTCCCGTGCACTGTCATTAATATACTACTACCTTCAACAACGTTACTAAAGACATATGATGTCCACAACGGTTCAGGACCAGTGACAATCTCTGAACTCCCTCCCTTCCTTGGATAAGTTCAACGAACCCCTGTGTCACGTCCCATCGCAACCTCACCTACTGCATGAGAATGTGATAATCATGTGTCTTCATATACTGTAACGTTCCATTCTGTAGACGTTTATGAATTGCACCAACATAGTTTGTTGGGGTACGGATACTTGATACTATATCCACGAACTCCCTGCGCTCATCTACTGTCATTGCATACGACGCATTTGGCATGTAGAAATCGTCTTGGCGTCTTTGTGGGCCTTGAAGCCAAATTTCTCTACGTATTCCAAGCTGTTCTGTATCAATGCGGCTGCCAGGGCTATCGTTCATAGCAAGAAGGGTCTTCACCATGTTCTCGCATAAGTTTTTCTCGCAATGCATCACATCCAAAATGTGTCGGATCAAAAGATACTGTAGAAGGGAACACACGTAAATCTTGAGTACGCTCTGCCCTCCGAAAAAATGTGTATCGTCACTTCCCGTGTTGTCTGCTAAGAAAACGTACAACGACATTCAGCCTTCACTTTGTATTCACGACTACGTCTAAGGGGACATGTAACACAACATGAAATGTTCACATTGCACGGCTGAATAGGCAGCCACTGTCTACAGCTATTGCAATTTGTGCAGCGGGATGTCTTCTATGACATCTACTTGGACATCAACGCACCAGTACTATGACACAGAACGTCAGAGAGGACGTACCACTCAGACATTGGACACTACCTACATGTCAAAGTCAGGTTAGACCACTTTGTACCTTCCAATAGGGCAGTTCAAACAATGCACTCAAGCGTTTCACCCCTATGAAATGCACTGGGTCATCCTTTCCATCTTCTCTTCCACCCAAATCTAGAAACGCTTGCCGCCACGCAGCATATTGGATAACATCTTCGGCGGTCATGCCACTATAACAAAACATGGTAAAAAAAACCCGCGCAGGAACTTCCAAAGTGGTTTTTTTTGACACGTTTTTGTGCGCAGTTTTCTTTGCGCGTTGCGCGTAGTGGACAGACAACTTTGGCAGCAATTTCCCACTGCAATTTTTGGAATTTTGGGGCGTGTAATATACCATTGGAAAGGTCTTTTAAATAACTTTCCAATGGTATATTACACGCCCCAAAATTCCAAAATTTGCAGTGGGAAAATGCTGACAAACTTGGCTGTCTACTACGCACAACGCGCAAAGAAATCTGCGCACAAAAACGTGTCAAAAAAAACCACTTTGGAAGTTCCTGCGCGGGTTTTTTTTACCATGTTTTGTTATAGTGTGCCCTTTGGCCTGAAGCGATGCTCTACTTTCCCATTGAAGCGACGATTTCGACGATAAGGATGGTGTCGACTTAAGTACCTTCGTATGCCCCCATACACAATCTTGGACCCTCTTGTACTTCGATCCGCCCTCACATCACCGGTTCTTGCAAGTCGAGAATCTGTCTCAAGACCACAATCTGGGCATCCTTTATATCCCTTGCAAGACAAGCCAAAGATCAGAGCATACGCAGGGAAATCGGATATGGTCCACATTAGTAAGCCACGCATGATAAAGCGACGAGCACCTTCGGGCTGTGAGAAATCTTGAGCCACCACACCTTCCCACAATGCATGTAGCTCCTTCAACAATGGTCGCAAGAACACATCCATGTTCCTAGAAGTTGGGGACTGCTTCCCAGAAATGAGAAGGCTAAGGGAGATGAAGAATTTCTTTGTCACAAACCATGGCTCAAAATTGTAAATCAAAATGAGCACCGGCCATGTCGACCAATTCGTGTTGCTCATCTTGAAGGGATTGACACCATCCAGTGCTAGTGCCAGACGCAGGTTCTTGTCGTCAGCACTGAAGTTGTCAAAGTGGACGTCCACGCTGACATGCTTCCAAGCAGGGCTGTCCACCATTGACCGCATGATGCCGTCATCGCTGACATGCCGCATCCAACCTGTCAGCATCTGAGCGATTTCCGAAGATCGAAACATGCGTTTAAGTCTTGGGATCAAGGGAAAGTGTCGAACGCCCCTTGTTGGTATCGAGTTCGTTCTCTCCACCCACCTTGGTTTAGAGCACTTCGGGCACGTACTTAGATTTGCATGCTCGTCTTCGAATAGCACACAATCACCTGGGCACACATGGATGTTGTTGTACTCTAAGCCCAACTTCCTAATCATTTTCCTTGCCTCATAATGACTAGTAGGGAGCTTGTTGTTCTTCGGGAGCAAGTCTGATGACAAATACCGTAGGAGCTCACTAGTGAAATGGTTACTCACGCGGAAGACCACGCACATATTCATGATGATGATTGTTGCTGACAGAATACTCGATGATGCCCCCTCGTATAGTGCTGTTGTTGCGTGCTCATATAAACGCTGCATGTTTTCAACAGTGTCAACGTCAACGTTTGCTTCAGCACCTGACGCTCCGTCAGACGCCAAGGTGTTCGAATGCAATGCATCGCCACGATCAAAGGCCTCCATGACTTGCCTTTGGACGTTGTGTTGTACATCCAGAGGAGCGTCATCGTCATTAGCAATGTCACCGACATCAATGGCCCCTAATTCTGGTCCTCCGTTCACATCCTGCATCTAAATGTCTTCCTCTACTATGTCTGCGTCATTTTCAACGATGTCATCGTCATACACAAGATCTTCCATCCATATGCCATTAGGAGGGTATCCATTGGGTGGGTCCCCCCCAATCATTGACTTCGTCAAAAAAACATCCCGTCCCACCTCTCCATGATGCTTCCGAATCACATGGATAGTCCGGCGTCTTCCTCCATGACAATATTTGCATGGACATGGAAACCTCGTCAAATTCAGCTGCGTTGCCACCCTCAACTCGGTTTGTAGAATGAGGTCACCTATAGGAATGTGGCGAAGGACACGGCTGTCTGCATTGATGCGCACTCTTACAGCACGACGTCCACGCCTGCCCTCCATGTCCGTCACAGGCATCAACACGTATGTGCACTTGCTGATATCATGCAATTTGAAATGTCCACTCTTGAAGTAATTAAACTTGTTTCCTACAACATGCAATGGGAAAGACGAAGAGAAAGATATAGTAGACAATCAGAAGGAAGTCAAGGGTGGTTGAAAAGGAACACTTCTGATCACCTAGTGACAATTTTGAACGTCTGGATGTTTTTGTGAACATATGTTTGTCACTGTAGACATCTACTTTGACACCGTCATGTCCACTGCACCTATCTATTCATCACTATCTCTTAGATCGTGGATAGTAGTCCGTGCAGTACTACAGACTTCTGAACCTATAACATCCAACATCACAGTCTATGAATTATTTGTTTTAGTGGCAACCAAATGTATACGTCTCGAGGAAGAAAGAAAATTTTCCACAAATATTAGGTCCTGTTTCCAAAGAACATGAGCGTAAACTACAAATGAGGTTCATTTCCTTAGTACTTCAGAATGGGATAAAAAAGCAATGCCAAGCAATGAAATCCGACGCCCAAACGCCTACTTCTTGCAAATTGTAATTGATAAGTGGCTTTTATGACTTGAAATCTCTTTGTAACTCTCTTCTTTTAACTACAGGGCATCAACTCAAACAGAGGTAGGACACGTGAATGTGCTGGAGTTGACTTCCAAAGGCCCTAGGTGCGTCCAGCATCATGTCCAGTAAGACGCATTTATGTCTACAGGAATACCACAATGTCACCCATAGGCTTGTACGTGACATCAACACGTCTGAATAGAAGATAAAAAGGTATTTGCTACACGTGCTACGTTTGACATGGGGTGCTACGCCTAACATCCTGGAAGGCACCAGAAAGTTATATAAGTTTATTTATAAGGACATAGACATGTTTTGCTTGACGTTAAGTCCTGCGCAGGTAGGTCAGAAAAAGCATTGGGTGAAGCTACGCAACACTACATCCCATGCACTTTAAGGACTGCAGCTCTAAGCAGTCAGTGGTTTCCATGGCTAAGGAGGGCAGTAAGGTTTGCGCTTTGAAATTATAGTACATTATAGGCACTACTTTCTTAGAAGAAGCTAATTTAGCATCATTTAGAAGCTACCTAGGTAGAGGATAGCCATACAATACAGCAGAAGAAGAATGAATTGTATTGCTGGGACTTCGTTACTTCCAAGAAGAAAAAGTGGTTACAAGTTTCATTTCAATAAGTCCCCCATAAAAGATGTAGAAAAGATAAAGACAAGGTGAATTTCAAGTTCTACTCTAAAGCTTCTAGTTTTCAAGCTCTAATTTGGTAGAGCCTCAAAGAAATGACTTAGAGCCAAAAAAAAAATTAAAAGGTGAAAGGCAAGTTCTAATTTAGAAATTGTATTTTGAAGAAGCTTCAAAGAAATGACTTAGGGAATACAAATAGAAGGTCAAAGCCAAGTTCCATTTCACAAATTTTATTTTGAGGAAGCCTAATTCAAACTCTAGGATATTCTTTTACTTTAGACCCCACTTACAGAATAAAAATAGAAGGTCGAAGCCAAGTTCCATTTCACAACTTCTAATTATTCACTTGGAGAATAAAAATGGAAGGTCAAAGCCACTTTCAAATTTCCTAAGAACATGTGCAATGAGACGCAATCATGCCTACTAGGACACGACAATGTCATTTGTGATGTCATGCAAAACATCATCGCAACATATCCCCTTGTCCATTTCAAATTGGCAAAAAACGCATTGTTACTAATACCAAGTCAGACATCATGATGTCCGAGTTGATGTCTACATGTCAATTGTGATGTCTGATGAAGCACACGAATGTCAACTTTCGACCTAAGGGCCCTCTTGAAAAGTACAGCACCCGACGTCACACATGGGGTTGTCGCTCCGTCATGGGACTTAGAGAAACCCTAGGCCCACGTTCGGCCTTCCTCTTCCTGCAGCCGCTCTTCTTCCTTCACCTACACTCGAATTTGCAAACTTCTAAGGAATTGAGCATGTTTTACCAGTTTGTGGACAGCATTGTTGTTGTTGCACTCACCGCAGGGATGGAAAAATCAGTAGCTGTAGTAGATGGAAGCCCCCGTCGCAGCAGGCGCCTAAATAAGACCAAGCACCGTGTAGACAACTTCCTCCCTCCTTCGCTTCCTCCTCTCCCTCCTCTCCTCTCCTCCCTTCCCCTCCCCTCCCCTCCCCGCCCCGCCCCGCAAGCCTCCGTCATGGCCTCCAGCAGCTCCCGTCAATTCTAGGAATTAAAATTGGTGTCATTGAATTGTGTAGGCAGATTAGGGGTTCATCCATTTTTTCCATCTGTGACACATTGAGGCTTCAACTGATGTCTAACTGAACATCACTAGGAGCGTTGGGGAGTTTAAGCTTGACATTGGGATTATCTTTGTTCTCTTGTTGATGCATCTCTTGTTTGAAGGTGGAGGAGCAACGTGCGGAGGTGGAGCGTGGGAGCGTGGAGGTGAAGCGTGGGAGTGTGGAGGCGGAGCGTGGGAGCGTCGAGGCGGAGTGTGGAGGCGGGAAGGACTCCCACGCCAAGCGGGGAACCCCGGCACCCTTGCACGGAGCCCCCACGCAAGGGCGGGGAGCCCCGCACGGAACCGCCCTTGCGGAGAGCCCCCCTGCGGGGAGCCCCCAGCGGGAAGGCCCCTGGGCGAGGAGCCCCTTGCCGCGGGGATCGCCCCTACCGTGGGGAGCCCCTGCGCCGGAGGAGGGAGCCCCTCCCACACCGCAGCTCCTTCAGCAACGGGAGCCTTACAGGTTTTTGATTTTTTTTTTTTTTTTGGTTTTTTTTTGTTGTAGTCTTGTGTTGTAGTGAATTTTCAATCTCTCTCCTTACACTCCAGTACTTTGGTTTCCATTTGCAGGAGTGATCCTAGTGTTGGCCTTTGAGAGTAGCATGAGAAAATCCTTGTGTTGGCTTTTAGTAGTAATGTTTTTATAAACATGCAGATGTCCAATGTGATGTCCTTTAGTGCATCACATGTCACGTTCTTGGTTCTTAAGCGTCTTGTATACAGAGGAGTCGAACAGTGGACGTCCGTTAAAACGTCCTAATGTTAAATTGGACATCCAGGTGCTGGAATTGATGTCCAGGAAAGCACACCATTATAGCATGTTAGTTGGCCATTTTGTTCTTTTAGTTTTGAGCTGTGATTGCCTTGCGCAAGTTTTGGGTGAGGTTTTTCATTGTTGGCTGCTAGCTGAGATGGCCCCCGATTCTCGGAGAAAGCTGCCCGTGAAACGGGCAGCACCGTCTCGGCATCATGCTGACAGCGACAATGACGACTCTACCGCTGAGGAGGTACACGCTAGAGGTCGGCCACTCACAGAGCAACGGTCGAAGCAAAGGAATGATCCTCGGCATGTGAGTAGTCGTGTGAAGGACAAGGGCAAAGCTGTAGCAAGTACTCCAACACCCAAGAGGCGTCGCATGGGAGTGTCACGCACGAGAAGGAATGAAGCACAGTTGTCTATGAGCGAGGATGACTCCGTTGAATCTGAGCCCAGGTGACTAGTGCCACCTAAACCTCTTATGTGGTGTGTTATTGAAAGGAGGTTGGATGTTTATATTCGTTTATGTGGACATTGTGTCAGACACAGCACGCTGCCTTCTGCATTTCAACGTCTTAGTCTTCTGTCTAAGTAGATGTTCAAGTCGATGTCTGAGTTGATGTTCTAACGAAGATCGAGTGGCCTTTGACTTGCAAGTGCTGTTTGTATTTGAGGTTTCATAGGACCACATCTCGATCTCCTGACACGGACGAGGAAGAAGAATCAGACGACGTAATGGTCATGGAGAAGGAGCCTACCACACCTCTACTTCGCAAGATCAATGTGAAGAAGGAGCGCAACAACAAGCGCAAGCAATATGTGGAGGTGAACGAACGCGGTTCTCCCCGTGGGAAGGCAAAAAGCTATTTGATAGCAGATGTGAAGGCTTTTGCCAAGGGATTGAATCCTTTGTTTGGGTGGGCTGACCAGCCTTTGGATGAGAGACAACGATTCTTTGATAGAATCTACGCAAGTAATGTGACTTGACCGAAATTGCTTGAGCAGGTTGTGAGTTCTTTTTTTGAATTTGATGTCCTCCTGGACGTCATGATGTTGAATATGACATTTGGATGAGCATCACCATGCCTTCTATATTGACGTCTGCAGTGGTGTCCAGATGTCTACAATGATGTCTGTGCAGACATCATTGTGTCTGCGAAATTAAATTATTTCGGAAGTCTTATCGTTTGCAAGTGTTTTGTATTGTGACCGTCTTATTTCAGATTGGGAAGTTGGAGGCAACCAAGTGGAGATAAATCCTTCGTGGTTTCCGAAGCATGTGACGAAGACTTTGATCAATGTTCGCCATCATTTGATGAAGTTGATCGATGGGGACTGCCCTAAACCACCAGAAGTTGATGCCTCCGTGTGGAGGAGGTTGCAAGAGAGGCGCAGCTCGTTAGACGCCAAAGAGAAGTCCGCGCAGATGCGTGCAGTTTTTAAGGCAAAGGGGTTCAAGGAGGCTCAATTGAGGCTCATTGAGAAGAATGTCATAGGTGAATTGGTGAGAGTCCTCCACTTCCATTTGTTTCGGATGTCCATTCAGACATCATGTTGCTTTGTAAGATGTCTGCATTTATGAACCTCATGTCTGAAATGATATTTGCGTGGACATCAATGTCGAGACCTTTAATTGTTTTCGTGTGCTAGACCCTACAACTTGGACACATACCTTATGAGTCGGAGGTGAAGGAAGCAACGGACAAGGAGTATGCTCGGCGCCAGGTGGAGACCCGCAACTCACCTCATGACTACAGTCCAGATATACAAGAACTGCGGACGTCGAACGCAGAGTTGGGAGGGCGCCTTGGTCGAGTAGAAGAGCTTCTCCAACAACTTCTTCATTCCCTTGGAGGCAACAATCTTCAAAGTCATGTTGTCTCAAATGCAGGAGGTGGTGGTCAAAATGCTGGATGCGATGTCACTCTTGTGAAGAAGATAGCTGTTGAGGACGTCCCCATAGACGTCGAGGGGGATCTTTACGTCAATGCTGACGTCGGTGGTGACGTTGCTGAAGACATCGTAGATGACGTTGAAGAAGAAGTGGACTACCTGAAGGACACCGTTTCGGACGTCCAGACTGACAACAACGCTGGTGCAGACGTCCGAGAAGACGTCCAA
Source organism: Climacium dendroides (assembly GCA_950106755.1). Lineage (NCBI taxonomy): Eukaryota > Viridiplantae > Streptophyta > Bryopsida > Hypnales > Climaciaceae > Climacium > Climacium dendroides. The sequence continues at coordinate 24,287,012 of OX467087.1, read as the reverse complement.
TTGTGCGTTGTGCAGACCATTCCCAAGCACAGCAATGCTTCAGCAGACATCGGAAAGGACGCGGAGAAGTCCTCCACAGACCCGTATGCCATTTCCGTGGATGAAGTTCCCCCCCGCCGAAGTGCAGACATCTGCTCTTGCAGCACAAACCGGTAGAGTTCAAGAGGTATTTTACACACCTTGAACCGTATGACAAGAGGTCATTGGATGTCATTCATGTTTTTTTCCTCATAAGAATTAGGCTTTGTGTCCTTGCATCCACATGTAACGCAAAATGCGACGAGTCCACATTCTCTAAAGTGTTTTATGTTATCGCTTTGTTCTAGGTGGCAAATATGCAATCCTCCGGATCGTCTACCCGTTCCAATCGGGTCACAAGGACTGTACCAAGTGCAAAGCCGTCCAAGTTTGTGGCCCCAACAAAGCCCTTGAAGGCAACTGCACCGAAGTCTTTGAAGGCAAGCCCTTCTACGGTGGCAGATCCCCCTAAGAAGGGAGAGGCACCACGCAAGAAATGAGCACACGGTGAGATTCTTACCAATCTTGAAGTTTGTATTGAAATTATGCCGTTCTCGGACGTGGACAAAGGTTCCAAGAACATGGAGTCGTTGATACCTGTGTCAAATGGAATGCAGACTGTGTTGCAGAGGACGTCCCGAGAGACAGGAGGACGTTAGCCCCAGCAATGGGACGTCGTTGCAGACATTCGCGTGTCTGGAAAGTAGCGGACGGGAAAAGAAACTGAAGAGGTTGCTTTCATACGAAATTCTCTTATATGTGTTTTGCTTTGTGTTGATTTCTTTATTCGGCTTAGTCTTCATTTTCAGCTTTGGCTTTGTGTTCTACCGTAATCCTCCTTTGTGAGACATGGTTGTTTTTTGTATTGGATTTTCTATTCTATGAATATGGACATACTCCTATTTCAAGTCATTGTCAATTTGTGGATGTTGTTGATGTCTGAAGCAGCATCCCGTGTCCCGCCAACCAATGAATTGTGACGTCAAAATGTCCAATACAATGCATTCATTAAGCATGACGTGTCTCGTAGCACACATCCGCTCAGACATCTTCATGTCCAATTCAATGCAAATACAAAGCATCAGAGTGTCCCAGACAACAAATCCATCGGACATCATAATGTCTAATGCAATGCACACAAAAAACATCAAAATGTCCAACACAATGCACACAGAAAACATCGGAATGTCCAATAAAATGCATCCGCGAAAACAGTGGAATGTCCAACAAAATGCATACATGCGTTGCAGAAGACTTAGATCTTCTAACGGGACGTTACCGCTGACATCCTACAATGCATCCATCCATCTGCTACCCTACCATGTAGGTGCGCTGCCTCGTGCAAGTAGACATCTCCTATGACAGTGACTGCTTTGAGAAGCACGCATGTGCAAATTCCACACGTTAGGATGGACATCTCATTCAACATACAAATGTTTCATTTGACATCATAAATGCCATGCGGATGTCCACAGCGATGTCTTAGGAGACATCCGGAATTGCTAGGGAGACCAGACAAGTGGTCCCAAAAATGCCACGTCAGCCGATCCCGTCAGCTCTGACGTGGCATGCCACGTCAGATACACGTCAGACGCCACATCATAGACGGGCAATGGATGAAAAAAATGACACTCTGGCTTTCCCGCGCCTATGTGGCAGCCACATGTCAACTTCCTAAGCCCCCCGTTGACCGAAGTTTTTTTGGACATCACGATGTCCAGCTTGAAAATTTGCGTGGACGTAGCATGCAAAATGCATGTCCACGGCAGCGTGGTCTAATTGGACGTCCACCCTGACGTAGACACGTCAAGCACGATGTCCGGATGTCAAAATTGCGATGTCTCGGCAGATGTAGTTTTCTTATAGTGATTGTACATTCTTGCATTCTTCTACAAATTTTGCTTCATCTTCATGAAGCAAGTAAAGAAGTAGGGGTCTATGACCCAAGCTTGCGAAATTATGAAGGACACCTTTCATAAGAATGATGATGTTCAAAACACATGCAATGGCTTCTATCAGACTCACTTGAAGTCCTTGCACACAACGAACTACAACCCCATAGATGTAACCTTTGGCTTGTGCACTTGCAATAGCCATACCCAAACTTGAGTTACCTCAAAGGATTTTGAGTTCATCATACGGTGGAAGCACATTTGACCTTAACAATGCTAGTTCCCCATATCTTGTAAGTTCGACATTGAATTGTTGGGCATTTGCCACTTTAAGTCCAATAACAAGTGCCTTTGAAAGAACTTGCACCTCAACTTCTTCATAAAAGGCATTGAGATTGTGAATTTCTTTGTGAACATTTGGAGATAAATTCACAACAACATTACAACCTGTGATGATCTTGATATGGGATTTGCTCCAAGGAAACAACGGGGCAATTACATCATCTCCAAGTGCTTCACAAAGGTTGGCTAGCATTGCCATGCCAATTGCGGCATTCCTAAACGTATTCCATAGAACAAACAAAGGGTTCAAGGCACTCCCAAAGAGTGTTTTAGCAACCAAAAATATTGTACTTTCATCCATTGCTTTCGTAGCTCCCCAAGCATCCATTGTCAAGGCAACCAAGGTGACAATGAAATCCCACATAGATGTCCACCAATACTGTGCATATTGCCTTCTAATGCACTCAGTATTACAAGGCCCATTTGTTTCACTTTGTGCATACACCCCAACCCAAAAGGTTGCAAGCAAAACCAAGGAAAAAAATGAATGAACTAGGTCCACATGCCTCCATATCATTCACTTTGAAGATAATTCAGAAACAACCTACAAGAATGAAAAAGACACACTTAAAACCTCCTGAAATAATCTCAATGAGCCAAGGTTGTGTACAATAGCACAAAACCATTCAACAAGCAAACATTTGTAGTTCATGACACTCCTCCTTTGAACATGGAGTCCACCATATTATAGCTGGAACCATTTCCTTCGGGGTACCACATGTATCCACACAACAAGCAAGGCTCTTCATTTAATTCACAATAGGAACGTGCTAGCTGCTCAAAGCGTGAATGCTTCAACTCCGCAAAGGAGCTGGCGAAGGCATGCCGTTGCATATCATGTGCAAGAATCTAGACTCAAAGCAGAGGTACAAATGTACAAATGAAGTACGCTTAGTACGAGTCTGCGAGGAGAAAGTTGGTAAGGAGAAAATTATACCTCTTCACGAAGAGCTCGCTTCACTTCACCGCAAGAAAGAAGAGCGTCTACGGAGCTTCCAATTGGTATACGCCAGATCGAGCTCTAGCACTGTAGTAAGTTGTATGGAACTTAACACGGTAGAAAGAGAATGACTGAAGGCGCTCGATCTTTAAGCAACTTCTGGATACCTGGAGCTAATATGAAGCTACACCCCCGTCGTAGACCGAGTTCGGAATCAGATGCGCACGAACAAAGGATTCCCACTACTGCGCCGAAAACCCACAACAGCGCCGAAATGCAAAGCACTGGTTCTGAAGGAGATATGAAGCCCAAGCTCACAAGTGCGAGACAGCTCCAAACAATGCAAATGCACTCATTCACGCGTTCTCCACAACTCCCAGTCCACGATTTTGCCGACAAGTAGATGTTCATGTGAGGTTACTATTTTGTTCTTAGATCCGGAGAATGAGGGCCAATTGGAGCAGATCCTAGGGTGCACTACAAAGGAAGTTCATGGGTGAGGAGCAATCAAATTTTGGACCCCCTATATTATATCCTAAAATTTTATTTTTTTTCTAAAAGAAAAATATGAATAAATTTTCCTACTTTGAAAGTTTATGTTCTGAATTATCGGTATTTTTTTATGTTAATAACAATTAGTTACAAATTTTAGAAGAAAAAAGATACACTGCAAAGCTAAAAGTAACTTTCATATCCCTATATTATATAAGAAAAAAAATTTGAAAAATGAAAAAAAAATTCTATAAAATAACTTTCTATTGGGAGGTTATTTTGGTTGAATATTGATACAATAGTCATCTTTATGTGATCTCTATAAATATTTTAGTTGAAAAACATGCCATTTTAGTTCATTTTTCAATCCTTTCTAGACAATATATCACATGTTATTTAGGATTGAAATTTTTGGCAATAGAAACCTATAGACATTGTTAAACAAAGCTCAAAGTTGTAGATTGAAATTATAGTTTATTAGAAAGTAATTAGAAAAAGTAGAAATGAGTAGTTAGGGTTTGGTCGCTCCTCACCCATGAACTTCCTTTGTAGTGCACCCCCTGGGGGCAGATGTACAGACTACTTTAATTTGTGTTTGATTTTTAGGAATCTTTACCGATTGTTGACAGCTATCCTTCAAGGGAATCTTTGTATATGGGTAACGACATCTTGAGTCCAACGCTCCCAGCGCTATACAAATGTATTTCTAACTTTTGAAGCACATAAATAAATAGAGCATCTCCACCTATCTTGCAAAATGGATGACTTCTTAAAAGGGAGGGCTTACAAGCCTTGGATGGCTTGCATATTGGGGCCATTTTACAAGCCATTCATTAGCTTGCAAAACAACAAAGGACAAGAAGTGGTCTCCCCTCCCGAAACCTCTTTTACTTTCAAAATGTTCAAATTGGGGTTGATTGCTACCCCCAACCTAAGGTTGATTGTTGCCCCCAGCTTGCAAAATTGAAGGCTTGGCATTTTGCCAGCCACATTTTTATAGGACGGGTGGGCATGCTCTTAGAACATGAAATCACTACCATTGAAAGTGCATCCCAAAGTACATTGAATAAGCATAAAAAAATTCATATTTCTGACATTGGACAACCACTTCAAAAGCAAAGTGAAAGTAAAATAATTATAGAGGTCTTGACAAATCAAAGTCACTAAAGCAAAATGAGGTGGTTGATAGTTTACATGGGAGATCTTTTGTCATTTATTTGCTGACAAGAATATTCAAAGTTCTAAGCATTCTAACAATAGAAACTATAAAAGTATTTCAAATAGGTGTATTTATGAAATTTACATTATAAGTTGTTGTATTGCAAGGTTCTAAGTGATATGAATATAGACTTTTAGAGTGAGTTTTGGATGATTGTAAGAAAACCCTATTGATTTTGATGCATTTTCAAGTAAGTATATATATATACAAATGATAGAGATGTGTTGCCCAAAATTCAAGCCTATAAAAAGAATCTAAAAATGTTATGCACAAAAGTAGGCCAATAGAAATTTTCAAGAAAACAAGTACTTTGATGTTGATTTTAATAAAAACTATCAAAACTATTGAAAACAAAATTGGACTTTTTTTTCTATTTACTAGATCTATTGGTCATCCATAAGGAATGTGCCATTTTTCTTTTATCACTATAGCATGCAAATTTGTACCTTTAGTCTTTGATACTTTTATATCTTGGTTATTCAAAAATTCATTTGCCAAACTTATTATTCAATTATGGTTCAAGAAAAAGTTAAAGCTCATTGATTCTATCAATGGCACAAAGATATAACACATGTGATATTTGACCTTGAAGAAGAAACTAGATGCTTTGCTATAATATTCTTAATCCTTGTGAATGAATGAAGTTATAAATTTTTAATGCAATTTCCAATACCTTAGCCAAGTAGCTTGTTTGACATGAGTAGGTCAAATAATTAATCAAAGTGGAAAGAAGCATTTTGACACAAAAATAAATTTCAAATTTTTTTGACATTTTTTAATTCAATTAATATAGAATTCAACAACTTGCTTCATCCATGTGTAAATTATACATCTTTGTAAGCCACTTAAAGTTTGATTTGTAGAAAGAAAACAAGTGCTTTATAAAAGTAGAATATGTAAATTAGGACACAATAGAGCTCCACCACTCAAAGTCAAGTCAAATGCTTTAATTGTTTTCAAAACTCACAAATAAGGGTCTTTTTCGTTCATTCTATTTTGTAATACTTTGTAGACAAGTTTGGAAAAAAAATATGGATTTTATATGAAGACTATGAATTTTGAAAGCACTTGGAAATCATAACACTCTTGAATGTGAAGAATCTATTGCCTTTCCTAGAATATCACTTTAATACAAATATATTTGTGCCATGTGCTACAATTCCTTAATTAGGGAGAGAATTTGCATTTAAGTTATCAGTGGTGAAGAAAAAATAAATAATGTAGAAACAACTACAACTTGGAAAGCTAGCATCAATAATTTTGAGATACAAAGTGTGGAGATTGAGGAATATGTAGAAATTATGTGTTTAATTTCCATGCTAAAATTCATTGGCTTGCAATGCTACAGGAAAAAATACTAACACCAATTTTGCAATAAACATCAACTTCATTAAATGGACAATAATATTCGATTACATTGGCATAGTTCAAGATGTGCAACCTAAACCCAAAATCTCTATACCTATCCTAGTTTGTAGCCCCAAATTAAATTTTTGTGACAATATATGTCACAAGTTTGGCACATGCAATACCACCAATGCAACAAAATTGATGTTTTTATGATTATATATCCATCTAAGGATTTCCAAGTTGATAATCTAAATGATCTTAGTTAGAGTGTTGATTTGTCCAAAAATATTAGTTGAATTCTGAAAACCAACCTTCTTTTATGAACATATTCATGAAATTGAGATAAATAGTATTCTTATACAAAGATATAAGAGAGGATATGAAAAATTTATAAAAAATTCATCTCCACTTAGTGCTAGCTAGCAAGAACATTTCCTATACCATGTTTGAAAATTCTTTTGGGTTATAGTTGATGGACAATGGAAACATTTCATCATCAATATTAACTACAACAAAGACTACACACTAGGAGTAGTTGAAGTAGTGAAAGAAAAACCTTGCCTTAACCCTAGAAGGACGCAGGGTCCCTGTGGAATTCATCATTTCTAAAACCGTGGGAATCATTTGGTAGTAAAATATTCAAAAGAACTCATTTGAAGTCAAAGAACTGTAGAAGATCTCAACTTTCCTAATTCTGAGGATGAATGATTGCATTTCTGTCCTACATGGGAGAATTCCTTGTCATTCATCGGACCATTCTAGTCCGCAGCGTCCTTACAGGGTTAATGAAAAAAGCATAGTCAATGCTTGGACCCACCTTCATATGCTCTTTGCTCTTCCAAATAAGTGACCTTTGGCAGGACCAACAACTCTAAACATTAAGCATTGCATCTTTTATGATTAGCATGTTGTCGTAACAAACAATGGAGATACTATTTTGCAAACCCGCAAACCTCCAACCAACTCGAACTTAGTATACAGATGCAATAATTAAGTGACCCTCTACACAAGTGACCTGCCCTTCTGTTTCTAAAGAAGTTTTCGTGTACTGCTGTTTTCTTGCACTGCTGGAGATGCTCAAATGTAAAATATTCCAATCGACAATCCAAAATCGTAACTAAGTCAACGAGTGCTACATTTTCCAGCTCCCGACAGAAACCTTAAACTACAATATTCAGCTAAATTAGAATGTATCTTTTCAAAAATTGGACTCAAGGTACAGCAATATTTTTTCCGATTACATACCCAGATCAAAAGATACCTTGTCAAACAAATATGCCGAGTCTGGTGGACTAATCTCCCTCTGCTAGAAAATGCGAGGCTTCTGCAACAATTCAACAAACAGAATCAACAATCTTGACATTCAAACCTCCGCTACGAAACCTGAAACATGCAGCGCCGTTCGAAACTGCCTTCTTGACTACCGGACTGTTGATACGTGTTACAAGCTAGAAACAAGCCAGATGAACTCTGCCCATGCCTTCTCCTCACCAAGCTCCGCACCTGCCTATACCACATATTGCAGCAACGACTAAAACATCAGTTGAACGAAGGACAAAACCAGACTACAGTACAGCGGAGGCAGGCATCACCTCTTCCAAATCATGTGGCATCAATAATATTAACCAGAAGCTCTTCTTTTTCCCAATTGCATAGACTTCCAAGCAATAATGCCCCGAAGAACAGCACTTGCGTCTTCATAACCAAGTCATCTTTCGTGAGCCACCCAAAGCATGCCCAAATGAAAAACGAACTCAATCTTCCTGGCAGTTCCCTAGTGTGGTTGCCACTGACTGTAGTAAGCCAATGGCATTCTATCCTCTAATCTTTCTTGAAGTATAATAAGCGTCTCCAAATGTACATTTCTAATACATCTTGAGAATGTGTCAAATTGTGTACTTGTAATCTAATTGAACAACTTCCACATGTCAAGTTGTGAACACGACATTTAGAAGCACATTAATCCCCCGCCTGAGGCATTTGCGAGCGGAGAGCAGGTAATGTATAACTACATTGTCATTTAAATTACAACACGATAAAAATTCACAAGCTTCACAAGCCCACCATGCGCTACAACTTGCTGGGAGTGCTGCCTGATCGGACGGAAGGAACCTGACTCAAAGCTTTCGCCTGCTCCCGAAGTTTGAACTTCTGTACTTTCCCCGTCGAGGTCTTGGGCAAATCGCAGAACACAATCGTCTTGGGCACATAATATCGCGGGAGGTTGCTTCGACAATACATCACAATGTCCTCCGCAGTGGTGACCTCCTTGGCCGACTCCCGCAACGTCACAAACGCACACGGAGACTCGCCCCACTGCTTGTCCGGCTGCGCCACCACGGCGGCTTCTATCACCGCCGGGTGCTTGAACAACACGGACTCGACCTCAATGGAACTGATGTTCTCGCCACCAGAGATGATGATGTCCTTCGAACGGTCCTTTACTTCGATGTACCCGTCCGGGTGGATCACGCCGAGGTCACCGGTGTGAAACCACCCGCCCTCAAAGGCTTGCCTGCACAAAGGCCAAGGGAATTTCATTGCAGAGTGAGATCCCTCAATGGCCACAATACAACTGTATAAAATGTGAGTCATTGGTAAAGCCAAACGAGCTGGAAATGGAACCAGAAAAATATTTCCACCAATTCAAGATGAAACAAAAGTACCCGTAAAAAGGTTACCCAAGCTCTATCATCTTCTCAAGATGAAACAGATTGGGACACAAAAATAAAAACTTGAGTACAAAAAGTGAAATACATAGTAAGATAGTGGGAGTGTCAGAGATGGAACAACTTCAGTACACCTTATCTTACTGCGTATTTAGAAGTAACTAAGGAATACCAATGAGAGTGAAAACACATTCTAACATCCTTCAATCTATAAAGGTACAATGTGTTATTCTTCATCATTGTTAATAAAAATCGTGGAGTAATAATACAATAGATGTGTATAAAATTACACTGAATTTGGGAACACAGTGCCATACCTGGTGGCTTCCTTGTCTCGGAAGTAGCCCTTCATGACGGTGCTCCCCCGGACCATGATCTCCCCGATCTGCTTCCCATCCCTTGCTACCGGTTGCAAGGAGCTCGGGTCCAGCACGTCTGCCCCTTGCAGCCCCATATGTGCTACCCCTTGTCGAGCTTTGATACGAGCCCTTTGGGTTTCATCCAGTCGATCCCACTCGGGTTTCCATGTGCACACCAACGCCGGACCGTACGTCTCCGTCAGTCCATACGAATGGATGACTGAGAACCCCTTCTCTTCCATGCTGCTAAGCACCGACGGAGGGGGAGGAGCCCCGCCTGTGAGCGCAAAGACTTTGCCAGGCAGAGGCTTCATCTCGTGCGGCCTTGCGTTGGCGATCATGTTGAGCACCACGGGCGCTCCGCACAGATGCGTGACTTTGTGCTCGGCGATCATGTCGTAGATGGCCTTGGCTTCGACGGTGCGGAGGATCACGTTAGTGCCGGCGATGGCCGCCACGCCCCACGTGAAGCCCCAGCCGTTGCAATGGAACATGGGCAGTGTCCACAGGTACACAGACTCGTCAGGCATGCCCCACGCTTGGAGGGTGATTAAAGGACACAAATATGCGCCCCTGAAATGCACATCCAGACACAGGAATCCATTGTCACAATGCAATGGGTCTCATAACATTCTTAAACTGAAGAATGCAGGACCCTTCCTCTACATATCCTTGCGTTCCTGTAGCCAAGAATATCTAACAGATGGGCCATAAATTTCTTGAATCAAAGGTCACCCTTGATTGACGAGGCTACTGTAACAAGAATATCCTTGTTACAGTGACACTGTGGAAGGACCCAAGCCTTACCATTCAAGAATGTTATGCTCACAAAACAAGTACACTGATTTTATCCTATTGGTGCGTGTGACACTAATTTACCAGGGTCGCACTGTTTCAAATTAGTGCACGCTGTAAAGTTACTGTACTCTACTAATTTCCACAAAAAAGAAGATTTTGTAGTGACAATTTGAAAGAGAAGCGGAAAGTCTATGTTACCTGTGATGGTAGAGAACACCCTTTGGACGGGAGGTAGTCCCCGAAGTGTAATTCAACGAGATAGTCTCCCAGTCATCCTCGGGCCACTGAATCGGAAACGCAGGGTCTCCAGTCTGAAGCAGCTCCTCGTACTCCACGAGCACTCCCCACCCAGGAAGAAACGTCTTGAAATTGATCCTGCCGGCATCCAATCTGTCTTCAATAACAACAATCTGAGGCTTCACGACTGGTGCATCAGGAGATGACAACCACATGCGAAGAGCCTCCTGCACCAGCTGCAGGTACTGCGAGTCCACGAACAAGGCTTTGGTTTCGCTATGGGCGAGTAGGACGGAGACGGTGCGAGCATCGAGACGGGAGTTGATGGAGTTCAAGACCGCTCGAGCCATGGGAACGCCGAAGTTCATCTCGTAGACGGCAGGCGAGTTAGGCGACAAGACGGATACCTGCAAGTGAGGAAAGGAGAGTGAGAGATTGAGCTAAGTTCATGGAATTAACATTTTACTGATGTTGCTCACCTTTAAAATTGCTACCATAATATGTAATTCCTACAGATAAAAGCCACAAAAAGAAAAAGGAAATGAAGAAGAAAGAGCTGGATATGGCATACATGACCACACATCTTAAGTTTCAAATGGCTTAGCAAATTCAAATTGTATTACATGTCTTGAAACTGTCTACAGTAATCGATGGATGATTGAGTCTGAAACCACTCACAACAAAAAAATTCAGAATCAAGTGATAAATTTAGTGATGAATTCATAAATAAAAGAGCTTCCCTCTCACCCCACATCCAGTGCACATAATTATTCTTGCTGAGAGAGTAAAAGTTGGTGATGAAAGAAAGTTTAGGGCAATCCTACAAGCAACGTAACAATCCACACAAGAAGTAAACTTACTTCCTTACAATCATTCTACAATGATGATGTGCGGCGAGAGTGCAATTAGTGCACAGACATAATTACCGATTTCTTGCAATCCTACGATCAATTTCTTGCAACCAATCTGCAAATTTGACGTCCAACGAGAGTGCAATTACTGCACAGAGATGCCCTAAACCCTAAACCCAAAATTTGGAATGTGAAGCAATCGGAACACGAAAGGATCGGCGGGGAATCCAATTGTACCGTCTGGCCGGCGGAGACGAACTCCGAGATTTTGGACGCGAGGCGGCGACATCTCTCCATCGTTTGCGCCCACGTCCATCGCAAATCACCGTACACGATGGAAGTGCGATCGCCGTAGAGCGCGGCCGTCCGCTCCAGAAACGTAATCGGCGTGAGGGGACTGTAATTGGCCGCGCATTTCGGCATCGCCATCGCAACAAATCCAACAAATCCAACTCTCAAATGCTATTCCTCAGCGTCCAAGCACCAGCGATCGACACAACAGTTCAGTAGCAGTTCAGTAGCAGTTCATCACCCACATCCCTTGATCCCTTCGCATCGGATTCCTTCTCTCAAACTCCAGTTCCACATCTGACGTTTACTGTTGGCAATTTGGGCCCTCGGTCGATAGTCCTCGAGAAACAAAGATGAATGGCTCCTACTACGCCATGAATTGGAAAAACTTGAAAAATTAGAGGATCATACAAGCTCTGTACATCACGGCACTTGGTTCTGGAATTTCGGGGACAGATGGCATGCTCGAAGAATTTTAGAATTTCAGGCTGTGTTCTGGATGGAATTGTCGTGTATTTGGTATTGACTGGAGTGGTGAGCGTTGAAAGGCAGAAATGTTGCGGCATTCACAAGAGTTTGTTTTTTCTACTTTTTCAGAAATTGCCAGGATGGCAATCACTTAAAATTTGGTGAAGCACTAGATTTCTTCATTCACCAACAAAAAAAATGGCACTTTTCAAAGCTAAAATATTAAAGTGTGGATAGACCTTTGCTGTGTCTAAAGCATGTGTAGTAGCATGGGCTAATGTGTCCGTTCTTCAAGTGCATTGCCATCACTATATAAAGGGTTGCTAAGATTGTGATGGTTGAATGGGCCATTGATGCAAATAGATGGGTCTTGTAGGTGCTGAAATTGAGTGGATGGAAGGGTCTTGTAGGTGACAAAATTGGGTGGACGGTGTTATTGGGTAGTTCTACCTTAGTGTGATTTTAGCCATTTTTGTCATAGCATTTATGGGAGGCAACCCATTCCTCATCAATAACCCATTCTAGGACTGTAAGGTGGTCAGTAATTTTGTGCAAGAGGTAATTAACAATGATTAACCTCTAAAGGACCAAATAATGTTTTTTGGCAACATAGTGATTTGGGGTAGCTTACTACAAATGGAATTTTCATTTTTTTTCATTGAAATTTTCACACAATGTGTGCCTAAGGAGTAGCTTTAAGGCCCAACAATTTTCATAACTTTTGACTACATGGTTAAAAAGTTATTGTATGATATATAGTTTTCTTTGTTTGGTGGGTAGTCTGGGCAGAAAAAAAACTTCTTTAAAAATCACTTTTAAAAAAATAAAAATTTGAAATTGATTTTCTAGATTTATTTATACATGGATATCTTGGAATCATTCGATTTTGATTAATAAGATGAAAGTTATAAGGAGTTTTAGTTGTGGGTAGTTTGAAGGTAGTTATGGAATCTCTACTCTAAAATAAACTTTGAAGTCCTTTATTTAACTCAATTTTCAATATTTTTGGAAAAATAATTAAAAATAATAATGCACAAATGGTTTATTACAACATTACAACCATTGGAATTGTCATTTTTCAATTCCATAATTTTGAATCACTCTACTTCTTTTGACTTTCTATTTTTTTTCCTGTATATTGTACAATTCCAAATGATTTGAAAATTTTCAAGCATGTAGCCAATTTTCCTTAAAGAATGAATACAAAGAGTAACCACCATTTTGAATGTTTTTTCATAATGATCTGACCTTGTGAAGTGCAGTTGCCTGGTTTTCCGCAAGGACAAAAAAAGGATTTTGTTACTTCAAACACTAATATCTTGCAATCTACATGGTGAAAATTTCTGAAATATTTTCCACATCTCCTCAAACCAAATTAATATAAGATCATATGGTTAGATGTATCAAAATGTCTTTTTTCCGAAAATTTGGTACTTGTACTAGAGATGGCAATTTTAGAGCATTTTGGGTGAAAACATAGTCAAAATCCTCTAGGGGTTAATTACAGCATAGTTCCTAGTACAATTGTGGTGCATTATAATTGGTTACAAGACTCTCAATATTGCAACCAACCCTCATTGGATTTTGCAACTAGCCCTTGGTCAAAAATAGGAAGGTCTATATGACGAGTATGGGTAGAACAAAATCTTCAGCTAAAAAATTCATAGTAATTAGGTTTTGAGAAATAAAAATCTGAAAATTATAGCAACCTTACAAGCTCTATTTTTTCACGTGAAAAAATTTGCCCACTATTGAAACTTACCTTACAAGCTCTATTTTTGCACATGAAAAAATTTCTCCATTGTTGAAATTTGCCTTGCAAATACGTGTATTTGCTTAAGTGGCTAGAAATGAATTGCCTCCTTTAGCAGATCTAAAGTAGAACCATCTATCACCAACCATAGATATGTGTATCTGCTTAAGTAGTTAGAAATGGGTTGCTTCCCATAGCAAATCTAAGGTAGAAACATCCATCATCAATAGGGGGCCCAAAATTTAACAGAGATTGGGACTAATTTCTAAACCATAATTCTTGATTTCCACTCATCAATTCCTCCATTCTTTTCATGACACCTATGCTTGGTTTGGGGTGCCAAAATGAACAAGAAGTAATCCCTTAAATGAGAGCGTTTTGGAATAATCAATACATTGAACATGGGTCTAGACCAACTTTTGCCTTCCAAAATTCATAGTAATTTCAGTTCAAGAAATAAAATTACCAAATTTTGACAATCCCCTCATTTCTATCTCTGCAATTGTGGAAACATTTCTTTCACCTTACTGTACTGCACATATCTCCACATCTCCACAGTTGCTTATTCAGTCAGTTATGGGTGGTTTTACACATATCTCCACAGTTGCTTATTTGGTTCGCTATGGTTGGTTCTACCTTAGTTCTTTCTTACAATTGAACTCCCCTGTCATGGAAATGGTGGATCTAAACCACGTGACAATGCGATCGGATAACCCGTAGTGCGCCATCACATCACCCCACTTTAGGCTGACACGGCTGTCATTGCTTATGTGAGGTAGGTACAGTATCAAAATCTGTGAACCCTGACAGAAGACCCCGCTGCTCACCCCACCCATACTAACCGTCATAAGAGGAGGCCCGGCCAACACATTTTGCCGCACTATATTAGCAAAATCCAAGCTCCAAAAGCTGCTTTCGTAGAGCCCGAAATAGTGCTTCGCACACAAAGCGATCTCAAAATATGGCCCAAATGTCACCTGTATTCTCAAGGCCAAAATCGTAAGAGAGGTTAAGGTATTCTGCTCTTGAAGCAACCATTCAAGCCCTAGCTCAACTCATTATTGAGAGTCACTCATTCCTAAATGTCACTCATTCCTAGATAGGGGTTGCGTCAGAACATGGTCACAACCATGTTCTAAATGTGTGCTCTAAAAGCGACCATAAGTCCATATTCTACCTTAAGAGAAATTTCATGTCTTAACCTCAAAGCGCCCATTAGTCCATATTCTCCTTGATGAACAGAGTGCGTGAAGGTTAAATCTACTGGCAACATTTTCAAGTAGTGAGTATGATATTCAAAATAAAGGCAAGATCTCAGCTTTCCTGTTTCAAGCCAGTTGCAGAGGTTAGCCAACCGTGTCTTCTATGCTTCACACGATTTTCATGAGGATGGAATGCTTTGCCACGAGTTGGCCACCTGGGGAATGTTCCCAGCCCACGAGCCCATGTGGGGCGACTGAACTAGGAAAGTCTCACCATGTAGTAAAACGAGATACAACTCTTACAATATTCATGCACTAAATTCGTCAACTCAATTCTTAACCACAAGTGGATAATTTAAACTAGTCCAGAAAATTTTACTGCAGCGCAGAAAGAAATCGAGCCGGGAAAGCCGAGGTCGAACTGCACATACTGCTACACAAAGAAGGCTAAATCTCTTTACTCCAAGTGAAGCCGCTGCAACGTTCACTGATCTATGTATGTGCAGTGAGACCCACTCACAAAAATGAACATGGATATGAATACGACCTAATCTACCCTTGCCTATCAGCCAAACAATGAAACTTTCCACAAAAGCCCTTAGCACCAACCTCATGTACATCTTCTGGCAGGATGATGCCAAACGCAGCCACTGTCGGCCTCCCTGGGTATTACTAACCAGGCTAAAGTCTAAAAAAGAATTGATGGATTCAACACCCTTATTATAAGGCATGCAGTGACCAGGAGCATGCTCCAACAATCAAAATGCGACAAATGTCTCTAGATTCTCTCGACGAAACGGCTCAATGGCCACTGACCAGTGTTGCCCGGCATTCATTGACCGCCACCCACGCTCACCTAGAGGTCTTCGTTTGTGCATTTAAAGGCTCGCAGCAAATTAATACCCACTCATGGAAGGCATTCCATAACCGGACATATTTGGCATACCATAACCTGGCATGCCACCACCCATACCGGGCATACCAGCAACTGGAGGAGCAGGTAGAGCCAGAGGCAGGAGTTGAGCATACATGTTCTGCACAAATTATAAATCTCACTTGTCAGCATGGGATCTATGATGTTATATATACACCTAAACTCATACGTTCAACGTCTACAACTGCATGTACCGTAGTCGAAGCACATAATGATGAAATAAAACATGAGTCGAAGACTTACCGACTGAGCCACAACTTCCTTCTCTTCTTGCTCCTTCGACTTCTTCTCTTCATTTGCTTCCAATTTGTCTTTAATCAAATCATCCACCTTTGTGGAGTACTCACGCAAGAACTACAGGCCCGATTGCAGAGCACGTTAGACACGAAGCACACAAAACTGAAGTCACCAATAAAGCAAGCATTTTCCCAATAGTGTAAAAGAGATGAGCAACCATGTTTACAAGAAATAAGCAGAATTAAAGAAGATGATTTCACGAAAAAAACGCACCTGCAGCAAGTACGGTACAGCAAAGTCCATCATGCCATGCATCCATGCCAACTCAACCGCAACATCGGCGCGGATGAGGTCATAGCAAGTGTACAAGCACGCTGCGTAGCACTCTTTCTTGCCCTGTGCATCAGTAGGAATAGAAAAATTAGAGAAATTTTGGGAACTCAAAGAGCCAACATACAAGGAACTTATACAAAGTGAAGCAGTAGCCAAAGACGTTCTCAAAAAGGTTTCAACAATTTGCAAAAACAGAACAAAGCCGGTTCTAACCTTGTCCACAAAGAATGTAAGCAGCTCCTCAGCCAGGTCACGGTCGCCTGACTGCGAACAGGTCTCCATTGCATCTTTGTATAAGTTGTCCTTCTTGGATAGAGCCACAGATTGTTTCCATCTGCCAGCTCTCTTGTAGATGTAAGCTCCAACTCGGCGCATTTCCAAAAGCTCGTGCTTCTCAATCTGTGGGAGAGAAGGGAATATTAACACTCAGACGTCGGAAACACTTTCCATAATATGCCACATATAACTACCAAATGGAGAGCATCCAGCATATTTGAGTGAAATAGAAAGAAATTACCCTTTGTGCCATCGTGATCTGATCAAAGTTATCGTACATATCAATAGATTCCCTGAGCCGCTCATAATCCTCCTCTTCAATGTATAAATTGTTCAAAGCCTCATTAACTGCAGCGTTGTTGGCACTTTGTACTGCCACCATGTATGGCTTAACCAGAGGGAGGTGTCCAGCCTGCAGATAATTAACAAGCACTGACTGGTAAGCATTCAGCAATTTCATTAAAGAATTATCCTCACGACTTCTATGGAACTTCGTGTAAATAGTTCAGCTAAAGTGGAGAGATCCGCAAAAAGGAACTAAAACTCTGTCTGCCAAGTCTAAATACCTTGCGCATAATGTCCACAACTCGTGTGTGATCAACGCGTGCTGCCAACACATTGAGTAGGTCGTTGATAAGCTCAGGATACTCCTCGAGGTAGAAATACACAGCCTTGTAGTAAAGTTCCACGTTTGCAACCTTAACAGCAACATCCTTAAACTGCATGTGATCCCACGCTTCGGGAGAATGGCTCATCATGGTTGCTGCGGCGTTATCAAACTCGTCATATGCGATGTACAAGTATGTAAGCTCCTTCCAATGTTGCTGCTCGTCACATACACGAATAAGCTTTGGAATATTGATACGGGTGACAAACAGCTTGAGATGCTCCATGAGCTTCTCTGGTCGGTATCTGGCATACAAAGTGCCGAGTTCTGTGAAGATACCCATGTGGGCACGCTCCAAACCGAGCCCACTCTCCATAAGTGAGATGAGCTCATCAAAGCGACCCCTGTTCTGGTAATACTCGCTGACCTCTTCCAAATCGTCAACCTGCACAGGATTTAGCGCAATCTTTAGGGGTGTACTTATGCTTTTCGAGAAAATAACAATCACTGGACATCCTTGCACCATTACCTTATCAGAAAGAGCAATCTGTCACCTTTGTTAAAAAAGAAATTTTTGTTAAAACCCAGCATACTCCCTTTCACCGATAGCTATAGCAGGTAACAAAATCCACTAAATCCACTACATAAACAATCCAGTATTTAAATCGAACTCCAAGAAGATAATTGCATAATGCATAATCCGAAGACAATCCATACCTGGACAATGACATTGAGACCACAAATTTGGGCCAAGCGGAATTCTTCAGCATCCACGCAAGCAAAGCATACTTCCTTCCATGTCCGTGCGCTGTTGGCCTTCCTGGCTGCATCCACGGCTGCTTGGAACTGGTGAAGCTTGACAAGAGTACTGGCAAGTCTAGCCCAATTCGAAATGTGCGTGAAGATGATTTTGGCAGCTTCATATAACTCTTCATCAAACAGACGGTCTCCAACAGTTTGCAAGTTCGCGAGATTGGGGGTGACGATGAACTCCTCTATGTCATCCAATCGGTTAAGCTTGGCATATGCAAAGATCAACTCAGAATCTACCTTCGCCTCCTTCACCTTCTTGCGAACCATGTTCAAATATTTCACGAGATCCTCGTATGCTCTGACATTAGATGCCACGTCGATAACTTCGTTGTATTGAGTGGCATCATTTGCCTTGATGAAGGACTCAATTGCATCGCTGACCAGTCCTTCCCTCAATTGGGCCTTACCAACCTGGCTCCAAACCTCATCTTCTTCAACGCGGGCTGCAAACTCAACAGCACGGTCTATGTTGCGAATGTTGTCAAGAAGGACATTTACAGCTTGCACATTCAAGTTGAACTTCTTGAAAATTGCAAATGCTTCCTCATAAAGCTCTGCACCCACTGCAATCTCACCCACTGCAGGACCATCGAAGTTATCCAAACGGTGAATATAATCCATAACACGAGTTGTGTCAGCCTTGATTGCAGTAAGAATGAGCAGGTTCTGAAGGTTCGGATTGCCACTGAAAGCCGAGTTCTGAAGAACAATCTTCTCTAGTAATTCAATAAGCTCATGTGGCAAATCGGCAGTCATGAAAGCCTTGACAGTGGCTGAAACCTGCTCCGGGTTCTTGCTCTCTGGAAGAGCGGTAGACACCACCTGATCAATGAGCTGCCGTCTACAGGGATTCTCTTCATTAAGAACCTTCAACCACAAGTCAGGCTCCATGCGCTCCACCACATATCTGTGAGAGGGAAACATCAGCAGCCATAAAAATAAAGTGATTGATCAGCGTGAATCTAATCAAAATTAATGACGGTGCAGTTATCCCTATCCCACTCAACCCTCATGCGGCAAGCACATTCCGGGTTATGAATATGAGATGGTTCGTTGCATAAATTATTCGAATGACTAGTCTTACAATGCAGAACGTAGAACTTAACAAAAGAAACATGATAAAATTACAAATCGCATGTACCTAGCCTGAAGCTTGAAGAGAGAATTCTTGTTGGTGACTTCAACGAGCTCGTCGTCACACTGGCCGCGTCTATACGCAACCACAGCAAGTGTTGGGTCGCGCTTCTCGCAGTACTTGCCAACAACCTTGGAGTCGTAGTAAGGATTGGTAGTGAGAAAATGTTCAGGATTGTTGTTAGTATCGATGATGATTTTTCCCAAAGCATTGTGTACATGCACATCTTGACTCCCTTCGCTTACAAGGTGCTCCAAGAACTGTGTCAGCAGCCGCAGGCGGTTCCTCTTTTCACACTCAAGAACCAATGGTTCCACTGGGAGCAAAGAGCGTACAGATAGGATCAAACCCTTAATAAAGTCCTCAGGACAGTCATCATCCAACAGTTGCCCCACTACCAAGGGTGCGTTTTGAGGGTTAACCTTCTGCACATAACCTTCGATGTAGCGAAGCATATTGTTCACATAGAGGTAATGGGTGAGGTCTGGCACGAAACCATGACGGTCGCAAACATTGATAAGAGGCCTCGCATCTGGGAGTTTTGATTCCATCAAGAAATTCTTGGTCCTCTCGGGAGGGTAGAAATTGGACTCCCTCGTAACACGCTCAACTTCTTTGATTTGTCCGGTCTTTGCTGCAGCCTCGATGTACTTGTAGTGAATTTCAGGATCCTCACTCGAACTCAAGTAAGCCCCGAGGAAAAAGTACAAACCCTCAAAAGACTTGAAATTCTCAAACAACTTCACACACGCATCAACACCCAACTGTTCTGCGTATTCCTTGGCCACCTGAACTATGATCTGTAGATTCCCACGCATGTTCACCTGAAGCAACTCTTTCATGCAGTCCAAAGCCCATTCCTTTGACAGGGTGCCAAAAAACTCGACCAGAGCCTGTGGATCGATGGCATGGGTGTTGATAACAATGCGCTTGATATCATTCAACTCCGTGTAATGCTGAAGGGCACGCATGTAAAGACCAGCTTTCTCACAAAGTTGAGCAACACGAGGACGGTCGTAATGGCTGAACATACCATTTGCCAAAATTGCATCAGCCACATTTGGAAATGTGACCAGATTAATCTCTAAAACCTTGGTCTGGAGTAAGGCTTGCTCTGGAAGATTGGGCTTCAACACATCCAAAAGGAAAGCAGTTGCTTCCCTAATCATGTTGCGCTGGAGAAACAAGTCAGTGATGACATTGTAGTCAACAGGGCAACCACCTTCCAGTTGGGACATCATAAGAGCGAAGTTCACAGCAGCCTGAGGGTCTGATCGTAGGATCGACTGCAGCAGGAAAAGATAATCCGGAGTGTACCCAACCTGCTTAGAATAGATTAAAATCTTGTCAAACTCACCACGCTCAGCGAAAGCTGCCACCACCTTTGGCGTAGCCCTGGCCTTGATGTAGATCTTTAGCGCCATGTCATTATCCACAGTCTTAACAAGATCTCCCAACTCTTCGCTACATTCAAGCTTGTCCTCAGCCAGCCAATTCTCCAGCAGATTTTTCTTGTTTTGATTAACCACAAGTCGTGAAAGCTCCAGCGACTCGAATACATTTAACTTTCCCTTGGTCAGCAAGGTTCCGAAGTACTGCAATAGCGGTGATGTTTGCCCTGGCTGCACTGGAACACTTTGAAACTTTGCGACTGTATCTGGGGTTCGAAGAATGCCTTGAGGTGACTCTGCTGCAAGGTCTGCCGCTTCCTTGTACTTCATCTGGGAGAACAACTCTTGGAAACGTTGTACAACCTGCAATTCAGGTAACAAATGCTACTAAATGAGACTTCACTGTATCTACGTCAACATTTGTCACACAATAACTTACTTCTAGGCTCAATCACAGGTTATCAATTAGAGAGTTACAGAAGAAACGATCGGAGTAGAGTGCATACCGGTATTAAAACCAATAATAGTTAAAGGATTAAGGGTTTAAGTAGCGTGAGCTGCAACTGGTACTTTTGGACTGTGAATCGTCCCTAGTGTATTGTCACAAAGACAACTACATAGATATCTTCCAGGACTAATGATGTCTAGATAGTGCAGAGAGTCAAGCACTTAGGTGAAAGCTAAGCAAGTCTCAAGTTGGCGTGTCGCAACAACAATGCGAGTAGTTTTCGAATAGTGTGGAATCTCAGAAGTACCATGTTCTATGCTACTGAAAGATTTTAGTGAACTGTTGGGTATGGAACGTACCAGCCCCTCTGCTCCAGGTAAGTTTCCTCGTCTTGCAAGATTCACCGCAAGCTCCAAGTTATTCAGCTGGCAATAAAAATTAGCAATCCCAAGGTTAGAGGAAAATATCATACTGCCAGATATTAAGTTCATATGAAGCGATACAATGCCATATCCCACTCAATAGTGTCACGCCATGCAGAAAATACTACGGGAGAAGCAAATTATGAGGATCGAGTTGAAAGAGAGAAACAATAGTCGAATACAGAAATGACACCACAAACCTGGTTGCTAACAAAAGGAACGATTGTAGCCTCATTGACAGTAGCAAGAAGGACTTGTCCTCGGCGATTGACGGCATAGAAACCACCAACTGCTGGGGCATCGGCTGTCAAGAAAATGGGATCTGGACTAATTCGATTTCTGTACACAGCTGTTGCGGTTTCCAGGTCGTAGACAAACAGAAGACCAAGCTTCGTAATCACATAAATGAGACCGTACTTTGCTGAGATCTGTTGGTCATAGTTAAATACAGTAAATTATCAAGGATAACAAGAGCTTCAGCACCATCCAGTCCCAGAAGAACATGTCAAAAAATCAATCCACCAAATCAGCAAAATGAGCTTCATCAAGATGAACACACTAGGCAAGAATAGCACAGCAAAACAAAGCACAAGCACCCTTGACTGTGATTCTGGGGAAAGAGTACACAAGATCAAACTTACCAAAAATAAAACTTGATAATATTGAAGGACAGAGAAATAATTGTTGACTACAAGAAGGAAAAATTAAAGTGGAAAGAACAAATAGATGTAGACCTGCATTGCAACGGGAAAGTCGTCCGCAAAATCTGGCGGGAAAAATAGATCTGCTGCCTTCTTGGAGAAGCCCGGTTTCCCTGCAAAGAAACAAGTCGAAACCTACATTAGTATGCATGTCACGATCACAATCGACCCGCATGCCGCCATCTGCACCTGATAGAACTTCGATGAGGTTTGAGTGTTAGATCAGAGCAGGTCAATCCAAATCCAGCAGAACAGTTGAAACGCAGCAACAACATGAAGAGTAGGAGGGGACTAACAGCATTATCATCATGCATCTTGTCTCTCGTGAACAGATAGGCAGAGTAGAGATATTGCACAGCAAATTACCGGTCATACTAACTACGTGCAGAAAATTACATGAGGTTTAGATGAAGATCAGTCCAGGTCAAACCAACCTGGCTGAGCACCTAGCTCAATAACATGCAGCTTGGATGTAAGCTGCCCAGCTGAAATAGATTTTGTTGAAAATGCAATTAGTAGAGATGGAGAATCATTTCCAACCACCTGGGTTCATCACAAGGTTTCCATTAACATGAGATCCAAGAAGTGACACAAACCTGGCAGAGCCCCCAGCCCAATGACATATAACTTTGAAACTAGTTGAGCGCCGACGAACATTTTTGTGGTAAAAGAAATGAGAAGGGTAGGTCTATCGTATCCTGGAACCTGCAACTCGAACATTGATCGATGCACATTAAGAAAAGGAAAATTCAATGCACCAATTGTATATTCTACGATACAAACTAAGCCGGCATAAAGCTTCAAGCGACAACTAGGTCACCTGGTAAGAAGCGAATGACGCAGCATGAGCTTCTAGTGCTTGACTCCTCTGCTGGTCAACTGAAAATAACTGCATATTTCCCTTCACAAGTTGGGGCCGCTGGAAGACAGATACGCAAGGAGAGTATGAGTAGCAGATTGATAGCAGAAAAGATGAATGACAAGCAAAGAAGTTGGTCAGAAGATTGGCATAATCCTATATAATAACGTAGGGCAACTTGTAAAGAAACAATTCTATAAATGACCAACATTAATCTGCTCAAAATTAATGTGAGCAGCACATCGTCATTTACCTCGGCCGCTCCAGGGGCTATACCAATCAACACAAGCCACTTCTCTGAGGGATCACATCTGTAGTTGATGATTTGGTTACCCGTCAGATTTGCTGTCCTCTCAAACATCTTCACAGGTTCAGATTCACCTGGAACAAGCATAAGCGATGGAAGCCTCAATAAATGATGCAGAAAGTTGATGGATGAGGCAAGTATGGAACTCCGTTATGGCACATACAGGTTCAAATATATCAGACAACTTCAACTGGTGTTTAACTTAAACATCTCCTGCATCATCCTTGTTGAAACACAAAACAAAGCGAGCGCCTCCCTTGCAAGCGGAAACAAGCTTAAAACCCAAAGAATCAAAATGGTGCGTACCTTCTATAGTCCAATGATAAACTGAAGTTTGAGTCACAAGACCCAATAACCTTGGAGTAATCCACTTCCAGAAAACCACCTGGTAACAAATGCCATATCAAGGAGCGGCTTTTAATATAGGAGACTCCTGACTAGTCATGGCTCAACTTCTGAAGCTACTTGTAACCTCTGAATTAAGATTAGCAGCAGTGACTAAAGAATAGGACTACATTCTCACCTGCTCAGGCATTTGATACGATTTCATCTTGGCTTTCAGTTCAATGTTGAATATTTGGAGGTGATCTTGCGTACTACCAGGTATTTGAGCTGATACACAAAGGAGACATAACATCAATACTGCATATGTTCATGGATAGCAATCACAGAGCCAAAACTCTATGAGAGGCTAGACAAGACAGCTGAACATAGTGTCAATACCCCAGCAAGAGTAACTCACAACCCTAAGCCAGTCTGAAGCGGAATAGTGCAACCCTCGATTGGAGAATCAGAATGCGAATGTAAACATTCACCATATGCTGCTATCGCTGCAAGGAAAACTTTATAAAAAATCCAACCACTCTCCTCTTCAATTTCGTCTATCTAAGATATGGATCACCATTCCAACGACTTACCGATTATCAATCGAAATTAAGCCCCTCAAATTATTTTACATGCAGGTAACGGTTCCACTCTACTGAGTCTCCTCTGCAATAGATTCCAAACCCGTTGGACTACTACGATTGCAAAGATCTCTCGATACCCTCAACTAGAATTTCGTCAACACAAAAGAAAAAATCGTCACAAAAATACTGCAGAACCGTCGGCCCTAAGATAGAACGGCGCTATGAGATAGACTCTCGCATCAAACGATCCATCGGTAATCAAACTATCCAGATTTCACCCATTGTATCCAACTGAACTGAAACCAATCTATACTACTCAGCTTCAGATTTCCATCCGCAGGTCCGAACGTTTCCAGGTGACTGGATAAAATCCGGACTATCTTCAACAAATGTTTCCCTGGCAATAGATCTCCACACGAACACCCTAGCCGCTTCAATGTAATATTCTTGTATTAAGTTTCCCGCATACTCTCCACTCACGATCACCTCCAGGAGGACTCAATGAGTACCTCCGGACTCGATATCATGGTGTATACTCATCGATCGGGCAACAGATAGTCAGTCCTCAAATGGCATTAGCGAGACAGATCATACCCTTCAGCGCCAAAACGCGGCTGGTCGGATTCATCAAGGCGGAGTCGGCCGTGATCGGGCGCCGCAGCGGTTGATTCGGCGTCGACATATCAATAATCACCACGCTATTTTGAGGTGACGTCTCCCGCACGCAAATGTACTTATCCGATTCCATCGTCACATGCGTGAATGTGACAAATTGCTGATTAATCCCCAGGCTCGTGAGCTGCATTCCACCCTCTCAACCATTAGCAACCCTTGCTATTCCCTGTCCCTCCCGCACACCAAACCCTCCCTCTCTCCGCACCACAACTCCAACCAAATCGAACTCACATCTCCCAGATCCTCAGTCCAAAACAAACAACCGCAAACCCTAAGACAGTCCCATCGCCACAAAACACGACAAGATCGGGCAACCGAAAAGAGAGAACACTGACCGTAAGAGCCTCCTTCATGGAGATGGGAGCGCTAGCGGCCGCCATGGCGACGGACTTGCGGAAGACGGAGGCAGCGCCTCCCCAGACGCGAGTGGAGGCGAGAGCGAGCAAACCCTGCGTTCTCCCTCCTCCAGATCTACAGCAGAATGAACGACAACAACAACAAAGGGCTCCAGGAAGCAAGCCCAGGCTCCAAGACGACGACGGGAGGATGGACTGTCCAGGAAGAAGCAGCTGGCTCAAGTCTTGAAGTCTTCTAATAATTCAGTCCAAGTCTGATGACTTCCGGGGGGGACTTGGAGGAGTCTTGGGGTTAGACTGCGTTGAAATGGCACACATTGTCAGTCTTACAACTCGTCTGGAGCTTCGTCACATCGATGGAAGTGATAAATAACACATTTATCATCCCAAAAAGATGGCTGAAGGGTGCATTTATCATCCAAATAAGGTAATTGAATGGTACATTTATCATCCTTATCATGGAGATCACTCTGTAAACAAATTTGTTTAATGCAACTGAATTGGATTCATATGATCTGAATATGATTGTAAGATGCTTTTCTACATTGAACATAGATTTCTAAAAAATTTGATTAAGATGAAATTCATGTGAAAATTATGTGCAAATCATAAGTAAGACATATGAAATAGCAATGCATTGAATTTGCATTTAGATAATGATTAAAATAGGGCACATTTCAATGTAATGGCACCAATAAGGTTTTATCAAGTTGCAGCATTTGGTATATTAAAAGTTGTGTAGATGTTATTTGGGTTGGACAAAAACAAATGAATGAAAAAACATGACAAAAATTTACATTCAATAGAATAGATGAAGTTGATCAAAGGTATAGTTGAGATGTAACCTTCATGACATGGTTTGTCAATTCTTTCCAAAGTAAAAAATATCTCCACCCACTAAGATTGGACATCCATAAAGCAACCACATTTTGCAATTATTTTCTAACAGAAAGGTACAAATTCTCTCTTCAATATACCAACTACATTCATTAGTGTACCAGCAATGAATATATCAAAGATTAAAGGATTTTACCAACTTCAAAATTCATAACTAATTCCACAAATTAAAGGTTCAAAAAATACAATTCTACTTGGGGTAGATGCCGATTCAATTTATCTTATAAAAAAAGATTTATTGAATTTTGTTTTAAGAAGCCCAATTCTGCTACACTTTGCTTTCTATTTAGTGTTGCTTCTCAAGTAGTGTTATTCGTACAAATATTAAGCCATACAAATTAGAGCTTTTATCAACAATTTATATGACTATGCTATTGTAACACTATTGTAACACTATCCAACTATCCACAGTAAAAAGAAAAACTCAATCACTGAAAAGTGTAGATTCCTTAAATCATGGGAGCAACACTAAATGAAATCATCTCAAATACTATAATGCTATCTATTTAGTGTGGATCATACTAAATAGAATTAAGAGTGTAATATGGTCACTTTATTGACGTCCAACCTTGCGCATGACACAGACCACGTCACCAGAACTGCGCCATCGCCGCGCGACAGAGTAGCAATTGCTTCCAGAATTTTTCGTGCTCCTGCTGCTGAAATCGCAATTGCAATTGCCATTGCAGCACCCAGATGCACATTCCTTCGAAATTCTTGATGCGCGACCCCATGTGATGTCACTGAAGCTACGTTACCTCTGAATTCAATGCAGATGAAGGAGGCTTGGGCTGTGCTCGGCCTGCCCTCCAACGCCACCCCACTCCAGGTTCATTTCCTCTCTTGCTCATTTCAAACAAATTCTGCGAACAATCTGCGGCTCAGGGTTCTTGTGGGTTTTGCTGCAGTGGTGACTACTCTCTGAGTACTGGGTTTTGTGAATTTCAGGTGAAAGTTGCATACAAGCGGAAGGCCTTGGAGAATCACCCTGACCGGTTTCCTCCTCAAGTCAAACTCGAAGCGGAGGCTCGATTCAAGCATGTACAGCACATGATCTAACCTTTAATTGTCAGGCTCTATTGAGTTGCTTTTTGGTAATTGTCATAGTGTGTAGCTTGTTTGTGAATTTACGAGCAATTGGGGGATTGCTGTCTAGTCCGTGTCTCTGCTCTAAATCTGTGCGTTTATTTGCAGATTTCTGAAGCGTATACGTGCCTCAAGAATGGTGAGTGGTGCGAACTTCTTAACCAGCATGCTTTTTTTCATTTCGCATGGCTGTTTTAGGAGGTGACATGCTGGGGTGTAGTGAAGAACTTTCCTTACTTTAGGGTTAGATGGAGTATAATGGGAGTGTGTAACGATTCGCTTGAAGAGAGTGTATGTGTGCGCGTTCTAGATGCGGGCCGGCTGACTTGCCTTGGCGGAATGTGGAACAGGTCCGCAAGCTACGTATGGGCATGGTGGTCGATCACATTACTCAAGTAAGTTCTCATCCTGCAATGCGAATTGAGGCACTTTGAATAAAAGTTGATGACAATCCATTGGTTGCTATTCTTGCTTCTTCACTGGCTGTAAAGCAGATGGCATCAGACAACTTGTCATGGCGTTCATGGGGGAATTAGGGGGTAGATGTTTTCTGTTGTTTTACATGTCCTTAGCGTTTCTTGTTGCAGATTACGGCGGAAGCTCATCGTGGGTTAACAGGGGACGGAGAGTCAACACTTATGTAGCAAGTGTGCCCTTCGCTTTACTTATTGCTGGCACTTTAGCTCTGGGGTTCTCCCGTGCTGCCAGGTAATCTCCTCAATATGTGCTACAGGCTAGGCATGTTAGGCTTGCTTGGTGCAGAGTTTTCGATGAGAATCACATCGTGCAAGAGGAAACTATTTTCGTCATTTTAAGCATTTTAACATTCGTAGGAGTGTGACCATCTGTGGAGAGAATCCTCTGAGAGCAGGAGCCAAATCTTTTGAGATCAATTTTTTCATCACTATGTAAGATTATCTTGTGCAATTTCAAATTGGGAGGTTGTAGACTTCTATAAGTAACAGTAGACAACTCCCGAAGTTACGAGGTCATTTTGCCGAATTCTTTCAACATGGATCAGTGACCATAGGCATGTAGCCAAGTCATGCTTTCACCACTTGCTATTAAGTCTAACCTAGTGTACGAATAGACGAGTCGCTGCTCGTACCAGGGGTCAGTGCAGGAGACAGGATAAGGTCCTTAATGGATTTAGCATCCTCTACCTTATTTGTGGATCTTCAGACACTGATAGTTTCTCATTGTTTGTGCAGAGCGTATCGAAAACAGCAGAAGGAGTCACCTGCTGGGAACCCGTTTTTACCGTGAGCAGCTACTGTTGGCAATCCTTATCACCATTGAATTTCATAGCCATTAATTCTCCAAGCATTGAACTTTAGGTTATTGCTATTTGGATGTGCGTTAGACTGTGCAGAACTTCCGGAGTTCCCTCCTACTGTAAATACGCCGTCACCTTGTGCACTACTCTTTGCCTTCCGTATATCATATTTTGTATGCCAAACGATAAAAGATTGGCTGCACATTTGTAGTCTTGCAGGATCAAGTGTTCTTGATACCCTTCTTGTGAAGAAATTCTTGAGCAAATATTCAAGATAACAGTTTGGATGAAGCATGGACAGGGTTCTCGATGTCAATTCACAGATGAGCGTCCTTTCTCGTTTGACCTTACCAATAATAATGCAAGGTTAGCACCTGCATGGACCGCTTCTGCTTCCAACAAACCTGCATATTGTACATTCAGTAATAGCTTGTCCCTCCGATCTCTGTGAATAGAGCTTCTGAACATGTTTTTGTATCGAACTTGGTAGCTCATGTTTTGCAATGAGCTCATTGTAATCTATTTAGATCTTTGCATGTAACGATATCCTCTTGACATTCTTTTTGGTGAAGATTGAGATAAAAATTAGTATCTGTTGTATTTCAATTTCAGAGGATACATCCGTAAGCTTCAGCTTGGGGTCGTGGACGAACCGACACTAGATTCAAGCTGGCTCCGGACCTGGCTTCATACTTTAGTTATTTATCAATAATGTGGTTCGCAACATTATAAATAACATTAGTAAGGCAACGGTTTGATTTTCATGGGATTCTTTCTTAACCCCTAAATTTCCAAATGGCTTTTTTTTTTTTTTTGGCAACATAGCAATTTTGGGCAGCTCACTATGAATGGAATTTTGATTTTCTTTCATTGAAATTTTCACACAACATGTGCCCAAGGAGTAGCTTTAAGATCCAACAATTTCATTACTTTTGACTACATGGTTAAAAAGTTGTGTATGATATGTAATTTTCAACATTTGGTGGGCAATCCATGCAGCAAAAAATTTTCCTTAAAAATCATTTAAAAAAAATGAAATTGGTTTTCTAGATTTATTTATACATGAAAAGCTTTAAATCATTCCATTTTAATTAATGAGATGAAAGTTGTGAGGAGTTTTAGTTATGGATAGTTTGCGAGTAGTTTTGGAATCTATACTCTAAAATAAACTTCGAAGTCCCTTATTTGACTCAATTTTCAATATTTTTGGAAAAAAATAAAATAATTGGGTGTAGATAATCTATTAAAACATTACAACCATTGGGATTGGCATTTATCAATTTCATAAATAAATTATTAACAATTTTATATTTTAAATCATTCTCTATTTCTTTCTATTTTTTTCCTATATGTTACACAATTTCAAATGATTTGAAATTTTTCAAGCATGTAGCCAACTTGTCTTAAAGAATGAATCCAAAGAGTAACCACCATTTTGAATTTTTTTTTTAATGATTTGACCTTGTGAAGTGTAGCTGCTTGATTTCTCACAGGGACAGAAAAAGGATTTTTGTTACTTCAAACACTAATATCTTGCAATCTACACAGTGAAAATTTTTGAATTTTTTTTGCATATTCTCAAACCAAAGTAATATAGATCCTACGATTAGATGTGTCAAAAATGATTTTTTTTCCAAAAATTTGGTATTTGTACTAGAAATGTGTCAAAAATGATTTATTTTGTAAAAACATTGTCAAAATCATTAGGGATTAATCCTTGAAGGGACCGAGCATGTGACCGTACCTATGACAGTGTGAACAACCTCAATATCCCTTATTTTGTATACTCTATTTTGCCACTAGGTATGATTGGAATTTTTTTTGTGAAAATTTGAATTTATTGTGATTTTTTCTATATAAGAGAAAAAAATGCATTTGAAATACAAGATATGCTTGAAAATTTTGAAAATTTTACTATAGATATGACATTTAAGGTAAAATAGACCATTGTGGTCAAAATGAGGAGTTTGACATCATCTTGTTGTTGAAATTTTTTCAATTTTTTTCCCACATTAGTACAAGTGTGAGAAATAGCAAGTGCAATTGAAATTTTTTTTTTACATAGTATGAATTCACTAGCAATTTTCTGAAGTATTCAACCCAAAAGAGTTTGTAGACTACCTTAAAACTAACAAAATTTGAATATGTAATGCTCATCTCACTACCTAATGCAATCAAAATATTTTCTATTATAGAAGGCCAAAAAAGTCAATTTTTACAATGAACTTTACATTGAAAAATTACAAGATCCTAATGAGGTCAGTGTTCACTCCATTGCTATCATGTAAAACATGCATTGTGGCCCACATCTCACATACTCAAAAAAATCCACAATGGGTCATTTCCTAAGCGACTACAATGGGCTATTTTATCTTAAATGTCTGTGCCATTTTATAATTAGAAAAAATGCATACAATGGTTATAGGCCTACAATTCAATTAGCTATAAATAGTTTAATTTAACAAAAAATTCAAAATTTAGAATAGAAAGTAGACTTAGTTAACTTCATTTCATTAACTCCAAATGTCCCAAGGCCATTTTTTCATCTAAAAACACTCAAAACTATCATTTCTATTGCAAAGAATAAAAAAACTTTACAAATTGCTTTTAAACACAAGTCTAATATAAGAATGTGTAGAAGAAATTTCAAAAACTATCACCATATAAATTGCAAGATATTTCTACTTAAAGTAAAAAAAAATAGATTTTTGAATATGTTCCATGATTAGAATATTTGACTTTTTTGACTTTAAATCTTCTTAGCTTTAAATTTCTTTTGGACTAAACATTTGAATTAAAAAGATTTTATATTGAAGATTTGAATTGAAAGTCTAGAATTTTTTTTTAAATACTTGATTTTTATTTATTTTTAAATTATTAAATAGAAATTGATAGAAGATTGAAGGAAAAATTTAATTATCAGTAGCTTTAACCCTTGAAAGTCAAGGCAGACATTCAATGTCTTATAGATGACAGAGAATCTTCTAATGTAGGATAGAAGTGTAACTATTCATCCTTAGAATTTTGTGTGAAAAGAAAAGATCATCTACAATACTTTGACTTTTAATGAGTACTTTTGGATTTTTTCAAACCAATCAAAATGGATGATTCCCACAGTATCAAAATGGATAATTTTCATAGTCACCAATTTGTTGTTTAAGGGTTAAAATAGAATTTGAAAATGCACTAACCTAAATGATGATATTGTTCTAGCAAGTATACATAGCCTTGTGAAAAAAAATTGTTTTAAATTGCAAATTGATTTCAAAAACAAATCCATTACAATATTTTTCAAAAAGTTTTATATAATTGCCTACAAAACAAGAAGCTCTATAACTTTCACATCACTAATTAAAGTGGAATAAATCAAGCTTTCTACATAAACAAAAATATAATCTATGAGAAAAAATAGTGAAAGAATTTATTTCAAGTTTTTGAGGATATTTTGTGCTTGGTCTCACACATTTGGAAGCTTCTTGTGGAATTCTTTTCCTCTTGGGCATCTATTGAAATAAAAACTATATTCCCTAAAATCTAATGTACTTTTCAATTTTATTTTTAAATTCAAAAATCACCTCAAAATTGAGATTACACGAGCCTATCTAGAATCTATTTTGTCCCTAGAAAGGACTTTGGGACTTTAGGGTTAATTGAAGTTATATTCAAAAAGATCATTACTTTCACTAAATCTACATTTAGCCCAAGGAGCCCAAATACATTGAAACATCTTTTGTGATTTGTTTCTTTAGCAACTTCTTTTGGAGAGAAATAAATAACTCCTTGATAAGGAATTTCAACACATCTAGTGCAAACACATTTAAAGAATTTTTTTTAACATTGGATGAAAAATTGTAGCTCATCATCCTACAATCCTTATTTCAAATCATCTAAGTGCTACTTTGTGACTTTGTGGTCCTTTAAGAATCAAGGTAATTGCCCTAGTTTCTTTACTTGTGATTGTTTCAAATCACGAATTCTAATGTGGATAATATTGAGGTGGTTGCTTTGGAGAAGGATGTGTCAAAGATACAATTCAACTATTAGTCATTATTATGTGTGTATTTAAGAAATGAAATTCTAATGACGTATTACAAATTTATCTACATTACAAATAGTAGGTCAATATGAAATAAATTCCAATCTTAAATGACTTTATTAACTACAAAAGCCAAAGATTTAACTAACACAACATCTTAGAAGTTCTCATGTAATTATATTAAATTATAAAACAATACAATTTTGCATGTAGTGGTGATGTTAATGAAATATTTGAGGTGTTTAGAAGGAAGAGAAATTTAAGATTCTTTTCATACTTGTTGAATACCAAAAAATCTTGACTAACTAGTGCACTTCTCCACTATAATGTAAAGTAGCCTTAAGGTAGAAATATCTATGATTATTATCATATTTATATGCAACTTATAGAGTCATTGGAGGGGTTCAACAAGATATGAGAAAAATATAGGATCTTCAATGTAATTTTTATCTAAGTAATACATTTTTTAAATTTTAGTATGGGATTGTGTTGATCATGTATTTGTAATATAACAAATATTGGTATAAATAATTGTCTACAACAAAATAATGTAGGATTTTGATAGTTAGATTGCTTATACTTTTTTTTATCATCAAAGGATCCTTAAGTTTCCTTTGGATGCTTATGCACACTATTCAAAAGATCTTATAACCTTTGGATTTCTCAATTAATTTGTATTACAATTATATCATTTCCTTTTATTTTGATTTTTTTCTTTCACTATATTCGAGGATCATTTTATTTCACTCTATTCTAAGATATTTTCCTTTTTTTTGTCCTAATAACCTTTCTTTTCACTTTGTCCTCAAATTTGATCATTTCCTTTCACTCTGTCCTAAGATCCTTACCTTTCACTATTTGTCCTAAAATCCTCTACTTTCATTCTGTCCTAAGATCTTCTCCTTTCACTCTATCCTAAAATCCTCTCTTATTATTTTCTATCCTAAGATCCTCTCCTATCACTCTTTGTCCCAAGATCCTTTTCTATTACTCTCTGTCCAAAGATCCTCGTCTTTCACTCTATCCCAAGATCCTCGTCTTTCACTCTATCCCAAGATCCTCGTCTTTCACTCTATCCCAAGATCCTCTCTTGTTACTCTCTATTCTAAGATATTTTCCTTTCACTCTATTGTAAGATCTTCTCTTGTCCCTCTGTCCTAAGATCCTCTCATATCACTCTCTATCCTAAGGTCCTTTTTTTCATTCTTTGTCCTAAGATCCTTCCATTTGGGTTTCCAATCACTTCATCCTAAGATCCATGTATAGATGATACCATTAAATGAATCATTGATCCTGTGCACAAATTGTGATCAATCATTGCGCCTTGCTTGATGCATTTTGGTAGTTTTTTTCAAGTCTTTTAGTGTTGTCTACTTTATGGCATCTTTGGATGTAATTTAGTAAATGTGAAAGTTTTTGCCTTTGTATATTGTCCTTGGCAAATGTTTATAGCTACAACCCCGTTTTTTGTGAACTTCCTTAAATATTGTTGGTGTAAATTGTTGATCCTCTATGTTAATCAGCAAAATTAGCAAAAAAATTAATATATTTTTGCTTTTAATTTTGTAGGGAATAAATTATAACAAATTGAAGGATATCTACAATTACTCCAACACAAATTGAATAAAATCCCTCCGTTTTAATTATATTCTTTTGCACATTATAGTGGAAATTTTAAAAGAATGCCTCTCTTGAGGAATGCAACTTCTTGTACTATAAAAATTGTGAGAATAAGAATAGGTAGTGACTTTCAATCTACAAATAGTGTATTTGTTCTTCATAATTTGGTAAAGTAAGACAATAAAGGGTATCAATGGAGATAATATAAAGAAAAATAGCCATGTACAAATATTAGTAATTTAAAGTTGGTATGGATTTGAGCTACAAATACAACATACATATAACTATACACTCTTATTTTATATTTTATAGCCATCAATACATAATTATGTACCCTTATTACTTTGAATACAAGTGAATGCATGAATTCTTCTACATGAATTATATTTGTAGGTGGTGAACAAAAAGCCTATATCAAAGAACTACTAGAATTCATAAATATGTCATTTATTTAACCTTTAAACATCACAATTTTTGAAAATGTATTGTAAAAGTTGTTCCAAGGGTTTGGTTGTGATGTTTAAGGGTTATTATTATGGCTAGTATGGGAGTTTCAATGGTAATAAACCCTCTTGCACTACTTGAATGAATTAGAGATGATTGTGATGAATTGGTATGTACACTCAGAAGAGATTTGAATGAAATTGGATGAAAGCAAATAAAATTTGGATGAAATTACATGAAGCAAAGTGAAAATTGGATGAAAACATACAATTTAATTTAATATCAAAATATGGAAAATCAAATTAAATTGATTTTTATCTAAAATATTACAAACTTCTATATTGGTGCACCTCACAAATTTATACAATTCCCAATTTAGTGCAAGCTATTGCTAGTAAGGTAAACCAACCTATGACAGGCGAACTCTTTAATACAGAGATCTATTAAACAACCCATTACAGTTTTTCATCAATCTATGTCAATTTTTTTTTAATTAATGTAAACAAGTCTTCATTAGGTAGGTTAATGATTGAAACCTAGGGGGTGCACTACAAAGGAAGTTCATGGATGAGGAGCGATCAGCCCTAACTACCCATTTCTACTTTTCCTAATTATTTTCTAATAAACTATAATTTTAACCTACAATTTTGAGTTTTGTTTAACAATGTCTATAGGTTTCTATTGCCAAAAATTTCAATCCTAAATATATATTGTCTAGAAAGGATTGAAAAACAAACTAAAATGACATATTTTTCAACTAAAATATTTATAGAGATCACATGAAGATGTATTGTATCAATATTTAGCCAAAAAGTTATTTTATAGAATTTTTTTTCATTTTTTTCATTTTTTTTCTTGTATAATATAGTGGTGTGAAAGTTATTTTTAGCTTTACAATGTATCTTTTTTTTTTCTAAAATTTGTGACTAATTATTATTAACATAAAAATATTAATAATTTAGAACATAAACTTTCAAAGTAGGAAAATCTATTCATTTTTGTTTTTAAATAAAATTTTAGGATATAATATAGGGGGTCCTAGGGTTTGGTCACTCCTCACCCATGAACTTCCTTTGTAGTCCCCCCTTAGGGATTGAAATCAATGTTTTGCGTGATGGTAATGGAGATGTTATAGACTCTTTTAGGAACTTGCACCTTTCTAGTGTAATTCATTACATGAACTACCTTTTTTATTCCTTTATGTCGTGTCCATGTTGGAAAATATTTCAACCATGTTAGGAAATATTATAATAGCATTAGGTAGTTTGATGATTACCATGAATATAGTTATTGATAGCTTTGGAGGTAATCTAGAGACTATTTTGAGCCATTTGGCCAGTTCACTTCAAAAATTTGTAACAAATTCATACTTTATCAAAAAAAATTAAATTTTAGCTGCTCTCCCCATTTCTCATGTTTGCCCATGTATGGAAAAAAAGTTAAAATTTTTCAAATATGTCAACAAGGCAAACCAGTCAATTTGCCTGTCATAGGCTGGTTTACCTTAATGTGGACTTGGCTTTAGGGTAAGAGGCTCAGAAATTGCTCATTTAAGGGTTGGTCTGCCATTTTCATGCATTTCCTCATATGTGAATATTTTTAACTCATTTTTCAGTTAAAGAAAAATAGATGAGGAATCTAACCCAAGTCGTTTCATAATTTTTAGAGCATTTGTGAATTATTTATGAATTTTCAAAGGAAATATGGCATAGGGACCTAATTGTGATTTGTAGGCCTTGTAAAACGACACATACTTAGTTTGGAAAAAAAATCAGGCTTTGTTAAAAAACTAACATTGCAACATGTAAAAAGTAATAGAGATAGTTTCTAAATGTGACCATTTCTAAAACTGAAATGAATGTTTGAATCATACATTATTTCAGATTTTTTAATGCTTGTTATAGCACCGTAATGTTGTATGGCCGGCTCTGAAGCTTTCATGACGAGGTGACCGACGAGCATCCTGAAGCCGAATTGATGCCATGCCTTCAGTGAAGGAAGCCTCGGGGTTGCAGATTTTCATTTCACTTCTGAATTAGGGTTTCCACTTCCCAGGAGCAATCGGTTGTCATGGCGGCGACATGGCGAGCTCGGGCGATGGTGCATCAGCGGATGGGCCGAGCACTGACCACCTTCTTCGGATCGCGATCAATCGCATCCCGGTACGTTTTTTTCTTTTTGAAATTCCGATGTACTAGAAAAGCGTTCAAATTGACTCTGAGCTAGAAAGCGAGAACTTTCTAGATCGCCACTCTTCGTAACTATGGTTCTTTATTGCGAACAACCAGAAATTTCTTGAGTTCAGCAGGGGAAGAGATTCTCTACTGCAATCGGAGAAGCCTGAGTACCACGGCAGGGAAGCAGAGGGATGATTTTCAAGTCTGCATCGTTGGTAGTGGCCCTGCAGGGTTTTACACTGCTGATAAGGTATTAGTTATTATTGCAATATCATACGGTTCTCGACTATTTGTGTATTTATCTGTTTACTTACTTAGGTTGGTGTTGGCATTGCATTGAATCGATGTTATTCCGTTCTTGACTCTGTATATTTATCGTAGAACATTTTGAATCAATGTTATTCTTTTCATACTATTGGTGTTGGTAATGGAATGGATCACTGTTATATGGTTCTTCAAATTGTATGTTTTTATATGTTACTTATGGGATTTTGTTGGCATGGAATCGATGTGATTGTGACTCTATTACAGGTGTTGAAACGTTTTGAGGGAGCGAAAGTTGATATTCTGGATAGGCTGCCTACTCCCTTTGGCTTGGTTCGCTCCGGGGTGGCTCCCGATCATCCGGAGACTAAGGTTTTCTTTTCTCTATGTGGATTTTTGACGTGTTACAATTGTTTTTCTTTACTTAATTTTACAAATCATTTTAATGTAATTGTGTTCTCAATATTGACCATATATAAATTTTCTCTCTCACAGAAAAGTATAAATGACGAGGAGGGATGGCCAGTGCTTCTCAATAAATTTGTTGAAGGAGAGTGATTTTGTCTTCTTCAAATCTATGAATGTATAGTTTTCTTAAAATGCAGGATTCGTTAGAGTTTGTTCTTACAATTAGCCGCTGACAGAATGTCATCAACAAATTTTCCCAAGTAGCAGTGAGCGATCGGTGTTCCTATTTTGGGAATGTCACACTTGGAACGGATGTTTCACTTGAGGAGCTGCGTGAGTTATATGATGTGGTTCGTTTTTCTCTAACCTTGGTCATTTTAAATTTTTATTTATTTATTTAATTAATATTCTGGTCGAATCCTAAGCGAATCGCGTATTTTGAATTCTGTTTTGTATCCGAGTGAGTGTTCTTGTCTGCATCTTATGTTTAGGTGCTTCCTGGCGATGAATTCAGAAAAGAGTATGTGCACTCATTTGTAATTGCATTTATTAGAACGCATGTGCAGTTTTGCTGACTGCCTGTCACTGTTTCATACACTATCTTAGAGTGCAGTACACAATGTAGTTGCAAGCATGTTGTTTGGTTATATATTCGGCTATCAGAATATAAGTCTCTACTGAAAATCACAGAAGTAGGACACACGTAACATTTTGAACTAGTCCGGACTTCATAGTGCATCTTAAATTTGTTTGTCTGCTGACGTGAACCATGTGTTGTCAACTCGTTCTTCGATACTGAGTTTTTTGTTTGTGCTGAGCAGGTTGTTCTTGCGTACGGAGCAGAAAGTGATCGAAGATTAGGTGTTACTGGAGAGGTTTGCATCCATCCACAGTTCTTGAATGTCGGCTTTATCGTGTGAATTATTCCTTTCAAATACCCTATGGACATACATTCATACCATACATCGTATGTTAGCGTTCAACAGGTTCTCTGAAACTGGGTGATCGTTATATAGCTGCACTGCTCTGCATGGATTTTCTATTGTAAGCTTATGAGGAGGAAGGGCACGGTTGTTCAAACAGCGAGAGACCGTGCTCTAATCGTTTTATCAGGTCTACGTAGTGTTCAGTTGCTCTCCAAAGTTGGGTGATTTCTGCAAAGTATTAAGGTTACGGAGGCAGTTGCGAACCTTCAAATATGGGTCCCTTTTTCTGGATCAGCTTTCCTGAGTGCCGCTCTTAGAGCAATTGTTGAATACCAAGTGAATGAGGTACTGCGCTGGTTAGCATATACGCGCTCCTTTTGGGTTTTATAGAATTCGAGTAATTGATTTGTATTGTAGATCCTGCACTAATTAGTGTTGCAAATACAGGATTTGATAGGCGTACATGCAGCAAGAGAGTTTGTTTGGTGGTATAATGGTCATCCAGATCAAGCCAATTTGCAACCAGATCTTCAAGCCTCAGACACTGCAGTTATTCTCGGCCAGGTAAACTGCTAATTGTCATACTCTCTGATTGAGATCGTATTGACCACAATTGTTAGAAATTGATAGTTTAGGGTGCTCCATTACTTCCATGGATTCGCCAATCGGTTGAGGTATTTGGACTAGCGAATGCTTTGTAGGCTTATGTATCCCATGTTTCATTGTTTGGCTTGACTCCGTTGAGCCAAGACCCATGCACCGAAATTGTACCTGTGAATGTGTCAATCAAGTTTCGCTGACTTGTACTGCTTTGTCTCTGACAAGCACGCCTTAATAGGTCGTGGACGGAAGAAAACTTATTATTGGTACTAAACGTTGTCATTTTGAGGCAGGGAAATGTAGCTCTGGATTGTGCTCGCATATTGCTCCGTCCCACAGAAGAGCTGGCTACTACTGATATTGCTGAACATGCTCTCACCCAACTGCGGGAGAGTCGTATCAGGTGCACTTGGCTATCTCTAATTCCCTCTGAACTTCCTTCTTCCAATTGCGGACATTTAATTGATATTATCTCTTCATTTTATCCCTTCAGTTCATGTTTAAATTGATGCTCAAATATGTGTATCGATCAAGTGATTTTGCGTCTAATATCTTTGGTGTTTTAGGTGTTACTAGGGCTGTTGATTTGCTCAAGTAGTGAATGCAGACCTTGTTTGGATGCAGGCGTGTCCTTCTGGTAGGGCGTCGTGGACCTGTTCAGGCTGCTTGCACTGGCAAAGAGTTGCGGGAAATTATGGGTATGTTACCAAAGGTGCATTGGTTCATCCCTAAGTTCCTGACGTTTTCTGTCTTTCCACTACGTTTTTTGCCTCTCATGAATTATTATTTTCGTTAAGGAATATTTTGGATTACATTGATATAACGTTATCTTTTGATGACGTATCAAGAGAGGAATATTCAAAGCGATTAGTCTCGTAGTAATGCCCTAGAGTTTGTCGAGTTAATTGGCTACCAGAATATGCTGAGATAGTGGGTAACTGCAGGTATTAAGGGTCTCTCAGTGAACGTCCATGCAAGTGATCTTGGCACATCTCCTGCTGACCTGGTGGGTTTTCATGCCGACACTGAACACGCTTACTTGTGTACATACAACCACTGCTTTCCTATACAAAACGTTTGTATGCGATTTTTTTTACTGCTTGCTATTTCATCTGGTATGTAGGATTTGAACTTGTAGTTATTCTGGCGACCTCATACTCTTTGAAGATAACAGAATTTGGCTGCATGCTGCAGCCAATATGGAATCTTGCAGGATGAGATGAAAGTCAGTCGGAAGCACAAGCGTGTCTATGAGCTATTTGTAAAAGCTGCTGGATTGCAGTCCTCCACCAATCACGGTACAGGAGGCCGTGAGCTTTCATTTGTGTTCTTCAGGAATCCCGCTGAAATATTATCATCCAGTGATGGTGCTCGAGTTGCCGGTGTGAAATTGGAGAAGACTGTACTGCAAGGTGACTTTCTATTTTCAACTCATTCTGGATTTGAAAGAAGACATGAATGCGACCCCTCTGCATATTGTGTGAATAATAATGGGCATATTTTAGTGCTCAGTTAATTTTCTCTTCTCCAGTTCGTATTTAAGTTCCCAAGATTGCAAGAGACATTATGAATGCGACTGGTTTTCCTTGATCGAGTGAAGCGGTGGTCACCGTGCAGGGGAGAAGGGTAAGCTTCAGCGAGCTGTTGGTACTGGGGAGTTCGAGGATGTATCGTGCGGGTAATTCTCTTTATTCTTCTGTAAATATTGCTTCCGTATATATATTTCATCTATGCAGCTCTGGATCAGATTCCTAATTCGGTATTTCCTGGGCAAGGATGAAGGACAAGCGTTTCCATGTGATTATTTGTGTACGTTCTGGAGCCCCTAATTGACCTAATGTTTTGTTTATCTTTTGCAGACTGGTCTTGAAGAGTATTGGTTACAAGTCGATCCCTGTTCTGGGTTTGCCTTTCGATCACCGTCAAGGTTCGGTTTTCATGATCCAACTTGGCGACCTGTGCTCTAAGGCTACTAAAGTCTTGCCTTCTATGTAGGTGTCGTAGTGCGCCTTTAATATGCTTGCGTATGTGTCTATGAAAATTCATGGTGCCATTGCATACATGTTCATAGTTTTGGATGCATATTTGGATTTTAATGGCTGATAAGCTTGCAGGTTTGGTTCCCAACTCGAAGGGTCGTGTGTTGAGCAACATGGAGCAAGGTTCTAGCGTTGAGGCAGGCCTATTTGTTGTGGGTTGGCTTAAAAGGGGTCCCACTGGTATCATTGGGGACAACGTCATTGATGCTGATGACACGGTAATATTGTCTTCTTTCAGCGCGGTTACCCACTCCAGCTGTGAGAGTTCTCTTTTAATTGATGCATAAAGTTCACTGGAACATTTATTCCCTGTGAGTGTCGCTGTTTATAATCACTCACACGTTATTTTTTTTATTTGTTCAGGTTCAAAGTATTGATGAAGACTGGGCGACTGGAAACTTGGGTGCCCAGTCCAACTCTTGCCCTCCAGGAAGCCAAGGGCTTCAGGCTTTGTTGCAAACAAGGTGCATTCCCATCGTCACATTTGGCGATTGGTTGATGATTCATGAAGCTGAGTTAAAACTTGGCTCACAAAAGGGAAAACCTCAAGAGAAAATCGTAACCAAGGATGACATGCTTATGATTGCTAGACAGGTCTCTTCAGAAACGGGGAGATAGCGCACTCGCTTATTGCAGAAGTTCCTAGTCATCTCATTGAGATAATTTTTGTAGTGATAGAACTTAGCTGTAGTGGTGGGCACGAGAAATCGTGAAGCTGTACTCCAGAGTGATTTACACGAGATTTAATACACTCAGCTGCGGAATCCGTTCAAGCAAGTTTTTAATTCTGCTTACAGCAGAGTATGCTACAACTGACAGCATATTGTCAGTTGTAGCATACTCTGCTCTAGCATATCGTCAGTAGCCATTTTATTTACAGGGGTGTGAGCGGGCAATCTTACTGACCGAGAAATGAGTTGACATTCAGTGCCGGTTTCAGGCTTGTGTTACATTCATGTTTCAATGTCCTGACTGAGTTATCCCGGAGCAGAGGATATGGGCTGACTTTCAGACTACGTTTTTCGTCGTCAAAACTTCAAGACGATTACCGATATTTGTATCGACTTTACACCAGAAGAGCAGAGACTAGTATTTGTTCGCAAAGGAAAGTCCCTCTCTGGGACTGGTGTCAACTACTCACCACATTGCTGATGTCGTAGTAATCTGTGTTATTCGATCCGCCAACAGTGATTTCCGCGACATTTGACTGAACTTTGGCAAGGATTCCAACATCTGGATCCCCGCTGCTGTCTGGAAGTGCCCAGATTGCTCCTGCCTGCCACCTGCTTTCCACATCGATTTGTACGGTGCCGACGCTACCGTTCAGCACGTAACAGTAGGCTGTCTCGCTATCCGAACTAGCACAAGCTGTGATTATGTCATCGCAGCGGTTGACAATGTCGATCACAGCGCCTGCATTGCATTGAAATGTCAAACTCAGTAATAGTGATTCAAACCTTGCATTCAGACCTGGCTTCAATAACCTGTCCTCATTGACTATAGGAAGGCATGGGTTGTACAGTGCATGACATGTAAGTATCTGCTGATCTCTAAGAAACTTTGACAAGGTGGTGAATGAAGAATGTTGTAAAGCGCAGACCATCTGTGGTGTTCATCGTGAAGAGAGTGGCGGCCGCTGCAATCAGGAGCATCGAGGTCATAGACG
The DNA here is from genome assembly GCA_950106755.1 of Climacium dendroides. Classification (NCBI taxonomy): domain Eukaryota; kingdom Viridiplantae; phylum Streptophyta; class Bryopsida; order Hypnales; family Climaciaceae; genus Climacium; species Climacium dendroides. Next base: position 24,244,290 of record OX467087.1, on the reverse strand, counting down.
CAGGATTCATGGCCATCTGTGTGTAATTCCAGAAGGCGAAGCTTTGCTTGGCACAAAGTGAGTTAACGCAGCTCGACTATTGAACGTGATATCAAACAATGAGATTGTGTTCCATATCCAGAAGGTGTATTTGTCCAAATGATTTTTCGTGGCAGGAACTTAACACGTTTGTAGAAGTAAAAGCCGGTTCCACTTAACGGGTGGGGGCCTCAAGAAGCTGTCGAAAGGCATGGCAACACAAAGGTAACCAAAAGGGCACTGCGGCAAAAAGCTGCCAATCCAGCATCTTCCGAGTTCATGTATATTGTGTTTCTATGTCTGCATGCCAGTTGTGTGATGGCCGTTGTCTCAGCGATGATAATCTGTATCCGTCTCTTTAAGATTGTTACTGAGTCAAGCTGTCCAGCATCGCATAGATCCTGTGAATTAGTCATCATACTAGTTAAAATGGCGAACTTTCAAGAAATCGGCACATTTCAGGTGCCCATCTGAACCTCACATCTATATTACCGGTCAAGCTAATTTTTAGTGAGCTTTGTACATGGTCGCCACAGAAGGACGCCAATATAACTTATACGACCATATTAGCGGTAACGTAATACGCTGCACCGATCATGGAGCATATTGGCGTTACCCTGGACCACAGCCTTGGCCATACTGGTTACCTTGTTACATCATACTGGTTAGGAATTTACCATTTCCATGCGTTGATACAATCACTATTGTAGTAATTTCTGAAGTCCTTGCTGCTTCAAAAAGTTCTTAGGACACACTCTTCCTGCTCACCATCTGTATTTGTGCCTTGATTCAGGATCGTCACCATTTAATCAAGAAAGCCCAAGGGCCAGCATGATTCTCATTTCTCAAGAGTCTTTTAAGAACAAGAAAATTAATTAATTCTTGACATGTGGACATTTCAGAGTTCCTGGGGTCATAGTCTTCTCTTCGTAAACGTGTCGTGGCGCGAGAAGGTTGGCCAGAGTTTTATGTGGGGTTAGACGTCTGTCTACATTATTCTCCGACATTTCTCATTGTGAAGGGGGCCCTGCAACAACCCTCGTCAGCAACCTTACGGCACCACTAGGCCCCATGAATTTCAATGGGAATTTCATGCAATATTTCACAGTCAACCAATTTCAAGAAATTTCCATTCTTCAAGATCCCTTGCAGGAACCTCAATTCTATACCAGTCCTAGATTTTTTGAGCTCTTTTCTCTTAAATGGCACAGTTTTGTCGTTTCGAACCACACTATATTATCTAATATGACCATGTAAGTTGCAACTGTAGTAGACGTCTGAGCTCTCGTTGTGGGCTAACCTAAATCTCTCTACAACAGGCTGGGAAGAAAAGTTGAGAAAAGTTATCCTATTAGCGCTTGTGCACGGATATACCAGAGTCACTCGATTCTAATTTGTGCACGCTGAAGTCTAACTGTGATTGAACTAATTTCCGCAATTTTATTTTGTTCTTGCAGTGACACTAAGCTTGCAGGAGATACTGTTTTTTTACGCCCTCACTACAAAGATACATCAACGTAGAGGATCTGCCCTATTGACTACTTCCTTTGAGATTCAATTCTCATTGTGGAAAATGGGCCTTTAAGAAAATATTCCAACTCTCTACAGAACTTGGCTTGAACACTGCAATTAGTGTAAAAGTGAAAAGATTGTGAAGCAATTCAAGTTACAGCGGCTTGGGTCACAGGACTTGTATGCCATGATGCAAAGACGTAAACCCAGAGGAACTGCAGTCGCAGAATGCATTCAACTGATTGGCATCATCCTTACCGAGGCCGGGGTGAACTGATCCCCTCGCTTGGCCAACGCTGAAATTTTTTATTTGACACACATAATAAATTTGAAAATTTTGAATTCATATTTGCAACTAGAGACCCCCAAAATTAAAGGTGTAAAAGATAAATTAATCAAGCACAAAATAGGGGGTCTTTTATTTTACATGCAGCCCTGGAATGACTTTGCAAGGACAAGCAAGGGGGTCAGTTTACCTCAACTCTTACCAAGGCTGTGAAAAAAAATGTCTGGATAACAACACACCTAACCTTGGTGCAACTTGTACTTTCGAAATGTATTTTAACTTAGGTTGGCATTATTTGACTGAAATAGAACCTAATTAAACACCTTGTCAAGTAACCTCACTCAAATTACCATAGAATTGAAAGGCTACAATAGCAAGTGAACTTTGCCTTGGGTATTCTAGCATATTTATAACATTGTTAACCAACCTAAATCATTCCCCTTTGGAGATTGTAATCCCTCCTTGGATCCTTGAGAGGGAATTTAGTTTGATTTACAAAGAGTCATTGGCTAGCTAGGAAGTTGCAACATTGATGTCATTGGATGACTAGGAAGTTGTAGAGAGTCATTGGCTAACTGGGAGGCTAGGGGCTCCTTCTTTTGTGGGAGCAAAAGGGGCCCCCTCACATTGGTTAATAATGTTATGTTCTTGATGGAGTGGGATTTTGTACAAAATAATGTTAGGCTTCAAGGCAACTAGGTTATGCTCTAGTGACAATCAACTCATATTAATTCTGTAATCTAAAAAATGTATATAGTTATTGCATAATCTTATACCAATATATGATTAATTGTTACACTAAGTTGACCTATTAGTGTTTGTGATACTAATTTATCAAAATCACACTAATTTTAATTATTGTCTATTGAAATATGTAGTTGTACTTTATTGTAATTAGTTTCCACAAGAAGATTGATTTTGTAGTGATGCTAATTTTGGAGGTGATACCTATTTTGCACCCTCAACAATAAGACAATCAATGTAGTCATAGTGAATGTTCACATATCTCATTACCCTTTAGTTCCATGTGGGCCTGAAGTACAAATCTCTATATTCAAGATTCTTTGAAATGATTGGAGATTCCTTGAAACGATTGAACACTTTTCTCGAATAACCTTTTCAAAGAGTCTTAAATTGTCAAAGTTAACTACATCATATTGCTAGGTGACAATTACTCTCATAAGTGATTTAAGTCATCTAGTACTTTACCTCACCGAGGCAATAGCATTCAATTTATAGGTGCCAAACAACCATTCAAGAGGTGTAAGTTATAAGCCATAACCACCATAGGCAACTCATTTTAATCCTTGGTGTGTTAATTGTACATGGTTCCACACTAAGTACCCATGATGAACATTTTTCACACGCAGATTCAATATGAGCTCCCTGTGATGTTGCTTATCAATAATGTTATGTTATACTCCCTGTGATGTTGACTTACTAATAATGTTAAACTGGTACAACAGCAGAATATAAACATTAGAAGTAAACATACCATTATTTAGCAAGGAAAATAACTCCCCTTCAAATTGCAGAAGCACACTAGTCTACAATATTAAAGGCTAAAAATTTCAACAAATAAGCAAATAAGAGAAGAGGAATCATCAAAGAGCATGTTACACAAACATCCACAGGGAGGGCGGAGAGTCTTAACTCCAGTTAAAACGAACATAAGCTTACATCTACATTATCAGTTTGGTCCATGTAAGTGAATAAAAGACTTTTCTCTGCACGAGCTCCACCCAAGGAAACCCTGCTACTATTGCTGAATAATGTGACAAACTGACGCGAAAACAAATGCTGTCAATTACTGAATCGGAGTTCTCATCGATTTAGCAAGCAAGCTTCCCAATGGCGTCTGGAGCAACACCTTCGCATGGTGATAAAACAGCAATGACACTAATGATATTAGCAGCACCACCCTGGGAGCCAAACAGACCTTTTGTAGCAGAAGCAAAAATATTCTACAAATTTTAACATATATATTCAACAAACAAGTAAATTAATGAGGGAAGAAGAATCGTGGCATCCTCATGATTCATACTCGGAGATGCTTTGAGTAATTCTTCAACAATTGTGTTCTCCACGCCACCTAGTGAATAAATCACTACCCCTACATGAAAACACTATTAACCATTCCTGAAAACTCTCCTTCCAGTTGTCGACGGAACCCAAACCGAATCAAAGTGATTGAATCAAAGCTCCAATCGACCAAGCAAGCTCTCCAATGTCACCCCAACCCAGCATGTTAATTGCAGCAATAGTGAACGATGACGTTATCAACAGCACCACGTCAAAGTCAATCAGACTCCGTTGGCATCAACTAGGGCCGCGTCGCTGAAAACCTCCCATCACCCTCACAAGTCGTTCCTCTCCTTCAATCCTGATCGATTCGCCATGTTCGAATCTAAAACACGGATGCCACAATTCTCAATTCAACGACATGGCGAACTCCGATCCGACATCGACGTGGGCATCACCAATCTATTCTATCATCACTGGGCATTTGTTGTCCAAATTCCATTCCTATTGCGTCCTAGTGTATCCAATTCTATTTTCTGGACATTAACTATGGAATTCTTTAAAACAGAATTCCATAGATGGACATTTTGGAGTTCTCCAGTGGCTGTTGGAAGCTTGTGGATGTGGAATTGGGCGATCGGAATATAAAACTGCTAGCTGGTCGATTGAGTGTATGTCCGACGATTGAGGGTATATATATTTGGAATTGGTGGCCGTGTGGTTTTACTTAAATTTGATGCTGCAGAATGTTCGTCAGGCGTTGGAGAGCGAGGGCCTGGGTTCAGTGCAAGTGTCGACTCCGTTTTCGACGGGGGGGTTGCTGGCTGCGCCTGGATTTCCGACCTCTTCGGGGACTTTCAGCTCTGACGTCGCTGAATTGCCTCGGTCTATGCTTCCGTTCCACTCGCAGGTGAGCAACTGAGCATATTTTGAGGTTCAGAGTTTAGATTGTGGAGGGAGTTGCGAGGTTAACATGATGCAGGATTTGGATTCTATTCTAGAAAGGGGATGTTTGCATAGTTAGGAAGGTGATAATTAACTGAAGGTGCACCTAGGGAGATTAACTACAGATAATAGGTGTCTGATTGGGTTGTACAGTACTATCTTAATCAGACCCCGATTTACAACATTCAGCTTGCCAGTCTCTCTGTTGAGAGGAATAACTTTGTCCTTGAGTTGGGGTCTGCTTGACCTTTCTAATGTCACAACCTAGGCACCCAGAATGCTCGTGATTATATGGAGTTCTGTAGCACTGTGAAAGTGCAGTGACTGGATTATAATAGAGGAGTTATGGTGAAACATGTGCTTGGAAATGAGAGCAGTTCATTGTAGCCTGAAAGTGGAAAGATTCCCACATTTGTATTTGCCCTTTTTAATAAGAATATTGCCACAACTAAAATGTCTAGAATGAATAAAGGTTTAGGGTTTAGGGTTTTCAACTGCACTCTGTTATAAGGTCATAGAAAGAAACACATCTCTGTTAAAAACAACCCCTGCAGTGCAAGTTATACACCCTGGAATCCCTGGATGTGATACGAAATATCAAGTCACACCATTTGAAGGCCTTTCCTAGCTTCTGTTACAATGGTTGTATGGCAAATACAATGTATGGGTTCGTCAATTCTGCACTTGCTCTCGGCAATCTATTATCGAAAACAAGATCTGTAATTTTGCAGCCTAGGATTGCCAAATTCCCAAATGCGGAAGTTGTCCAAAAAGATATGTACATAACATGACAGGTCCTAAAGATATGCAGGGTTAGAGAGGGTTGAGTACGTATCGAGTAGATATCGAGTTTGGCAAATAATTAAATTACCCTAAAAATAATATGTAAAATATTGAAAGTGTGAAGTCACTAGAGTGTAGCAAAATTTGTAAAAAAAGCCAAAAGTGGGCTCTTCTGAGATGAGAGACGTCCCACTTCACTCTGCTCCACTTTCAAAAACGTCAAAGTTCAACGTACAGGGATCAATCCCTATCCTCTTAGGCTTTGGGAGCAACTGGAAAGACGCCAAGCAGAATGTCTAATCTACAGCCTTTCGTTACCCCATATCGATGTGAAGGAAAGATGAGGAAATCTTGTTCCTTTTCAGGATCCTTAACATACCGAATATCTTCGATTCGATTCGCCATCGCGTAGGAAAGTCTATCAGTATAGCTCAAACTAACTTTGAGCTCATAATTGCTGTTATTCGGCCCAAACGAAGAGCAGAAGAATATTTCTCCTTGAAATTCGGCCTTTTGGTCCCGATGCACAAGGAACATCTCCTTTCGAATCCCTTCCACCATCACTAATCGCTCGGAGGGCTCCATTCTAATGCCCACAGTTCGACTAATCACATTGAGTTCCACTGTTCGCACACTATGGTCCTCCTTCAAGTGCACGGGGAGCGTAAACTTGGTACCTCTGTGACTACATCCAGGTAGTGGGCAGTGAAGATTCGGCATGAACTCGCACTCCTCCTCATGCTCTTCTCGGTCTGTAAGCTTTAGCATCTCCTTGCAACCATGGGGAGCATACTTGCAGCTGACTTGCAAGGATTGTACAATCTTCTCAATAGCAAAGCAACGGATAGGACCAATCTGGAGTTGGCAGAATTGACATCTCCATAGAAGTTCCTTGCAACAATCTAAGCATGCCGGGTGGCCATTTTTTCACTACAAAACAGATCCACCATGCTTGCCGTTAGAATCTCCCTTGTAAGGATCTGCAAAGCACAGTATATGTTGTCATTTGTGTTAAGAGGACGAAATTCTAAGAAATTGGCGCTTTTTCAGTATCATAGCCCGTCTGGGTACAGAAGTTAGAGAAGTACCGAGTCAGGCATGGATAATTATATCAGACCCGGATCAATATCGACCACACCTACTTACTCATACTCTTGAAACTATTAGCTTATGATAAATATGTTTAGTCTAGCGAGACTATGCTCTGACTTCAGTCCTTGTTTGACGGTAATAAGCAGGGTTGTCTTTGTCGTTTCAGGTATGATCTCTTCTGTTGCGTTCATTTCAAACGGTCATTAAATCAATCGTTGATATTGTTAGTCCGATGTATGATGTGAGCAGGTTGTGACGTGAAAACAAGCTAATTATGGTCATTATGCAGGACATGGTGGCTCCCAAGCAGGTGATTATGTCAAGCAGCAGCTTTTCAAGAATTTGCTAAAGCATCCTCAATTTCTTATTGATACTTATTGCTTGCAATTGGTATGGATTGTTCGGCACCTTGAGCACCAGTCCTGGCATACAAATGTGAAAAACCGCATTCACGAATCTTGGTAATCTTGAATTCTAAGAGCATTTTTGCTCCTTTCTTTGTGGGTGGAGGTTCCGCATTTTGAGGTCAATCATGTTTACACTTACAGATAATGTTTGTTGGTGGCAGTTGCATAGTTCGTCAATATTAAAAACCAAGAATGTGGAATTCTACTGATTAGCCTTAACGACGTTCACGTTTTCTATCTCAAACTAATGAACTCACAGCCCTGATTGCCTGTTTTACTCTTTTCATTGTTTTCAGCGATTGCTTTGTCCGATGACCACAAGCTAAACCAAACTGATGAACGCCAACGTATTGAGGATGCTGGCGGAGTCGTCATGTGGTCCGGTGGGTTCAATAGAGTCATGCAAACATTCTCATAGATATCATTCTATTTTCTTACATTTCGTTTTGGAACATGGAATCCCTGTTTCTTGGTATCTATTGCGCGCAACTCAGTGTTGTGCTTAGTTCTATGGAAGGCGTAGGTACTTCTTCACTCAGTGTGCTTTAATATTTCTGTATGAGATTTATTAGCTCAGAGAATGGTCCGTTATTTTTTTGCAGGCACTTGGCGTGTAGGCGGTATTCTTGCTGTCTCTCGAGCTTTTCGTGACCGGCTTCTGAAAAAATATGGTTGTTCCTAACCCGAAATTCAGGTGAGGTACATCATGTTTTACTCTCCCTTCCCATTCCAGCAGTGAACATTCTTCACTTTCAGAAATGGATATTGGGAATACACCTAAATCTGGTGCTTGTTCCATGCAGGAAAAGTTGATCACCAGTGACGTGGAATTCTTATTGCTCGCCAGGGATGGTCTATGGGATGTTGTTTCCAGTCAGGTTTGATTCGGTATTCTTTCACTTGATTGTAGATGGAACTTAGTTACATTGAAAGGGTTGTTGTTTTTGTAGGCTAGAGTACTCTTTTTTCTCTCATTAATATACAAGGAAAATGATATGGAGGAGAAGTAAGGAAGGACTTCAAAGTAGGTGCATGACATCTGGCATACTTCTCACCCAGACCCTTCTTCCGTTTCTCGAAGCATATAGGCGGCAAATTGCGCATGTCACATTCAAATGCCGAGGGAATAATGTGTTTCAGTAGTCGTTTAAAAAGGGTCCTTCATACCATCCGTAAAGATGTGACGCAAATTCTTAGTTTTTGGAAGCTGACACTCGAGTGCTTCGTAGTTCGCACTACTTAAATCTTGTAAGAACAAGAGCATTCACCGAAATGAAATTACTTTTTGGAGTTTTAATCCTTGAGAACTGGTCTTGCACCGAAGGATACCGTTTTCTTCGCACACTCGTGCACTTCTTTCTGTGCGCTGTTTATGTAGGATACTGTGACAATGGTACAGAATATCCCGGACAGTGAACGGGGAGTTTACGGGGGGACTCCGCTTTTTGCCGTTCATTTTACCGACGCATGTTCCTGTTTATGAAACTTAATAAAGCAAACACCCGTCAAAATAAGCTTCATAAACGGGAACATGCGTCGGTGGACTGCATGTTAATGGGAGTTTCTGGTCTGAACCCACGTTCTTAGGCGGAATGGCGATTTATATTCTCTCATTATAACTTCCCTTGAATACTCTATTGAGCTTGTCCATCCAAGTTCCATCCAGTTTGTGCGTTTTGGCAGTAGGGCCAATTTGGGGCACCATGAAATTACAGATGAAACTACACTCAACCTCATTGACATCTAGGTATAATTCCATAAGCATCTAAAAATTACAGCCATAGTTCCCAGAAAATCCTAACGCATTTCAGTGGCATTTCAAGAGAAAGAAACAAGTGCTACATCAGCTGGATCAAAGACACCTCAGGGATCCTGGGATGAGATACACAAGCATCCCATTTCAGGGTTTGGGCCATGGCGCTTCTCATTCTGCAAAAATAATATGCCAAACTTTTTACACAAATTACGCACAAACATGGACTCGTGTCATGTCATAATCACTCCGGTCACAAGACTACGTATCTGGCACGATTTCACGACGACAGAGGAGCAAGAGTAAAAGCTACTGGATCGACTTCTTGACCATTTTTCACGAAAGGAAACATACCATGACACACATGTGCAAGAACCAGCTGCGCCAACGCGGTTACGATTAACAAGGCACAAGTGACGACGACCAGGTGACAACAAACCGGAAATACTTGAACCTTAAACCTTCTATCACCCATCTCAACTCACCCCACCGCAACGAAGGTGGCCACACTCAACCCGTCGGCATCGGCTTCCACCACCCTAAACCTTAAACCAGAAGAGACTGAGACGGAGTGCGCGCGGGAAACATACCTGTAGACACTGGAGCCTCACCAGTGACTACAACAGGATCTTCTTCCGTTCCGACAAGTTTTCTCTTCAGTTTGAAGTGCGCCTCGATCGTCTCCCACTTCAGTGCTGACTTCAGTCCGTCTCTAGGAAATACAGTCCAGACGTAGGATCGAACCCAAACCCTAGACCAAGTCTAAGTCTCAGTCTAAGTCTAAGTCTCAGTCTCAGTCTCTTCGAAGGTCTACAGTTTGGGTTCGATCCAAAGTTTGGCTGAAGAAAATCGATCCTTCCATCAACGGGACAGAATAACTCAACAGGTCCAGATGTATCCGTCTTGAAGTAGACACTCGTCATTGTGATAACCTGCATCCACGTCGAGAGCCCAATCAAAGACACGACCGCAAGCTTAATCCAAACCCTATACAACCACCGAAACCAAACCATTCTCCTCCACACACAGAAGCTCGGCGACTGATGCACAGCACCCGCACACACACTTGAAGTGACACAGAACCAGCTCTAACGGCACTTAGGAACTTTGTTAGAGCATCTAGGGTTTTCTGTCTTGTTGCAGCAGGCCCGGTTCAGACCGGGACGTCCACAGAAACCCGGTCTCCACCATTTCGTCCGCCACTTGATGGAGGGAAATTGCCACACCATCAATCATCTTGTCCGTCTGGTGTATGTTTTCACACTTAGGCCCAGGCGTCCGGTCACATTATATTTTACAATGCTTCATGTGGAATTTTAAACCTTGTAGTGAAAATGGAATTGCAACAACAAAGTACTGTCTTTCATGAAAAATATTTATTATTTTAAATGACACTAGCGGTTGGCGCTTGCTATGCTACGCACTCATCATTAAACTTTTATTAGGATTTTTATGTATTAGATAGTCAGAATGTAGAGCAAGAATTTCAATAAATATTCAAATAAAATTTATTAAAATGTTCATATTTTTTTTTTAATAAATGAGCATATACTTAAATAAACAATAGAAAATTTAATGAATGATGAATGAAATACATGCAATGATGAATATGGTAAAAGATACACATACATTAAAATGCATTAGTAATTTGACTCCATTGTTACAAACAATGGCAACCCAAAATAGAAGAATTTAATGGAAAAAATTGTAAATTTTAAAAGTTTCGTGAACAATTTAATTCAAAGCTCACAAAAGTACAAAATCATAGAAGTGCAAAAGAAGTATAAAGCCAATAAAAAACAATGAAATTGCTACCTTTATAATACCATCCTATAGATCCTCTCTAATATCACCTTAATTGCAAGGACTATATTAATTTTTATAATATCACCCTTTGTAAAAAGTAATATTACAAAGGTGATTGCAAACTGCTACTCTATTTCTGTAATATCACATTCTGTAAAACTATGATTTCTATGTATGTATGATTGAAAATATCTTTACAAAATATTTAAAATAATTATTTTAAAGACTTATGGAAATCATTATCATGCATTCTATTCAAATATATCAAAATTTTACTAATATGTAATACAATAAATCCATAGCATAGCAAGCACTGGCCCCTAGTATTAATGGTAGCATTTGTGATATTACAGAGGGAGTTATGATTTTAGTAGTATGATATTACATAAATTATACAAAAGAAAAATAACCTAAACTTGCAAAATTATGAAGGACACTTTTTATGAGAATCACCATGTTCAAAATACATGCAACGGCTTCTATTGGACTCACTTGATGCCCTTGCACACAAGGAACTATAACCCCATGGTTTGTATTGGACTCACTTGATGCCCTTGCATACAAAGAACTATAACCCCATGTAGCATGTCATTTGTACACTTGCAATAGCCATATCCAAACTTCAAGTTATCTTGAAGGAATTTGAGTTCATCATATGGTGGAAGTACATTTGATCTCAACAATGCTAGTTGTCCATTTTTTGTAAGTTGGACAATGAATTGCTTAGAACCTACCACTTTTGTTCCAATAACAAGTACCTTTCAAAGATCTCCCATTGTTACTTTGTCATAAAAGACATTCAGATTGTGAATCTCTTTGTGAACATCATACTACTCATGCTACTAAAATCACAAGGTCTTCCGGAATATCACATTTTAACACTGTGTGATATTACAGAGGTTCAATTCCTCTATAATATCACACAATGTTAAAATGTGATATTACAGAGGTACAGTGATATTACAGAGGTAGAGGTTTCATATTTCTTGACTTCACACTTCATTTTACTTCTACAATTTGAATGTTGAAGCTTTGAATGTTGAAGCTTTGAATGTTGAAGCTTTGAATGTTTTCAATTCTAATGTTCTAAATGATTTGAAGCTTTTGCACTTTTGGATTCTACAACAAAGTATTTACAAAGTCTTTGCAATTTGATAAATTTATGTTTCAATTCTTCAATTTTGATCATCATTGTTTGTGAGTGAAGAAATTTATCAAGTGGTGGTGTTCTTGAGCTCAGCAATACCTCCAAGGTATTCTCTTTACATTTGTTTTAAGCAAATTTGAATTCACATATAAAATGGTGATTTGAACATTGAATTTCATTTGAACAATTTGAGTGTAATTTGAGCTTCAATCTAATTTAATTTCAAGAGATTAATGTAATTAGAGCCAAATTGGAGCATTCTTGGAGCAATTTGACTTAATGTGAGTAATTTGAGCATCATTTGTTTCATTTGAGCTTCATTTGAGCTTCAATTTAACTTAATTTCAAGAGATTGATGTAATTAGAGACAAATTGAAGCAATTAGAGCATTCATTAAGCAATTTGACCTAATTTGACTTAATGTGAGCAATTTGAGCTTCATTTGAACAAATTAAGTGTAATTTGAACTTAAATTAAACTTAATTTCAAGAGATTGATGTAATTAGAGACAAATTGAAGCAATTAGAGCATTCATTAAGCAATTTGACCTAATTTGAGCTTAATGTAAGCAATTTGACCTAATTTGACTTAATGTGAGCAATTTAAGCCTCATTTGAACAAATTAAGTGTAATTTGAACTTCAATTTAACTTAATTTTAAGAGATTGATGTAATTAGAGACAAATTGGAGCAATTGGAGCATTCGTTAAGCAATTTGACCTAATTTGAGTTTAATTTGAATAATTTGACCTAATTTGAGTTTAATTTGAATGATTTCACCTAATTTGATTTAATGTGAGCAATTTGAGCTTCATTTGAGTAAATTAAGTGTAATTAGAGCTTCAATTAACTTAATTTTAAGGAATTGATGTAATTAGAGACAAATTGAAGTAATTAGAGCATTCTTAGAGCAATTTGACCTAATTTGAGTTTAATTTGAATAATTTGACTTAATTTAATTTAATGTAAGGAATTTGAGCTTCATTTGAACAAATTAAGTGGAATTTGAGCTTCAATTAACTTAATTTTAAGAGATTGATGTAATTAAAAACAAATTGAAGCAATTGGAGCATTTTTAAAGCCATTTGACCTAATTTCACTTTAATGCCAACAATTAAACCTAATGTGATCAATTTGAGCATCATTTGAACAATTTGAGTGTAGATTGATCTTCAATTCAATTGAATTTTAAGAGTTTGAATTAAATAATGCTTAATAGGAGCAATTGGAGCAATTGGTGCAATTTTTTGAAACAATTTGACCTAATTTCACCTTAATGTTCACAATGTAACTTAATATTGAGCTCTTAATTGAGCTCTTTTTTGGAAGCATTTTTGGAACAATTTTGATTTAATTTCATGTTAATGTCAACAAATTCACCTAATTTCTTTTTAGTATCAACACTTTAACTTAATTTCCTCTTATTGTCAACATATGAATTTGATCTAATATAAACGTGTTTTTTATATGTAGTGAAAATTTGGAGTAGGAGCACTTGGAGTAGGAGCACTTGGAGTATAGTGAAGAATATTCAAAAGATGCAAATTTTTGAAGCGCAAGTTCTATAAGTAAGTCTTCAACTTTTTGTATGTTAAGAATATTTTAAACCTTTATTTTTATAATCGAAGGGTTTATAATATTTTTGTTTTAATTTAAACTTGTGATTGTTATTAATCATAGACTATGGCTCAAGCTTTAGCTACGATTGATGACTTCGTGGATGTTAATATCGATGGCATTGGATCCATGTGCATCCAATGTCAAAAGTGTTTGGCATTTCGTTTTAGAAAAGAAAAGGCTACTATTTGTTGTTATAATGGTAAAATTTCTAGTGAACATGTTAGTCATCCCATTGTCCATCCAATGCTCCATGAGTTTTTTATAGGCAATAATTCTGAGTCTCGAGGATTTCTAAAATCCATTAGAAAATATAATCAAGCTTTTGCTTTCACAAGTATGCGTAGTAAGTTTCAATCTGGGCAAGCTGAAGGACAAGGGATATACACATTTCGTGTGAATAGAGAGTTATGCCACCATATTGGAAATTTAGAGCCTGAAATAAATCACGGTCCAAAATTTGCACAAATTTATTTTTTGGATGATGATTTGCAAACAGACCGTCGGATAGAGATCTTTGATGATCTTGATCGTAACACCGTAAACACCATCCAAGAAGTTTTAGAATCGGTTAATGCATTAGTTAGTGGTTTCAAATCTTCACGTGATGTCCTTTTAGGAGGACAGAATGTGGGACTTCGTATATCCGGTGAAGTTCCCGATAGAGAACATCGTCGAAGATACAACCGACCCGTTATTCCTGAGATTGCTGCTGTTGTTCTTGATGAACAACACATGGAATCTGGACGTGATATTATTCTTCACCAACGTGGTGGAGGATTACAAAGGATTAAGGAAATTCACCCTTCTTATGATGCATTGTCTTATCCATTGTTATTTCCTGAAGGACAGTATGGGTGGTCACTTGCTTTTAAAGCAAATACTGGAGTGACTTTAAAATCATTTGTCCAATATATGCTTCAAAAGCGACCCGAGTCTAATGTACTACATAGAGCTGGAAGATTATTCCAACAATATGTAGTAGATCAATATTTACGTGTAGAATATGAAAATTTATTTTTCATTAGACAACATCAAGCAGAACTTCGTGCCGGATGTTATCAAGGAATTGTAGATGCTTTGCAAGAAGATAATAGAGCACGCATTGGACATCATATTGTTTTACCTGCAACATTTATTGGTTCCTCTAGATATATGCAAAACCTTTTTCAAGATAGTATAGTTTTAGTTAGAGTCTTAGGTAAACCGGATTTGTTTATCACAATGACATGCAATCCGACTTGGCCTGAGATTATAGATGAACTTGGTCCAAGTCAAACCCCTCCGGATCGTCCAGATGTAGTTGTACGTGTTTTTGAACTCAAGTTGAAAGCCATGATGGAAGAAATCACAAAAAAGAATGTATTGGGAGAGACAATTACTTTTTGTTACACTATCGAGTTTCAAAAGCGTAGTCTTCCTTATGCTCACATTCTTCTTTGGTTGAAAGACAAGGTCAATGATTGTGACGTTATAGATAGAGTTGTATGTGTTGAGATTCCAGATGTGAATAAACAACCATTGCTTTATGCGGCGGTTGCAAAACACATGATGTACGGTCCATGTGATTTGGACAATCCCAATTGTCCTTATATGGAAAACGATAGATGTTCAAAGAACTATCCTATGCAAACTCGAGATACTACTGAGGTTGATAGTCACGGTCATATTTTGTACCATCGCCGAAATCACGGTAGATATGTTGAGAAACATACACGAGGTCAAATTGTCCGTTTAGACAATCAATGGGTTGTGCCATACAACCCATATTTGATAGGCCGTTTTAACTGCCATATTAATGTAGAGGTTTGTAGTTCAGTGAAAACTGTTAAATATCTTCACAAGTATATTTTTAAAGGTCCAGATCGTGGCGTGGTAGAAATTGATGAGATAATAGATGAAATTAAGGACTTCTTGGAGGGTCGCTATATGGCTGCTCAAGAAGCATGTTGAAGACTCTTTGGTTTGAAACCAACAACAAGAATCATAGTATTTGTCGTTTACCGGTTTATTTTCCTAGCCAACAATATGTCACCTTTCACAAAGGTACATCTTTGCAATCATTGATTGATCAAAATATTGAGACCAAACTCACAAAGTTTTTTGAGCTCAATCGCCGTATTCATGCTTTGATTGCTTCTGGCAATCAAGGCAATTATATGCTTCTTCGATATATGGATCTTCCACTTCACTATAAGTGGAATGTGAAAAAGAACATGTGGGAAAGAAGACAACGCAAAGTAAAAGTTTTTGGTAGGGTAAATATGGTTCCTGTAGGTACTGAATTATTTTACTTGCATTTGTTGTTGACTCATGTTGAAGTACCAACTTCGTTTAATGACCTATTTTCTTTTCAAAATATAGTTCATCCAACGTATAAAGCTGCTTGTATTGCAAGAGGTCTTTTGCAAGATGATGCTGAATGGGACAATTGTCTTCAAGAAGCATCCTTATTGCCTTGCCTAGACAGATTCGGCAGTTGTTTGCAACACTTCGTGTATTTGGACAATCGTTGGATCCTCTTAGCTTACTTAAAAAATATCTTGATGTTATGTCTGATGATTGGCATGATGATCCAAACCGCTATTGTAACGTCATTTTATCTATTAATGAATATTTGTCATCTTTAGATAAACGCATTGTAGATTTTTTTGACATTCAAGATTTGAATGAGTTTGGTTATCCAAATATTGTTGATGTTGGTAGTGATGCCAATGACATCAATGATTTAGATAATCAAAACATTCATTTTGTAGAGGAAAATGTGGATAGACTTAACGAAGAGCAACACATTGTTTTTAATGTAGTGACTTCTGCCGTTTTAGAACCTCATCTTTCAAAATAATTTTTTTTTCATGGATGGGTCTGGTGGGACTGGCAAGACTTTTGTGTATAATACTATATTAGGTTATCTTCGTGGTCATGGTGTCAAATGTATGGCAATGGCAACAAGTGGAATAGCCGCTTACCTTTTACATGAAGAATGAACGGCACATTCTTCTCTTGCCATTTCATTACAATTGCATGAAGCCTCAACTTGTAATATTAGTGTTCAATCGTCATTGGCTTAAAATTTGCGTGAAGTACAATTGATTGTACTTGATGAAGCTTGTGCTGAGCATCGATTTATGATAGAAGCTATAGATAGATCTTTGCGAGATATTCGGGGTTTAGATTGTCCAAACGGTGGATTTGTAGTTTTATATGGTGGTGATTTTCGCCAAACTTTACCCGTAGTTGTACGTGGAGGTTGCCAACAAACTGTTGAGGCTTGCTTGTGACATTCATATTGTTTCTATTAATGCAACATTTTCATTTAACCACAAATATTCATTTGCAAAGTCAACCAGACTTTCAACGATTTTTATTAGATATTGGTGAGGGCAAAACCGGTTCGGAAGTGGATTTACTGTTAGGAATGGTTGCAGTTGGAAACTCTTTAGATGGTCTCATTGATGCCATTTTTGATCATCCGGTTGATTTCTCTGAGCGTGTCATTTTGGCTGTGCGAAATGATGATGCTCAAGAAATCAATCGAAAAATCACCGATCGCATGCCCGGAGATGTGTATCAATGTTTTAGTGCTGATTTTGTACATGAAAATGATGAGCATGCCCATCATTATCCAGTAGAGTTTTTAAATTCATTACAACTTAGCGGTTTGCCTCCTCACCAATTAAATCTAAAATGTGGTCAATATGTTATGTTGCTAAGAAACTTGAATCCGACAAAAGGTTTATGCAATGGTAGTCGCTTGCGTGTTTTGCAAGTGTCTCCCACTGTATTATTGTGTGAAATTGTGGAAGGGTGCCATCGTGGTCAAAAAGTATTGATTCCAGGAATCACACATCATTGCAACGATAGTCGCTTATCATTTACACTTTGTCGGAGACAATTTCCTGTTACTAG
Source organism: Climacium dendroides (assembly GCA_950106755.1). Lineage (NCBI taxonomy): Eukaryota > Viridiplantae > Streptophyta > Bryopsida > Hypnales > Climaciaceae > Climacium > Climacium dendroides. Next base: position 24,226,994 of record OX467087.1, on the reverse strand, counting down.
AGCTTTTGCTATGACAATCAATAAATCGCAGGGCCAATCATATGACCGAGTCGGCATTTATCTTCGAAATGAAGTATTTAGCCATGGTCAGTTATATGTGGCTATGTCTCGTGGTAGACATCTTGCAAACATTAAAGTTGCTAATGACAATTTAAATGCCGTGGGAATGGTAAAAAATGTGGTTTACCATGAGGTTTTTGCATGATATTGTCATGCAGATTCCTACATATAATTACACATGAATCAGGTGGATGGAAAAGTTAAGAGTTTGTTTCAAACTCTGCATGTTTAGGGTTCATGCACGCTTTGGCGACGTCCCCTTCCATCCAACTACATTCTATTGGTGTTTATCATTATTTCATTGTTTCAATTGAGATAGCCTATCATATCAATAAATATGGTAGGATGATGTTTGTAGCCATTTTGCTATATTCTTTTATAGTCAATGAAAGGATATTATATTGTATCTTTGGATGCAATTCATTTATAAAATTTATCACTTTTCTTTGAAATATGCAAAGATTCTAATGTATAAAATTTAACTTGAATATATATATTTTTTCTTTTATTCTAGATTGCAATATATTCAAATGATTATGAAGATTTCTATAATTTGTTATTTGAATCTTTATTGAAATTGAAATCGTTACTATTATTCTACATTTTAATAGGTGAAAATTTTACATGTTCTTTAATTGTAAAGATTTTGATTTGAAAAATACTAGAATTACTCTACATTTTATTATATGTATATTTATAAACTATTATATGAAGGTTAATAATTTCTTAATTGAAGATTTTCTTGAAATCGAAACTATTGTTTTACACATTTAAATGTGAAGATTCTATTTACATTTTTCACTTGATTAATTTTTCTTATTGCAATTTTTTTATTTTTGCAAAGATTTCTTTTGTGAAAATTATGATATAAAGATTTTCTTTAATTATTTTTTATTGCACAATATATGTATTTCCAAAGAACATTATATGAAGATGTCAATATTTTCATTTAAATATTATACATACTTTATTAAATTGCATTTTATCACATAAGAAATTGATGAAAATAATATAATTAATGCGTAGCAAAGCAAGCGCCAACCACTAGTCTAGTGATAAAATTACAATAACATCACAACCTGAGATGATCTTAATGTGGGATTTGCTCCAAGGATACAACCAGACAATAATAGCATCTCCAAACCATAGAATAAGCAAAAGGTTTAGAACACTCATACAAAATGTAGTAGCAACATTTATTATTGTGCTTTCATCCATTGCATTTATAGCTCTCCAAGCATCCATTGTCAAGGCAACAAAGGTGACAATGAAACCCTACATAGATGTCCACCAATACCGTGCACCTTATCTTCCAATGCATTCTATATTAAAAAGGCCTCCCTGAATCTTCCAATGCATTCTATATTACAAGGCCCACCTGAATCACATTGTGCATACAACACACCACCAAAAGGTCACAATTGAAACCATTCCAAGGAAAGAAATGAGTGAATTACATCCACAAACCTCCACATCATCCTTTAAAGATAATTTGTACACAACCTACAAGAATGAAATAGACACATTTAGAACCTCTAGTCATGATCTCAATGAGCTAAGTTGTGTATGATAGCACACCAGGTGCCATTCAACAAAAAGAAAGCACTTGAATGTAATTCATGACACCCCTCCATTGAACATGGAGTCCACCATATTATAGGTGTAATCATTTCCATGGGTACCACCATGAGGCACTTCATTTAATTAACAAAGCACATCATATGAATGTGCTAACTACTCAAAACATGAATGCTTTGACCCCACTAAGGAGTTGGTGAAGAACATGGTGTTGCATATCATGTGCCAGAATCTAGTTACCTAGACACAAATGAAAGTGAAATTGTGGAAATGATCCAAGCTTGCCTTGGTTGAGTCGTGTCAGTCCAGCTGTGGCCCTTGAAGGCTGTATGTTTAAAAATATAAAACAAAATATATATAAAATAAAAATTATAGCTAGGAGAAAGTTGGTAAGAAGCAAACTATAGCTCTTCACAGAGAGCTCACTTCACTTCACCGCAAGTAAGAACAGCATCCACACAGCTTCCAATCGGTAAACACCTGATCGAGCTCCCGCACTGCACTTGTATGGAACTAGTGGTAGAAGCAGAATGGCTCAAGGCGCTCGATATTTAAGCAACTTACGGATACTGCACCCGCCTCGTAGACCGATTTCAGAATATGATATGGACGACCAAAGGATCGGATTCCCCGCTATGGCAAGGACATGCAGAGCAGTGGTTGTGGAGGAGATATGAAGCTTAAAGCCCAGAATTGCAACATAAGTTAGAGACTGGATGTGGCCGGGTACCGGATCTGAGCAGAGTCATTTTACTCTGAGTGGCTTGTTTTCGTGGCAATGACTTCGTCTTGACCCTCGCCGGCTTGAGCTCGAATCACACCAACTTACAGTTCTTGGATTAGCGTTGGCGTGAGTGATTGCAAAACTGCCCGGATGTGGCCGGGTGACTGAGTTAATTGCGTTCCAGGAACTTCTTCGCGATTGTTGTTATAAGCTGAAAGAGGTGCCCAACTTACAGAAGCTAGAACGGGTGCGGTTGTTACATGTGGATTGGTGCCCGGGCTGGTGCGGGAAACTGCGACCCTTGCCGGGTTTCGTGGAATTGGACAGTTTGATGGAACTGCATGCCATTTGGTGCCAGAGTCTTACGGAGTTGCCGGATGTGCACAACCTCAGAAACTTGAGGATATTGAGTCTGTCGTATTGCAAGCGTATTGAATCATTGCAAGGTTTATATGAGTTGGTCTCCTGACAATCCCTGAAAACATCGGTTTGCAAGAATCTCACCCAGAGCTCTGCCAAATATGTCTAAGCTCACAAATCTGCATACTATGGAGTTGAATCCAAAACGCCCTCTGCAATCTTTTGCGTGATTGAAGGGACTTGATTTTGCTTCAGAGTCTGCATGTTGGAAGTGATGAGCTGCATGATGGGCCTGACTTACACAAGCTTACAAACTTGGGAAGACTCCACATTTCTGGGTGGCAATTCAGGCCGAGGGTTTTCAAGTTTGGGAGAGTTAGTATTGTTGGAATCCATCATTGTCCACAATTACAAGGGCGTATATTGCTTGTAATCGAGGCTGCGCCCGCTGGATTTAGGAGGTGCAAGTTCAAGGATTTGTCCGGTTTGTGCAACTTGACCTCTTCGGAGAAGCTGTAGATCAGGGATTGTGACAAGTTGGAGGCATCACCGGATTTTCGAAAGCTTGTCACGCTGGAGGATCTGAAGATTGAGCGTTGTACACAGTTGAGAGATGTTTGTAGCATCCTTGGTTTGCCAAACTTGAAAATCCTGTTGGCGAGTGGCTTCATGAAAACCTCGGGGTCCTTCACCGGCTGACAGGTCTCGTCATTCATTTGTTCTTTTCATATTCTTTCCGATGCCATGATCTTGTTGCATTCAAAATCTCTTGAATAGGAAGTGAAAAACAAGACTCTATCGGTTTGCTTCTCCATCTTCACCTCTTTCTTCGTCATTTTCTCGATGTGCAGAGCTATGATTTGTGAAGTAACAAATTCTGTGTCAGCTTTTAATTTTCCTGAGTGTACGCCTTCATGTCCTTACAAACCAAGGCTTGTGTATAATTTTCTCTAATTCCAAAGTAGGATCTAGAACGGTGCCCCATTGCAGTTGGTGTGGCCAACGTTAATTCTTTCTGATAACATGAATGTTTTCGTAGCAAATTGATACTCACATGAGGCGAGAACCTTCCTGCACATCTTCAAACCTCGAAGATCTTCAGCTTGTGCACCGACAAGAAAGTACGACTGCTCGCACAAATGTTATCCATGACTAACTGTATGCTCATACACCCGATTTTACACTCCAAAAAAAGTGCAGAAAACAACTGATTTTTTCGGGTTCAGATGCATTAATTTTGAGAAGGTTTTTTTCTCCTGGAGCTGGACCCTTACCATCACGATGCACAAGGAACTGAACTCCTGTCGAATACCTTTGAATTCCACCATCAGTAATCGCTCTGAGGACTCCATTCTAATGCCCACAATTCTACTGATTACAGTTAATTCCACTGTTAGCACGCTATGTATGGATAGTACTCTGTCAATCTGAATTTGCTTGCTATGTGAGTGCAGCCAGGCACTGGGCAGTGGAGATTCGGCATGTACTCACATATATCGATCTTCTTGCAACCATTTGGGAGCATGCTTGCAGGTTACTTGCAAGCGTCCCCTCTCAATGCAATTGCAGTGAAGACTAGTCTAACAGGCTCTTGGCATTCTGTATATGGCCTGAAAATACACCGCGAGCATGCAGGGTGGCCATTTTTCCACTACAAAAGAGATCCACCATGTTTGCCGTTAGAACCTCCCTTGTAAGGATCTGCAAAGCACAGTATATGTTGTCATTTATGTTAACAAGACGAAATTCTAAGAAATTGGCGCTTTTTCAGTATCATAGCCCGTCTGGATACAGAAGTTAGAGAAGTACCGAGTCAGGCATGGATAATTATATCAGACCCGGATCAATATCGACCACATCTGCTTACTCATACTCTTGAAACTATATAAATATGTTTAGTCTAGCGAGACTATGCTCTGACTTCAATCCTTGTTTGACGGTAATAAGCAGGGTTGTCTTTGTCGTTTCAGGTATGATCTCTTTTGTTGCGTTCATTTCAAACGGTCATTAAATCAATCGTTGATATTGTTAGTCCGATGTATGATGTGAGCAGGTTGTGACGTGAAAACAATCTAATTATGGTGATTATGCAGGACATGGTGGCTCCCAAGCAGGTGATTATGTCAAGCAGCAGCTTTTCAAGAATTTGCTAAAGCATCCTCAATTTCTTATTGATACTGAGTTTGCAATTGGTATGGATTGTTCGGCACCTTGAGCACCAGTCCTGGCATACAAATGTGTAAAATGAAGTTGTATTGACTTCGTCAGCAGCTGTATGCCGTATGAGTAAACATGGACATCCATTTATGATATGCATTTCAAATTGAAAAGATGATTAGTTAATGATTTTGCTAATATTTAGAACTGACTTGACAGCTGAGACGTACAAGCAGACAGACCTGGAGTATCTAAAAGCTGAGAACAACCAGCACAGGGATGCAGGTTCAACTGCTTCTATAGCTGTTCTAGTGGGAAATCAATTACTTGTTGCCAATGTTGGCGATTCAAGGGTTGTAATTTGTATTGACAGAAAAGGTGAATTATGCGAACTTTACGTAACTTGAGCTGTTCTTCAAGAGCACTACCGCATTCACGAATTTTGGTAATCTTGAATTCTAAGAGCATTTTTGCTCCTTTCTTTGTGGGTGGAGGTTCCGCATTTTGAGGTCAATCATGTTTACACTTACAGATAATGTTTGTTGGTGGCAGTTGCATAGTTCGTCAATATTAAAAACCAAGAATGTGGAATTCTACTGATTAGCCTTAACGACGTTCACGTTTTCTATCTCAAACTAATGAACTCACAGCCCTGATTGCCTGTTTTACTCTTTTCATTGTTTTCAGCGATTGCTTTGTCCGATGACCACAAGCTAAACCAAACTGATGAACGCCAACGTATTGAGGATGCTGGCGGAGTCGTCATGTGGTCCGGTGGGTTCAATAGAGTCATGCAAACATTCTCATAGATATCATTCTATTTTCTTACATTTCGTTTTGGAACATGGAATCCCTGTTTCTTGGTATCTATTGCGCGCAACTCAGTGTTGTGCTTAGTTCTATGGAAGGCGTAGGTACTTCTTCACTCAGTGTGCTTTAATATTCTGTATGAGATTTATTAGCTCAGAGAATGGTCCGTTATTTTTTTGCAGGCACTTGGCGTGTAGGCGGTATTCTTGCTGTCTCTCGAGCTTTTCGTGACCGGCTTCTGAAAAAATATGGTTGTTCCTAACCCGAAATTCAGGTGAGGTACATCATGTTTTACTCTCCCTTCCCATTCCAGCAGTGAACATTCTTCACTTTCAGAAATGGATATTGGGAATACACCTAAATCTGGTGCTTGTTCCATGCAGGAAAAGTTGATCACCAGTGACGTGGAATTCTTATTGCTCGCCAGGGATGGTCTATGGGATGTTGTTTCCAGTCAGGTTTGATTCGGTATTCTTTCACTTGATTGTAGATGGAACTTAGTTACATTGAAAGGGTTGTTGTTTTTGTAGGCTAGAGTACTCTTTTTTCTCTCATTAATATACAAGGAAAATGATATGGAGGAGAAGTAAGGAAGGACTTCAAAGTAGGTGCATGACATCTGGCATACTTCTCACCCAGACCCTTCTTCCGTTTCTCGAAGCATATAGGCGGCAAATTGCGCATGTCACATTCAAATGCCGAGGGAATAATGTGTTTCAGTAGTCGTTTAAAAAGGGTCCTTCATACCATCCGTAAAGATGTGACGCAAATGCTTACTTTTTGGAAGCTGACACTCGAGTGCTTCATAGTTCGCACTACTCAAACCTTGCAAGAACAAGAGCATTCACCGAAATGAAATTACTTTTTGGAGTTTTAATCCTTGAGAACTGGTCTTGCACCGAAGGATACCGTTTTCTTCGCACACTCGTGCACTTCATTCTGTGCGCTGTTTATGTAGGATACTGTGACAATGGTACAGAATATCCCGGACAGTGAACGGGGAGTTAACGGGGGGACTCAGCTTTTGGCCGTTCATTCCACCGACGCATGTTCCCGTTTATGAAACTTAATAAAGCAAACACCCGTCAAAATAAGCTTCATAAACGGGAACATGCGTCAGTGGACTGCATGTTAATGGGAGTTTCTGGTCTGAACCCACGTTCTTAGGCTCAATGGCGATATATATTCTGTCATTATAACTTCCCTTCAATACTTTATCGAGCTTGTCCATCCAAGTTCCATCCAGTTTGTGCGTTTTAGCAGTAGTGCCAATTTCGGGCACCATGAAATTACAGATGAAACTACACTCAACCTCGTTGACATCTAGGTATAATTCCATAAGCATTTAAAAATTACAGCCATAGTTCCCAGAAAATCCTAACGCATTTCATTGGCATTTCAAGAGATAGAAACAAGTGCTACATCAGCTGGATCAAAGACACCTCAGCCACGAACCTGGGATGAGATACACAAGCATCCCATTTCAGGGTTTGGGCCATGGCGCTTCTCATACTGCAAAAATAATATGCCAAACTTTTTACACAAATTACGCACAAACATGGACTCGTGTCATGTCATAATCACTCCGGTCACAAGACTACATATTTGGCACGATTTCACGACGACAGAGGAGCAAGAGTAAAAGCTACTGGATCGACTTCTTGACCATTTTTCACGAAAGGAAACATACCATGACACACATGTACAAGAACCAGCTGCGCCAACGCGGTTACGATTAACAAGGCACAAGTGACGACGACCAGGTGACAACAAACCGGAAGTACTTGAACCTTAAACCTTCTATCACCCATCTCAACTCAACCCACCGCAACGAAGGTGGCCACACTCAACCCGTCGGCATCGGCTTCCACCACCCTAAACCTTAAACCAGAAGAGACGGAGACGGAGTGCGCGCGGGAAACATACCTGTAGACACTGGAGCCTCACCAGTGACTAGAACAGGATCTTCTTCCGTTCCTACAAGTTTTCTCTTCAGTTTGAAGTGCGCCTCGATCGTCTCCCACTTAAGTTCTGACTTCAGTCCGTCTTTAGGAAATACAGTCCAGACGTAGGATCGAACCCAAACCCTAGACCAAGTCTAAGTCTCAGTCTAAGTCCAAGTCTCAGTCTCAGTCTCTTCGAAGGTCTACAGTTTGGGTTCGATCCAAAGTTTGGCTGAAAAAAATCGATCCTTCCACCAACGGGACAGAATAACTCAACAGGTCCAGATGTATCCGTCTTGAAGTAGACACTCGTCATTGTGATAACCTGCATCCACGTCGAAGTCAGAGCCCAATCAAAGACACGACCGGAACCTTAATCCGAACCCTATACAACCACCGAAACCAAACCATTCTCCTCCACACACAGAAGCTCGGCGCCACTGATGCACAGCACCCGCACACACACTTGAAGTGACACAGAACCAGCTCTAACGGCACTTAGGAACTTTGTTAGAGCATCTAGGGTATTTTGCAGCAGGCCCGGTTCAGACCGGGACGTCCACAGAAACCCGGTCTCCCCCATTTCGTCCGCCACTTGATGGAGGGAAATTGCCACACCATCAATCATCTTGTCCGTCCGGTGTATGTTTTCACACTTAGGCCCGGGCGTCCGGTCACATTATATTTTACAATGCTTCATGTGGAATTTTAAACCTTCTAGTGAAAATGGAATTGCAACAACAAACTACTGTCTTTCATGAAAAATATTTATTATTTTAAATGACACTAGCGGTTGGCGCTTGCTGTGCTACGCATTCATCATTAAAATTTCGTTAGGATTTTTATGTATTACATAGAATGTAGAGCAAGAATTTCAATAAATATTCAAATAAAAATTATTAAAATGTTCATATAATTTTTTTAATAAATAAGCATATACTTAAATAAACAATAGAAATTTAATGAATGATGAATGAAATACATGCAATGATGAATATGGTAAAAGATACACATACATTAAAATGCATTAGTAATTTGACTCCATTGTTACAAACAATGGCAACCCAAATAGAAGAATTTAATGGAAAAAATTGTAATTTTTAAAAGCTTCGTGAACAATTTAATTCAAAGCTCACAAAAGTACAAAATCATAGAAATGCAAAAGAAGTATGAAGCCAATAAAAAGCAATGAAATTGCTACCTTTATAATATCATCCTATAGATCCTCTTTAATATCACCTTAATTGCAACGACTATATTATTTTTATAATATCACCCTTTGTAAAAAGTGATATTACAAAAGTGATTGCAAACTGCTACTCTATTTCTGTAATATCACATTCTGTGGAAATATGATTTCTATATATGTATGATTGAAAATATTTTTACAAAATATTTAAAATAATTATTTAAAGACTTATGGAAATCATTATCATGCATTCTATTCAAATATATCAAAATTTTACTAATATGTAATACAATAAATCCATAGCATGGCAAGCACGAGCCCCTAGTGTTAATGGTAGCATTTGTGATATTACAGGAGGAGTTATGATTTTAGTAGTATGATATTACATAAATTATACAAAAGAAAAATAACCTAAACTTGCAAAATTATGAAGGACACTTTTTATGAGAATCACCATGTTCAAAATACATGCAACGGCTTCTATTGGACTCACTTGATGCCCTTGCACACAAGGAACTATAACCCCATGGTTTCTATTGGACTCACTTGATGCCCTTGCACACAAGGAATTATAACCTCATGGTAGAGGAATTATAACCTCATGGTTTCTATTGGATTCAGTTGAACCTGTTGCATACAAAGAACTATAACCCGATCCCATGGTTTCTATTGGATTCACTTGATGCCCTTGCACACAAGGAATTATAACCCCATGGTTTCTATTGGATTCACTTGAACCTGTTGCATACAAACCCATGTAGCCTGTCACTTGTACACTTGCAATACAAAGAACTACAACCCCATGTAGCCTATCACTTGTTCACTTGCAATAGCCATATCCAAACTCCAAGTTATTTTGAAGGAATTTGAATTCATCATATGGTGGAAGTATATTTGATCTCAACAATACTAGTTCTCCATTTTTTGTAAGTTGGACATTGAATTGCTTGGAACCTACCACTTTTGTTCCAATAACAAGTGCCATTGAAAGATCTCCCATTGTTACTTTGTCATAAAAGGCATTGAGATTGTGAATCTCTTTGAGAACATCTTGTGATAAAATCACAATAACATCACAACCTGAGATGATTATAATGTGGGATTTGATCCAAGGATACAACCAGACAATAAAAGCATCTTCAAAGTATAGAATAAGCAAAAGGTTTAGAACACTCATATAAAATGTAGTAGCAACATTTATTATTGTGGTTTCATTCATTGCTTTTATAGCTCCCCAAGCATCCATTGTCAAGGCAACAAAAGTGACAATGAAACCCCACATAGATGTCCACCAATACCGTGCACCTTACCTTCCAATGCATTCTATATTACAAGGCCCATCTGAATCACATTACCTTCCAATGCATTCTATATTACAAGGCCCATCTAAATCACATTACCTTCCAATGCATTCTATATTACAAGGCCCATCTAAATCACATTGTGCATACACCACACCACCAAAAGGTCACAATTGAAACCATTTCAAGGAAAGAAATGAATGAATTACATCCACAAAACTCCACATCATCCTTTAAAGATAATTTGTACACAACCTACAAGAATGAAATAGACACACTTAGAACCTCTAGTCACAATCTCAATGAGCCAAGTTGTGTATAGACCCTCTAGTCATGATTTCAATGAGCCAAGTTGTCTATGATAGCATGCAAGGTGCCATTCAACAAGAAGAAAGCACTTGAATGTAGTTCATGACACCCCTCCATTGAACATGGAGTCCACCATATTATAGGTGTAATCATTTCCATGGGTACTACATGTATCCACCATGAGGCTCTTCATTTAATTGACAAAGCACATCATATGAATGTGCTAACTACTCAAAACATGAATGCTTGGACCCCACTAAGGAGTTGGTGAAGAACATGGTGTTGCATATCATGTGCAAGAATCTAGTTATCTAGACACAAATGAAAGTGAATGTGGAAATCATTCCAAGCTTGCTTTGGTTCAGTCGTGTCAGTCCACCTGGGGCCCTTGAAGGCTGTATGTTTAAAAACATAAAATAAAATAAAATAAAATAAAAATTATACCTAGGAGAAAGTTGGTAAGAAGCAAACTATACCTCTTCACACAGAGCTCACTTCACTGCACCGCAACTAAGAACTGCATCCACGGAGCTTCCAATCGGTAAACTCCTGATCGAGCTCCCGCACTGCACTTGTATGGAACTAGTGGTACAAGCAGAATGGCTCAAGGCGCTCGATATTTAAACAACTTACGGATACTGCACCCGCCTCGTAGACCGATTTCAGAATATGATATGGACGACCAAAGGATCGGATTCCCCGCTATGGCAAGGACATGCAGAGCAGTGGTTCTGGAGGAGATATGAAGCTTAAAGCCCAGAATTGCAACAGAAGTTAAAGACCGGATGTGGCCGGGTACCCGATCTGAGCAGAGTCATTTTACTCTCAGTGGCTTGTTTTCGTGGCAATGACTTCGTCTTGACCATCGCCGGCTTGAGCTCGAATCACACCAACTTACAGTTCTTGGATTCGCGTTGGCGTGAGTAATTGCAAAGCTGCCTGGATGTGGCCGGGTGACTGAGTTAATTGCGTTGCAGGAACTTCTTCGCGATTGTTGTTATAAGCTGAAAGAGGTGCCCAACTTACAGAAGCTAGAACGGGTGCGGAAGTTACATGTGGGTTGGTGCCCGGGTTGGTGCGGGAAACTGCGAGCCTTGCCGGGTTTCGTGGAGTTGGACAGTTTGATGGAACTGCATGTCATTTGGTGCCAGAGTCTTACGGAGTTGCCGGATGTGCACAATCTCAGAAACTTGAGGATATTGAGACTGTCGTATTGCAAGCGTATTGAATCATTGGAAGGTTTATATGAGTTGGTCTCCTGACAATCCCTGAAAACATCGGCTTGCAAGAATCTCACCCGGAGCTCTGCCAAATATGTCTAAGCTCACTAATCTGCATACTATGGAGTTGAATCCAAAACGCCCTCTGCAATCTTTTGCGTGATTGAAGGGACTTGATTTTGCTTCAGAGTCTGCATGTTGGAAGTGATGAGCTGCATGATGGGCCTGACTTACACAAGCTTACAAACTTGGGAAGACTCCACATTTCTGGGTGGCAAGGCCGAGGGTTTTCAATTTTGGGAGAGTTAGTATTGTTGGAATCCATCATTGTCCACAATTTCAAGGGCGTATATTGCTTGTAATCAAGGCTGCGCCCGCTGGATTTAGGAGGTGCAAGTTCAAGGATTTGTCCGGTTTGTGCAACTTGACCTCTTCGGAGAAGCTGTAGATCAGGGATTGTGACAAGTTGGAGGCATCACCGGATTTTCGAAAGCTTGTCACGCTGGAGGATCTGACGATTGAGTGTTGTACACAGTTGAGAGATGTTTGTAGCATCCTTGGTTTGTCAAACTTGAAAATCCTGTTGGCGAGTGGCTTCATGAAAACCTCGGGGTCCTTCAGCGGCTGACAGGTCTCGTCATTCATTTGTTCTTTTCATATTCTTTCCGATGCCATGATCTTGTTGCATTCAAAATCTCTTGAATAGGAAGTGAAAAACAAGACTCTCTCGGTTTGCTTCTCCATCTTCACCTCTTTCTTCGTCATTTTCTCGATGTGCAGAGCTATGATTTGTGAAGTAACAAATTCTGTGTCAGCTTTTAATTTTCCTGAGTTGTATGCCTTCATGTCCTTACAAACCAAGGCTTGTGTATAATTTTCTCTAATTCCAAAGTAGGATCTAGAACGGTGCCCCATTGCAGTTGGTGTGGCCAACGTTAATTCTTTCTGATAACATGAATGTTTTAGTAGCAAATGGATACTCACATGAGGCGGGAACCTTCCTGCACATCTTCAAACCTCGAAGATCTTCAGCTTGTGCACCGACAAGAAAGTACGACTGCTCGCACAAATGTTATCCATGACTAACTGTATGCTCATACACCCGATTTTACACTCCAAAAAAAGTGCAGAAAACAACTGTTTTTTTCGGGTTCAGATGCATTAATTTTGAGAAGGTTTTTTCTCCTGCTTACCATCACGATGCACAAGGAACTGAACTCCTGTCGAATACCTTTGAATTCCACCATCAGTAATCGCTCTGAGGACTCCATTCTAATGCCCACAATTCTACTGATTACATTTAATTCCACTATTAGCACGCTATGTATGGATAGTACTCTGTCAATCTGAATTTGCTTGCTATGTGAGTGCAGCCAGGCACTGGACAGTGGAGATTCGGCATGTACTCACATAGATCGATCTTCTTGCAACCATTTGGGAGCATGCTTGCAGGTTACTTGCAAGCGTCCCCTCTCAATGCAATTGCAGTGAAGACTAGTCTAACAGGCTCTTGGCATTCTGTATATGGCCTGAAAATACACCGCGAGCATGCAGGGTGGCCATTTTTTCACTACAAAAGAGATCCGAATCTCCCTTGTAAGGATCTGCAAAGCACAGTATATGTTGTCATTTATGTTAACAAGACGAAATTCTAAGAAATTGGCGCTTTTTCAGTATCATAGCCCGTCTGGATACGGAAGTTAGAGAAGTACCGAGTCAGGCATGGATAATTATATCAGACCCGGATCAATATCGACCACACCTACTTACTCATACTCTTGAAACTATTAGCTTATGATAAATATGTTTAGTCTAGTTCGTTACTATACCGAAGACTTGTTGCTTCGTTTCTGAGACTTTAAGTTACAGTTTGCTATCCATCTTCTTACTCCGGTCAACCTTCAATCTTCTGCCTTCCGGACCTTCGTGTCAACAACTCGATGCACCCACTTAACTTTCGGTGATTTCAATTATGGTCTGGGCTTTGCTGTCTGACAGTCTCCTTGTCACCAACCATTGCAAGTCCAAACCTCAAACCCCAAACCCTAAATCCTAAAACCCCTAAAACCCTAAAACCCTACTCCGTATCCCTTTCAAGCTCATGGCATTTTCTTCCCTCATCACTACATAATTAGGATAGAAGTTACTATTTGCGTCACTGTATGCATTTCAAGATGTGTAGGAGTGAGATAACATAGTCGCAGTTGATACAAAATTCGTTTGTGACTTAATTAGGTTGTGAATGTATTGTGATTCTATTGCGAACCTGTTTGATTTGTAAAATTGATTGATAACTCAGTTGTGAATTAGTTGAATGTGATGAAATTGATGTGGATACCAAATTTGAATATGAAACGACTCTTTTGTCCATGGACTGTTCTTTTAGTGTTGAGGAGGGAGGTTTTGAATGACGAGGTCTTGCACTTACGATTGAGCTTGTACTACCTCCTAAACACCAGAACTCCGGGTACAAAGGGCTTGGTAGCCCTAATGTCATTAACTTGATTTTGAATTGCCATTTCTTGTACAATTTTGCATAATATGATTTAAGTAATATATTGTTTAAAGGGTATTGAAAATGTACGTAGATGAGTCAAGTGAATGTGAGATAGCTTTGATAGCAACCTTGTATGGATAACTAAGCCATGGCCACCTGAGTCAGAAAACCAGGGTGATTTAGGATTTTCTTTATTATCTAGATTGATTTAACTATTATGATGATCGAGTATTACATTCGGTGCGCTATGGCTTGTAGCCCAGTAGCCTCATTAAATATTTTGCAGTTTCTTGTGCAGGTTATTTTGCCACTGCAACAACAACAGACACCCAACCCTCTTTAATATCACATCCTGTGTTCTCTCACCAAATCCAATGAAGTGGCCATACCCAGGGCACAACAAACTTTGCACTACTCTCACTACTAAACCACAAGAAGTTGCATACAAATGCGACACTCACGAGTTTTACCAAATGTTGCACACCACAAGTTTGACCCCTACACCCCCAAATAGTTCTTCTTAATACCTCTTTTACATGCAACACAAAGTTGCATGTACTCCATGGAGACATCACATGCATTTCAAGCCCCTTGGCTGTGCCATTCAAGAGTTTTCAGAGGCAGTGGTCCACCAGAACTTGTTGAAACCATACAGAAACCTTGGCTCAGCAACAAGCATCACCAGATTACGGAGAGATTTCTATCACTCTTGCCTAGCACCTCAAAAGCACTACAAAGCCATTGCTGTGGTGTTTCAAGCCCAGCCGCTCTAATGCTCTGCCTTTAGTTTCAAGATGCGGCAACAATCAAAACGAGCTGCTCAAAGACTCACTCAGCACACAATAAAAAAAAAAAAAAAACTTAAAACCTCCGAATCACAGACCCTGATTCTCCAGACAACAACACCCAAGAGAAGAGAATATCACAAATTTCAACACAAGCACAAAGAACTAACTTACTGGAGCTGGCTAGCTAGACGAACTCACCCCGGTAAGAAGCAACTACTCGATCAAAGCGAACAACTGAACATCACGAGTTCAAAAATGAATAGATATTTAAGGTATTACTGTAGAAGTGGGTATAGCGAACATAACGAGGTCCTCCCCTAGTTGTTGACCGGGAGATGATTCAAACGTGTATGGCTGGAATGGCTCGAATTCCGTCTGTCTGCAACTCTGCATGTGATATTATTTCATTTCTGATGATGAAGAAGTCTGAAATCTGAACTCTGAAGCTTCCTTGTGCCCTGCCCCTGCCTTGCCATACTTTGGGTCGAGTTCACATGTCCTGCCAGGCTTTGCAGCACTGTTCAACTTTCAGCTAAGCTTACCAGGAGGCCGTGCACTGGCCTCCTACGTAAGTCTCATGAAAGCCTGCCAACTGTCAGCAGGCAACAGCGTGACCTCTATAATGTCACACAGAGTGCACGTCCAATATGGATGTGATAATATGGAGTTGAACCGACCATTGAGTGTTGCTTGTAAAAGTGACCTTATTAACCTCTAATAAGGATACATCTACCATAATGGTACATCTTGTGGTATATTTTAATCTTTGGAAAAATCCAAATTATCCTACTAAAGATATGTTCACACTTGGTGTTAGAGGTGATGTTTGCAATATGAATCCAGTCAAGATGTAGGTCTAAATTCATTCCTAAGACCTACAGTAACGTCACTCTTTAAAACCAAGTGAAAACAGACCCTAAGAGTAAGGGGTCAAAATTATATGCTTATTATATACCAATCTAATCTCAATCTTCCATCACAATAGGAAGTGTTTCCATGGAAGTGGAAGTGATTAGAGAATGAATTGAAGGCATAATAGAATACCTAAAGAATATATACATAGGCTAAGGTAGAATTATCTAATACCACCACCTATCCAATTCTGTCACCTACAGGATCCTTCCAATTGCGTCAATGGCCCATCTATTACTACGATCTTTACAACCCTTTATCATAATGGCAATGCATTTGGAGAATGAACACAATAGCCTACGCTTTAACAAGGGTCTATTCACACTTTAGCAATTTAGCTTTGAAAAATCACAAAAATTTACTTCTTGTCAAAATATCTTCATTCTTTTTGCAATCGATTTCTCTCAAACTTTTCAATCTCTGAAAAATAGCCTCTCTGAAAAATGGGAGCCGACAAATAGCTTTTCCAAAGTACCTAGATAGCAAATCTACATAGTAATGGATAATTCTACCTTATTTGAAGTAGAGAATAAACTAGAAATAGGATAGATAGAGTTTGTTTTATAAGCTCCTTCTTGTAATTATATAACCTCATTGAGAATAATTATACAATATGGATTGTCAAGCCCAAACCATAGATGTTAATTTATGAATGTGTGGGAAAAAAATCTCTTCAATACTGCACAAATTAATTCAATTATTGCATCCACACTAATAATGATAATTCCAACTAATTTTAAAATTATGCAATTTTATAAAGCACACTATACTAATGATGAAATTTAGTATTCACAACACTAATTACAAATTCTAACACTAAATGGCAATAATATATTACTAATATTAATTGGCAACTAAATTTCCATCCAAAAAACTAAAATAGAACCAAGATGGTTTACTTTGCACTAAATTAGTATCCAACATGAACATTAACTATTGATTACATGAAAATTAGAGTGACTTACATGATAGGGTAAAGATCACCATAGGTACTATTACACTAAATTTCATTATAAATAAAATACAATAGATTACAATGTTTTCAATTTAGTACAGTCCACATTGTTTTCATAATACCTCAAATACTAAAATTTGCAACCAACTTTCATCCATTTCATCTACTTCTTATAACTTTCATCAACCTTTTATCAATCTTTCATCCAAAATTTCATTTAAATTCCATTCAAAAGGTTCACACTATGTAGATCACATTCATCCAAAATTATCCAAAATTTGTGAGAATAAATTGAATTAACTTGTGTGAAGTACTACCTTCGTCCCGAAATAAATCCAAGGTTTCCTTGAAATGGTTAATTAGTGTGAGAGTAGCTCCTATTTTCAAAAGATTTTGTAGTTATTGTAGCTTCTACTAAACCCCACTAAATGTGAAAGAATGGAAGTCAACAATGAAGCAGCACATGTTGAGAACAGACGGCAAAATCAACAATCTTTTTTCCTTTTTAGAACTGCCCTAGTGGTATTAATTTGATCATTCTCCAAGCAGTGTTGATGTAAATCAACAATTTTTTTTCCTTTCTAGAACTGCCCCAGTGGTATTAATTTGATCATTTTCCAAGTAGTGTTGGTGTAAATCAACAATTTGTTTTCCTTTTTAGAACTGCTCCAATGGTATTAATTTGATCATTTTCCAAGCAGTGCTGGTGTAGTGATGTCCATTGATGTAGTGATGTCCATTGATGTCCTCTGTATTCAATTCCAACAATGTCTTGTAATTCAAGTCCAAGAAATTTTCAAGAAAAGATTTGTTAGTAGCAACTTTTGTATAGTTGTGGGTTGAATTCTTTGCCTTTGGTTAGTTAGAGGTTGCATTTCGATCCCCTTTGCAGGGATTGAATTACAATGAAGTCTATGGAATGTAATATTTGCAGATTTTTTTGCTTTTGGATGTTCAAAGTAGCTTTAGTCATTGTCCATTAAGTTGTGGAGTGCAAATCTTGAATTTAATTTGGCACAAGTATATTTGAAAATCCCGGATTTATTTCAGGACGGAGGTAGTAATAAGGATAAAAGATTCCTTCTTTAGTACCACTGACACTGGTACTAAAGTAATGAGGACATGGGCAAATAGTAATGAGCATATAACTTAAGGTATGTGCACCCAGAGTTGTCAATTGATTTCAAGTGGCGATTCTGGATGCACATACCTTAGCAGAGTTAGAGACAGGTCACACAAACCTTGAATCATTCACTGAAATCAAGAATGGATTGCATTCGTCTGAAATCCAGAATGACCAAAAATATTTCGACGTTTCATAGACATGTGAGCTGCAATATTTACATACCATCAGTCCAGTCCGTAAACACCTCAGCAGTTCAGTCCTAGCGTATGGGGGTTACGCAAACCTGGAACCTAATCCCCTATTTTCATCTCGTTGGGATGGGAACCACATATCAACAATTTTGACCTGTCGGAGACAAAAAGCTCTTGCGCAGCGAAAGGAAAATGGCTTCAAACCAAGGTCCCTGATTACCAGAGCCAGGGCCATAAGATCCTTCTACACCTGCTGTACATGAATAAAATTATTATGTACACGAAACCCCTCCACGAATTGCTCTACAGTACACAACTAGGCTACATTAATACTTACACGAGCACCCTTGCAAACAGTGCCTTCTTTCTCTGTTTTATGAACATTCTCCGTATCAAAATTCACACCTCACTGGCAAAATAGGTATTAGAGATTTGCAGAGGGAACAAACACACTACCGCCAAACCTCGTCATACCAGAAGGTGCTGGCAGTTTTGATATTTGCATTTGCTTTGAGACTTCCTGTATCAGTTTCTTCACATGCAGAAAATTAGCGTAAAAAATGGAGGGTAGTATTCTCACAACCTGAGTTGTATGTCATATCGCACCAGTGACAGCTTTTATGTACGCTGATTTGTTGACAGCCACCGCCTCCTAATCAGGTCAGGATATCGAACATAATGCCAAGCTGATTCCTTCAATCTTGAATGTCCAAAACTGTATTTTTTGGTTGATCATAGGGCTTGCAGTGTGAACCAACCGAGAGGTCAGACTGAGAGCAGTTGCTGGATCTGGACGACGATCCGGAGGAGACAGTTGAAGGAGGAGGCAGTTGAAGTGTGGGTTGGGGAGTGTGTGAGCTGCTCAAATTCTCCTGTATTGGTCTTCGAGGTCCATATGCCCAGTCTCTCTCTTGAGGTGGATTAAGAATTCGTAGTACCTGAAATCAGCAACAGATTGTCAAGTTTAGCATTTCACATGTTGCAATTAGTGGGACTCACAGTTGTCTGCTCCCCATTCCCTAATCGTTATGAATGGGGGACGTGGCCTCCTTAGAGTCATCCTGTTGGCATTTTTTCATAGAACTAGTTGAAACCAGGTTCATCAAACATTAGGGGGAGACACAATTGTGCAATATCCTTGCATTCTCTATTTGTCCATCTTGATGAATGGGGAACGTGGCCTTTTCCAAGCCTCTAGTGTTTTCAACAAACTAGTAGACAACCCAATCCATCGAGCAGTAAGAGGATTCCTATTGTGTGCTCTCCCTTCTCCATTCAATCATCTCAATGGATGGGGGACATGGTCTCCTCAATCAGGCTCCAGATAGCACTTTCAACGAAGTGGTTGAAATCCAATTCATTGGAAACAAAGAATCAGAGACAACGAACTTTACAAGAATAATGCAATGGAACTTGCCACCTAATCCACCATTTTGTGTGCCACAAGAATAGGGATGAAGTGCAAGGGAATAGGATAAAGTTCAGAGCTACACACCTGGGCCATCCGAGGTCGTTTACTAGGGTCTTTCTTTATGCATTGGATTGCGGCATGCATCATGCAATGCAATTCATACTCATTGTACTGTCCCTTCAGTCTTGGATCGAGAAGCTCTTTGTCGTGCAACTCAAGCAGTGGTCGTGCCTGTCAGCATTGGAACAATCACTCAGCACATTGTTTACATCAACAAGATTTCCAACCTAAGTTCAAACAGAGTACTGTCGAACTTCATCAATCGCAAGGTGCAGAAATGAACAAGATAACCTTCCAGGGTGAGCAATAGAAATGCAATCTAGCATAGCAAATAGCAGCAGATTAAAACTAGTGTGCTACAGATTGTGTTCATTGAATACAAGCAAATAAGGGTGAGCCACATGCTCTCCTAAAAGAGTAGAGTTGACTATCTAGAAAAAGAAGACGAAGAAGACAAAGCACAAATGTCGGCAAATATAATTGGCCAAAAATGAGTGAGAGAGAGCCAAAAGAAGAATGCTAAGTCTCACCCACTCCACCAGAGAAACTTCATGCTTGGGCCGACTGTGTTCAATGGATTTACGGCCTGTGAGAAGTTCCAGCAGTACAATGCCGAAAGCGTAAACATCTGCTTTGACCGTGATCTGCCCTGTCGCCGCATACTCTGGAGCTAGATACCCAATGGTGCCCAACACCCGAGTCTCTTCTGCCAAGTCCCCATTTGTCTGCCGTCTTGCCAGTCCAAAATCCCCAACCTAATCCAAGCAATCCATGTCCAAATGTCACCAAGGATAATAAGTATAAAGCACCATTTCTGGTAAGACTAGGCTCGCCACTCATGTGCACACTAGCTTTGCATTCGATTAAAACAAACAACTACAGGGATTGAACTCGAGGCTCAATCCCTGTACCAATCGCTTGCTTTTCGTGCAAAAGTCCCTACTCAAACTTCCTCAAGTTCACTGTAATATTTTTCAAAATGTGTCCTTGAAAAACACAACAAAATTCAAACAAAGTTGGACCCGATCAGTGCAAATGAAGTACGAAAAGAAACTAAATAATTTTTCTAAAATTGCTTTGTGCCACTACTCAAATCGCAGTCTTTTAAATTCCTATCTTTTAAGCGGCTCCAATCCACAAATTTCAATATAGGGAGAGTCCTCTCCTCCTCCCATGCCTCAGATTCTACCCTCGATGAAGGCAAGTCCACCTAAAATCGTCCAAATAAATGGCTACTATGTTAAAATGCAAGTTTTTTGTTTGCTCATGTTGGGAGTCAATAAGCAATTCCAGATTCACTTAGCATGCATTTCTTGAATGAATTATGAACACAGATGTACTCAATTGACACTAGGCGCAGTGGCTGTACGGAGGCTGTACATTATAGGCAAGTATCTGTACGACTCGGTTTCAGATATAGATCACAATTCCATGCAATTATCTTAATGAACTGAAGAAAACGTAAGGACTTACCATTGGAGTGAAGTCGTGTGTGAGCAAAATATTATTGGGTCGCATATCACGATGAACAATGCACCCTACACGACATTCTTCGTGCAAATACCGCAATGCTCTGGCTGCCCCAAGTGCTATCTTGTGTCGCTGATGCCATTGCAAATCCGTCTTGCTACTTGCTGACATCCACACCCAGCAAACCCCCCAAATAAACGTTAATTTTACTATAATTGGCGGAATTCCACAACTTTGGCACTTTTAATGGCGCGCGGGTTGAAACATAAATGTATACCAACTCTAGTTTTGGGAGCTTTGGGTAGAAAATGTCACGAGTTCTGGCGCCCAGAATCAAGACAATTTAACAAAATTGACGACGACGTGATCACTTTAACAGTGCCCACAAGATTCAACCTAAGAGATTGCAGCTGATAGTTTGAGTATTACATTCCGGTCTTCCATACATTTTTTTTAATGTTTTGATACATCGAAATCAATAAGGGTAGATAAGTGCACTGCAACTTGTACTTTATTGGGTACCTTTACCTTTCAACTACTATTTTAAATGAACTACAACTGTAGCTTTTAGTTATCCTTCATAGATATTCACACAACACTAGTCAAAACTTCTCTAATGACACAGCCTTGAAGAGACAAACGGGCTTCCAAATGAATTCTCACATGTGATCATAACTTGAAGTATAGAAGACATCCAATTAGATATGTTCACAACACGACAGATTCTCAAAACATACAGGGAATGTGCAAGTACAGAGGTTGTCAGTAGAGAGAATAGAGAGTATGTTGCGGAAAACGTAGAACAAGAAGATTACTTACGGGAAAGATGTCTGTCAAGCGATCCGTTGCAAACGTACTCGTACACAAGAAGACGCAATTGCTTTTCAACGCAGTAACCAATGAGCGTAACAAGGTTCCGGTGTTGCGCACAGCTGAGAACTTCAACCTCGGCACAAAACTCCTCATCCCCTTGAGAGCTCGAGAGCTTATGTTGCTTCACGGCCACTAACTGCCCTCGCTTCAACTGGCCTTTATACACAGTCCCATACCCACCCTTGGACAAATAGTTTTCAGCACTGAAATTATTGGTCGCATCCTGAAGCTCAGGATACGTGAATCTCTTCACTTTCCCAAACACTGGCGACTTCTGTTGACAAACAGTGCACAGAGGGGGAGTCCCAGGCACTGTTTTCTTACTGGAAATAGCTCGTCTAACGCTAGAAACCCGGTCCATCTCATCGTCTGACGCACCCTTCGAATTAAAATTCGTTTTTTCCTCTGTCGAAGTTGAGATATGTAGTCCGCCAAACTCTGAATGCAAAAACTCCAAGGGCCAGTTAGCGTCTGCTCGCCTTGCCTGTACAGAAATTGGAGCACGGTTGCTCTTGTCCGGTTCGTTTCGTGAGGTATCTCCTAACTGAATTTGGAGAAGTGATGCGATTGCATCGTCCTTTTCTGTCTGTACACTCTGAGAGCTTGCAGGAATACTGGTTCTCACGTATGACTCTCTTGATGGAGGGATACCGGCGGAATGCGAACCGGAATAATTAGCTCCCAAACCACTGTCCGAATAGAGAGCAGGGTACGGGCTTGCGTTCATTAAATTCGCCATTGCTGCTTCTGTGAACGGGCTAAGGGCAACCGGAATCTGATTCATCGCTGCCTCTGCAGAGTATGCTGGGGTCAAGTAACCTGCACAGCATTGTACAAGATTGTAGAAGACAGATCAATAGAGGGGAATGAGCTTGAAATGACCCTCTCATAAGAGAAACGTTAACTTCTCTTTATTGGCATGACAAAAGCACTTTTCAGGGCTTGAAACTGAAACGTAAATCTAAACCGGTCTTAGTTTTTAGAGATTATGGAGATAAATGTCACAATTTTTGGCACCTAGAATTGCACCGATTTACCAGAATTGACGATCGACTTCAATCTTACCACCTAGGTTCCAGCTCATTGATTATGAAATAATTTGGACGTGTGACAAGTGCCAACTGGCTAACAGTGGAGGATATTCTTGAATGTCATAAAAAGGGGATTTGAGTGTACCATATTCTGAAGCTGGATAATGATAACCAGGTTCCATCCTGTACCCCGAATCAATCAACCAACGCCGAACCTCGAGCTCTCGGTCAGAGGTGGCGTCCGGGTCATAATGTTGATGTGAGAATCCCATAAGCTCAGGCCCATAGTCTACTCCAGGGCTTTCGTATATAGGGTGGTAAGAAGAGTTCGTTGGACGAAAGGAAGAGGGTACCGCATTACCAGTAGAAGAAGGTACCGGGGGTTGATGGTGCAATGGAGCAGGAGTTGCTTGAAGCATATCTGGGTTTGAAAACTCTTGTGAAGTTAATAAAGAAGGAATCTGTACACTGGATGTCTCGGTTGCCGTCAGCATCGCCTCAGCATCGTCCTCCACCACGGGTACTCCATGGCGTAAATGCTCAAAAATCGTCATCGACTTCACTCGAGTGACGTAGCAGGTCAGGTTTTCGATGTAGAATTTCTTGTCTTTCTTTATATGCCTGCATATTCCGAGAATTGAAAGAGAGTTGGGATCAAGCAGCGAAATAAAGCAGGGAGAGGATGCCAAAACCGTAATCTCAACGCAAGCAAGTTTTACGACCGTGGCAAATTGGCAAAGAAGAGGAGATTGTTCTGTCAATAGGCCATAACTATGTGCACAGTAGCACTAAGTATGAACCCAAGAGGAGAAAGCTGTAACAGAGAAGTTATTTTGAGCTCTCTGCTGTTTCCTGAGTGAGTATTTTGAGATCTCAAAGCAGTCAAACAGCTTCAACTTGCCTACATTGAGACTATGTCCGATAATGACAAAGCAAGCCAGGTCGCGAAAAACAACCTCCCTCGCCGCTGACAGGTTCTCACCTGCGGGTTTCTTCATAAAGTGACATTACCTGATTTGTTAAAGCCCTGATCCCATCGTCATTATTGACCAGGTTTATAGTAGCAAACTCATCTCTTCCATTCAACCAATTGGTTGGTCGTCAATCAATAACCATTGGGCGAACTCATAACTTGGCTGAAATAATGTCTACGGTCACTGATCATTGAATGGAAATTAGAGGTCATCTACTGTCACTTAAAAAGTGGTCTCCATGACCTCCCAGTATTGGAATGATTGCATAAGATATTATTGAGTGCGAGAACCATTTGATCTCAAGAGAGTTTGGTTCAAAGAGTACCCAAGGTGATTTCTCCAGTAGGATCTATAGAGTTATCTTCCAATGAAAGTACACTCCTACATTAAATGGTTTCAAGTAATGCAAACAGTATCCTCTACCTTAAATCAACACTGCGAGAGGAACAAGCGTCTCTCACCTGTCAATAACCACATAGCGAGCACCAAGCCGTCTGGCTTCTTCTACCACAAGATTCTTTGAATGAGGGTTAGCCCGAACATCAATTTCCAGCTTGGCCTGCACCAAAGGAATCATTGGTTTTCTGTCAATCATCACTTTCATTAAATTGGGGCGATTCTGGGTTGCAAAATTGTGACATACATCTACAAAAGCTCCTAAAACGAAGGTGAAGCTGCCATGACTACTTTTCAAGAGTTCTAGCTAATCACATACTAGCATATCATAATGACAAGTCTGGTGTTCAAGACGAACGCGCAGTGTCTAGTCAGAAGAGGATTATAACCATAATCTTTCTACTCAATGTAAGACCTAAGATCAACCAAAAAA
The DNA here is from genome assembly GCA_950106755.1 of Climacium dendroides. NCBI lineage: Eukaryota > Viridiplantae > Streptophyta > Bryopsida > Hypnales > Climaciaceae > Climacium > Climacium dendroides. The sequence continues at coordinate 24,202,226 of OX467087.1, read as the reverse complement.
TGTGGATCTGGTCATTCTAGATTGCATAGAACGACTTGACATTATGTTTAAGTTTGCTCTCGGCACTTGAGCATTGTCGAGTCAAAATTAAATACCGAACAAGCGCGCGCAAAGCTGTAAAAGTAATGATGTTTAACCTAGAGAGCAGAAGAAAGGTAGAAACTGATTGCTGATGCATACCCCTAACTTCTCAACAGCAGTGTAAATGGCTGGGATGCTGTTCAACATGGCCACATGCGTCGCAACCTGATTTTCCAGTACCTTGCGACTCGCTCCGTTCCAGCTGTTCTCATCAGCACGAGATCTGTAACCCACTGCATAAGAGGGACAGAAAAATCAAAGGTCCAGGTGCAAGAATCCAGTGATTCTCAGCTGGAATTTACCTCCAGCATTTTAATCATAATTAGAATAAATTACAGTCCTTTAGTTCCCAGGACTCTTAGTTTCCTATATTCAGATGACACAAATTCGCAATACCTTGATGATGCAGATTCTGAAGATTCTGAGTACCTCGATAGCATAGATTTTTAATCCTGATAAGAACATGGCTTATGGATGGTCAACTACGAGTAGCATTACACTTGTAACCAAACCAAGAAATCAAAATTCTGAGTACTCTCACTGGTCAAGCTGGACAAAAGCTCTTAGTCCATGCCAGTGCTCATGACTTTGTATTTTCTTGGCTTCGACCCTGGTACTTGGGGAACTGGATCAAACTCAAGGGCCGATTCCACAAAATTTTCTTCAAAAGTGACATCGCATTCCAACGCCATTACAAGAAATTAAGTCTGGCAAATGTATCCACAAAATCATTTGAATAACGATTGCAGTCAAATTCAGTGACATACTTGGGTTGATGATATGGTGAAGGACCCCTAGCAGCTTCACAGTGTCTCCCGACTGGATGACATGAGCAAGGGCCCAGTTAAAAGCAGTCAAATTCAGCTCCTTGTTGACATCCATTACGACAAGCACCACACTTTCATGCCCAAGCTCACCGCCATCAACCTCTTCTCCAGCTCCATCTGCAGTACTGGTGGATCTGTCCAATCTGTCGCCCACGTTGGGTGCTAGGCCTAATCGTGCTTCAAAAGCGCCATCCATTTGGAACTTCGGAAAAGGGAGCTCCAGTCCTTTTACGAAAATCAAAAGAACCAAAAATAATAACAAAATTTAAAGAAAAAAACCCTGAATGGATTCAAACATGTCTCTGTACAGAACCACTGAGGCAGAAAAATATGTTCCAACTCTTGCAATTCGGAACTAATGGAGTCTCAATCCAGATGGACTATATCATCGCTTCCAATGCCAATTACAAATGCGGGAAAGCGAGAAACCTCGCAAAGCAATGTAATCGAATTGCGAAGTGTTCAAACTCGCAATGATTCCACTCGAAAGCGAAAAAATGAATATGATAGCCTTGATCATATTCGTCGGACAAGATCATCAAGCAGAGTTTCCAAAGTCCACCTCGTTCATGAACGCAAGCATCCCGAAAATCTTACAATATCGAGGAAAACGAAGCGTCTCCAGCTTCTATCCGTGGAAAACAAGGAGACATGGTGAGTGAGCTCGAAATTTGAATCGCGGCGCTCAAAACATGAGCCCCACCATCGTTACATTCTTTCTACGCCCACTTCAGCGCAACTCCTCAACAGCTACCTGAGCTTCAACTCTTGACATGGATTCATGCCACTATTCCGAAACCAAAATAAAATGAAATTCGTATCGCCTTTATTGATGCACCAAACTTTTCTCGATCTCCCGGCCTAACAACCCCCCGTTCGCTCCATCGCTTGCCAAAACACCACCACCTCCGTACCAACCGAAAGCATATACCGAGACTCGATCAAATCCGGCTGGCATCCAAATCGCTGTACGAGGTGAACAACCTGAAGCTTCCTGTCGCTAGGAATATCCAACTGGATCAATAATCGCAACCCGAAACACTCTGTATCCCAAAAGCTCGGCAATGGTAATCAGGGCAGGGCGAGCAGGACGGAAAGGGCGGACGCGCATCAGAAAGGCTTGTTCTGCTTATTCTGTTGTCTGACTGGGGGCAGTACAGCACGCAGGCCACTTGCGAAGGCTCGGAGGGTCATGCTCAGCTTTTGAGAATAATGACCTCTCCAGGAGGAAAATGCATAGTGAGGAGTCGGGGATGAAGCATATGCCGAAATGCCACTTCCGATCCCAGAGTGAGAAGGGCCACCACTGACCAGAGTCAGCAGATGGACTGCTGGGACACGACAAACGGGAGCACGACTGCAGCCGGGGCCCCGGCGGCGCCGCGGGCGCCGCGAGGGCGTGCGCTTGTCGCCACCCGCGTCGTAATTTTGCTTTCATTTGGGTCGTCTCTCCCATTTCAGTCTGTTTTGACGAGCTCTTTTTTTAGAGGCGGACGTTTTGGTAATTTGAAAAAAACAGCTGTTGATTGGGCTGACCACTGCTTCGGGATTTCGAACTTCGAATTGCTCCCAAACATTCAAAACAACTTGGATTGATAGGAAAATTTTATTACAATAATTATCTCCTGGAAAGATGCAAACGCTCTTGTCAAACAACCCCTTGAAAATCTCTGGTTGTCCAATGTGGAAAGAAGTAAATGAAAGTATTCCCCATGCCATCCATTTGCCAAAAATCCCACACCATTGATTTGCCAAAGATCAATGGCCATTGCTCTTGGATATGGATATGGAAGATGTAGATGGATATAATATGAGTACGGATATAGACTATATAATATAAATATGGTAATATATCCCATATCGATTGCATATGAAGTTGTAATCTAAAATTAGAAATAGAGGGGTGGTGGTTTGGATTTGGGTTGGGTTTGGGTTTGGGGAATTTTAAAAATTAATGTCCTAGCATTAAATGCCATGTGTACAACAAGTACATTTAAATTGGGTACATTTAAACATGGAATTGTCACCAATGAAGGAGATATAAGCCCCAGAAGTTGTAGCCAACGAAATGCAGTTTGGTGAACTCAAATTAAACCCATGAACTTCAATGGCTTCCAAAAAATCGATACATCTTTGATTGATTTAAAAATTTTACCACACAAACTAGAAGAAAGAATATAGATTTCCCAACAAGTATTGTTGAATTTAGACATTTGATATAAAAGTTACAACACTTTGAATTGGACTTGAAACTATATAAAGACACTTTTGGTCCCGTGGAACACTTAATGAATGAATCTTCAAAAATGGGCTTTTGAAATGACAAATTTAATTAATTGAGTTAAGTATCATATTTGAACAAAGATATAAGCTAAAATTTATAAAATTTAAATTAAAAATCACCAAAAAAAATAAAAAAATGGATCTTTTTCTACACACTATATACTATCAAGTGAAGGTATTTTTAAATAATTAGTGTGCCCTATGTCGTTGCCATAGTCAAAACAAAAGTAAAAGTAATTTTTAAATTTTTTTGTTCATAAAAACTTCAAAATTCAATAACTTTCTCACTTTAGGTTCAAACACTACAAAACAAAGCCCATGCACCCCTCCTCACTGAGAGCTTTCCGACGGTATCAAGTACATGAGTGGAGGACGCACGGTCCTAGAGATCTCAACATAAAAAACAAAACAAATAGCCAAATTTAAGGTATGGATGATAATATTATAATAAACTAGAATAGAATAATAATACATACCATAGACATACAAGCAAAATTGTGTATCCAAAACAAGTTCATAGGATGCTTAAGGGCTAAAGAATCCTTTGGAAACTTTATATGTAGAAAATATATAAACTCTTGAAAAATCTTCATTAGAGCATCCTCAGTGCAAGTCTCAACAATTTCACTTTAAAATACATTTGCTTAAATTCAAGGGATCCAATACTCTCCATGTATATTTGACTAAATACTAAATGATTGATTCACAAATCGTTTGGAGACTATATAGGACAAAACTTCATTACAAGTGTAAGGTAAGTATATTTAAAACCAACAGAATAAAAAAATTGACTTTATACATTCAAATCTTATATTTAGGTACATCAAATGTACAACAAAAATACATATTGTTGGTTTTGGATTTGGGTATACTTACCACCTTAGTTAAGAATAAGAATCAATCTATATTTTGTTTTAAAAAGTAGTTTGAAGGCCTCATTATATTAAAGAAAGATTAAGCATTGACTTGAGCCACATCAAAAAATAAAATATTTTTAAGCAATTATTCCATTTTGCTATGTGTTAAATAGAAGTGTTAGCATGTGAGTATAGAATCTATGAGAACACAAGCTTGGGAGTCTATATTATAGACACCTTCTTCCATTATAGGTACATGTGTTATAGATTCTTTTAATGTTATAGTGTACCTATATTATGGCTACACGTATTATAAATCCTTCCGTAGGTACAATTAAGTTCAAATTTTGTAGGCTCATGTTTTTGCATTCATGTGCTAGCACCATTGAGTGTCAAAGATGCCTCATTACATTAAAGATGCCTTAATATATAAAAATAAGATTTTTATTCACATATATATAATAAATTATATAATAAATTTTTCTTTACTTATAATAACATAATGAATTATAATAATATGAAAATACCAAATTCAACAATAGAAGGAAAAAAGACATGGGCAAAAGATCTCTAAAATTTAAAAAGACTTAAATCTATTATTATTGAACTAAAATTATAAAATGAATTTCAAATCTTAGATATTTTACAATTTGAAAAATCTAGATTCATTCACATATCAAGTATTTATAAATAAATTTCTTCTTTCAAGTGGTATAATAGAAGGCCCTTTATTAGTAGAAAAAAGTTTTATAATACCAAATTCTTTGAGTGACGTTGTGATGTCATTTGTTTACTATTTAAAATAGACATTTATCTTTATTTGAGTTCAAGTGTAGTGGTAGGTGTGGTTTAGATGATGTTAGTGTTATTCATGTTCTAGTTGATTACTTGAATGTGAACTAGTGGTTAGGAATGAGTTGATATGTAGGATTAGTGAGAAGTTAGGGCTAAGCGGTAGCTAATTGCCAAGGGTTAGGGTTTGTTTAAAAGTATTTACTTGCCGTTGAGCCTTTGGGACCTTACAAAAGTATAGACAAAGTTTACTAAGTAGAAAAGATTAGCATGGCATTTTGTACAAACTATTGTGAGTGACTTTCGTTATTTATAAAGAAGGTAGTTCTTGACATTAGGTATTCTTGGCATGGTTGCTAGTATGAGCTTAGGATCTTGAGCACATGAGCCTAAGTTTTTATGTTACAGGCACCTTCTATGGTTATAGAATATTTATATTGTAGGTGCCTATTTTATAAGTGTGTATGTTATAAACACCTACTATGGTTACAAGATATTTGTATTATACGTGTTTATATTATAAACACCTTCTATGGTTACAGTGGGATATTTATATTATAGATATCTATATTATAGGTACCTATGTTATAAGCACCATCCATTGTTACATGATATTTATGTTATAGGTACATATATTATAGGCACTTTCAATAGTTGTAGAATAGGTACTTACACCTAAACTCAAGGCTCGTAGGCTTGCACTTTTAAGCTCACATGCTAGCATTGTCAGATATTCTAGCAAAATTGTGCACTATTGATGTTTTCATTTGAGTTGGAATTTCAGGATTTGTTTTGACCAAGATATGCGAATAGCACAAGAAATTTGGGAGCATTGTCTTTTATGGATTGGCAATTATGAAGCATTGAAGTAAAGGATGTCTAGTATCTATTGAATTTAAGACAACAGTGTGTGAAAGAGCATATCTCAAAGTTTTTTCATTGAATGATTATGAAACTTAGTGAACATGTGACTTACTTCTTTATTAGCATTCTATAAAAAAATTGTAAACTTTGGATATATTCACAATTTATTAAAGGCAAAATAATAACCATGAGAAAAATTGTGAAGTAGGAGCAATAGTTAGAAAGTCAATAGTAAAAAAAATGTACACTAAAGTTGAATATTATATATATATATATATATATATATATATATATATATATATATAATTCAATAGTTGATCTACCTTATGGTGAAGTTTCAAGGCATTTGGAGTGATTATCCATTTTTTATGCTAAATCAAAGCTACCTATGACAATTTTTAGATTATTGTAGAAAGGGTTAGAAAGTCAATAGCAGAGAAATGTTCACTATAGTTGAACAGTGTCTTAAATTTGAGAAAAATTGATATGCAAGTAGTTGAGTAGTTGATTTACAATGTGGTAGAGTTCCAAGACATTTAGATTGACTATCTATATTTTATGCTAGATTAAAACTAGCTATGATAGATTATCTTGGGGAATTATAGGATAGGATTATAGAAAAAGAGATTTTGAGAATAGATTTAGGATTATTTAGTGGAGTTAAAGATATTATCCTTTAAAGAACAATTTGTCTCCTCTGGGAACAATTTGGGTTTGGGTAGGGTCCTATTGTCTCAATTTGTAGTGAATGTTTTTGAAACTTTTTAAAGATGTGCGTTTTTACAAAAGCTTCATAGATATGTAATTTTTAATTCAATTGGTGCCCAGGAGAAAAAATAATGGCACAATAAGCCTAAAATGGAGGTCAATGTGCAACACAAAAAAATCAGAAAAAGTCAATACAATTTTTTTTAAATTTCCTAAAATTTTATATTTTTGTCTACATTTGAAGCTTTTATTCATTCTATTTGGACTAGTGAAGAGAAAGTTACAAACAATCTTAGTTTTCTAGGCAATCTAAGCATCTTCTTGAAAAAGTAACTTATAGGATTCATTTTTTATGAATGAATACTAAGTGACTTTTTGTTGAATTTTTTTCCTTAGATTCTAAAATCAACTATTCAGCATTAAAATTTAGAAAATCAAAATCAATAGTACAAAATATTTCAGTTAAAAAGATTCAAAGCCAAAAAATTCAGTCAAGCAAGTTGCAAAAAAACCTTGTTTTCTTGACTTTGGACACAAATATCTTGCAATCTATCCCGTCAAATTTGATGAAATTTTTTACCACATATTCTCAAACAAGTTAAGTACAAGATCCTATAGTTAGATTTTTTTTAAAAGGTATTTTTTTGGTTTCTTAGGTGAGCATAGCAGAAATGGTAGTTTTAAGTGGTTTAAGTGGGTTACACCCTCGGGACTTTAGGGTTTAAGTGATTGTATGTATAACAATTCTACAACAAAGGCTCCATCCTATTTTAGATCTATTCACAAACACTTCAATTTTTAATTTTAAAAATATATATAATTTATTTTAATATAAAGTTAATTAAATCTAGGATGAATTCTTATTAAGAAGAAATTTTGAATTTTATTTTTAATAATTTTTCTATTATTTTAATTAAAATAATAAACCCAATAATATAGATGTAACTCAAAATTCAAATCTACAATTTGTGCACATATATATCAAGTATAAATAATTTTGATAAGTTGTTGTTCATATTGTAGGTTTATAAACTTGAAATAAAAAAAATGAATCAAGATATGCTAAGATTGATTTCAATTTGAAGTCATAAGATGTGGATTAAAAACTTTTATCCTACATCAATTGGGAACTAGTCATTATAAATATTGTTGAAAACATCATATATTATAAATGAATATGTATTCACATAATGTTTCATTTTCAGACACCAATGGTACATAAAATAGAATAACCCATTATAGACAAATGAAATATCTATTTTAAACACTTCGGAAATGCCCTTGTTATAAAAATAATTCAATAAATGAGATTTGGGCTACATTGGATTGAAATAGTAGCTACAATCAATGTCTAAGGCGATAGTAATGGAGTGATGAATGATTACAATATGAATTTTTAACTTTTAAATATAAATTCATTGCAAGAAGTGATTTTATTAGGCTTTCACGTAATCATGTTGTGGCCGTGTTAAGAAATATTGTGAGTGCTTTTGGTGAATAAGATGACCATTATGGATACACTTTTTGTTGGTTTTGGAGTAGTGAAAAAACTCTTTTTTGTCACGTGAGGTGACATCAAAACCATTCTACATCGAATTGTAGTGCTAGATGAACTCTTGTAGAAATTCTTCTTCTTCAAGTGAGAAACTATTGTATTTACACACACAAAGTCAAGTGGCTTTCACTCCACATAGGAAGAATCTAAGTGTAAACGTAGGAGAGAAGGTGAAGACTTTACCAAATGAATAACATCATCTCCAAGCAAAGCAAAACACAAAATTCTCTCTAAAAAACGCTTCCAAAATTTGACTTGACAACAATGTCAAGTCAAAGAGCTCTCTCCACCTAAACACTCAAACCCTAAGATGGATGAATTCTAACATTTGGATGAAATCCATTCAAAACTAAGAATAATTTCTATAAAAGTTCATTTAACACTACAATTTGATGTAAAATGGTTTTAATGTCACTTCGCGTCTTGCCTCACATGACAAATGTCGTGTAAATAAAGATCATAACACACAACAGATTGAGTGCCACAATTTGAGGGTGTGTTTGTTATGCATTCTTGCTTAGTTTTTGATTGCATATTTGGTGTTAGTTGTGGCATTTGATCTGTTGTGTGTTATGATCTTTATTTACACGGCATTTTTGACATGATGGGCAACACACTTAAAAAATTCATAACAAATTTATGATATGTTGAAAAAATATAACTTCAAGTACTCTTTCCGTTTCTTACATTTGTCTTTATGTACGATTTTCTTTTTAAATTCGATACTAGTATGAGGGCAAACTCCTAAATTTGCCCATAATAGGATGTTCTACCTTAATTATAGTACAATTTTGTGCATTATGATATATTTCATGTGAACAAGGTTAACAAGTACAAATACTTTTTTCTTTTAAAAACATATATGTAAGTGAATCTTATATTCTATTATATCAATGGCTTGGGCAACTATAATTATGTACATTGTGGCTACCAAATATTGAGTTGTATAAGGTATACTAATTTACACAATCAAAGTTAAAATATGAACCAAAAAAATCTAGATTAAATCAAACATACAGTAATTATGTATGATTTTTAAAAAAAAATTGATATCATTGTATATTAATTGTAGAAACAAAATGACAAGCTAGAAAATAACTTTACAATTCAAAGATGCAACTTCCAAACTATCATCATGACTTGTCATTACGTGTAGCTATCTTTTGCTTTGTAAACATCAACAACTCTTTGAAGCATAGATCATGATATCAACTTCCTAACAACATCAACTTCAATACTATATCAAAGTTTTTGTATCTTCTCCCATAGATTGCTTTCACTAGTGGGATTCCTCTAAAATCGTCTCATATAGTGATCTACTTCATTCAAAGTACTCAATAGGATTGAGGTTAGGCAATTGTAGTAGATGCCAAATAACATGAAATATTTGTGCAAGCATTCAATCTATAACATAATGTGTAGTGTGCATGAAGTCATTGTTGTATTAGAAAATATCATTCTCTTCCTCTAAACCTTACATGTATATAAGCTTAGTGTCTATAAATTTTGTCTCTAAAATGTCTTAATACACATATCTATCTATCCACCCTTCAATCAAATGAAGCTTGCAAACTCCTTTCCATTATGCTTCTTCCTCCATATTTAATTGTACATTGTACATATTAGTCTAAGAGATGTTCTCCATTCTTTCTCTGATCCAACAATATTGTTACCCATCTTAGCCAAAAAGTTTCAACTTTGACTCATGAGAAAAAATGACAAAATTCCAATCTATTCCAGGTTACATGGTTGCACTTCTTTACCCATTTAAAACAATTCACTCAATGCCTCTTTGTCAATAGTGGCTTCTACGGTCACTAATACCATCCATCTTTTGAAATGTACACTATTTTGTATATAGATGGTGCAATGAGAAAACAAAAATATATTTTTGTATTCAGAAGCTTGAGCACTTTATTGCCCTCCCACTTTGTTGGTATAAATATCTTGCAAAAAATGTTCACCTTCATTCAAAGATTCCCTTTTGTATGCAAGTGTGCATAGTATCTACTATCCAAGTTTATACCAAATACTTGGAATACAAGCAAATCCACATGTTTTGTATACAAATAATGAACAAATGAACTCCAACTTGATAACTTTTATAAGTTAGAGTGCTCTAAAAGCGACCCTACTCTAAAAGCAACGTCTAACGCAAAGGTACATTATCCTTTCTTCAATATACTGATAGTGTACGGGGAGTGCTTTTAGGTACCCTGCGTTTCAACTTCAAAAATTCATAACTACTTCTAGGAAGGTCCAAAAAACATGAAACGACTTGGGTTAGGTGCCAATTCCATTTTTCCTTCCTACAAAAATTTATTGAAAATTGTTTCAAGGAGTTTAATTAGCTCCCCCCACTCCCCAATGCCGCCAGCTCTGTCTGTTGAAAGGTCGGTTCAAAAGCAGTGCTACCTTACCTAACGAAGTTATGAAAAAGATCTCTCCTGCACATACTTCGTGTCTGTGCCTGGGAATTCGGATCAAAAGCAACCTGGAAAGCAGGATCTCTGCTTCACAGAAAGGCTCTGTTGGCTATGCGGCTGAAGGATATCCCAGGATCCCACTGCCGCAGTAGTAGTTGTAAAGTTTACGATATCCAGCTGCCTGATTTTGTTTTTACTTGCTTTCTATTTGCTTTCGGATCTAAGGTAACTCTACCCAAATGGGAGACATCTCATCCCAGGCAAAATTGTAGTAATGGTGTACATTCCAGTTTTTGAAATGTGCATAAAATTTTTTTTTTGGCCTGTGATGGGTTGGTTGGCATTTGGACTGTCGTAGGCTGGTTTACCTTAAAGGAGCAAATCTTAGTTATTGCAACTGGAAAAAAAACAAAAAACTGCTTGATTTTATTGGTTGTATCCTTTGGATAAGACGCACTATGGCATCGATTTTGGTTTCTAAATCTGAGGGCCACTTCACACTATGACCAAAGGTCGAGAGGCCATGGGTTTCCACCATTCAAATTTTAAGAAACCAAGAGTTTGGCTTCTTGATTCTTCACACTAGAAGGCACAACTTCAACTACACTAAAATTGGTAAATAGTGTTGGCAACACTAATTATCCCAACTAACACTAATAGCGATGTGCACGCTTAGTGTTAGATCTTTTTGTACCGATTCTAACACTATTTTAGCTTTGAAGTAAATTTCCGTCATTTCAGAATTTGTAGAAGAGTGCATTTAGTGTTAGATGGTAACAAAATATAGAAGTTGGAATGGTTGGAAAAATCTGGTGTATGAAATGCTGAAATGTTGAAATGTTGAAATTTTGAATTGCTGAAATGCTGAAATGCTGAAATGCTGAAATGCTGAAATGCTGAAATGCTGAAATGCTGAAATGCTGAATTGCTGAAATGCTGAATTGCTGAAATGCTGAAATGCTGAATTGCTGAATTGCTAAAATGCTGAATTGCTGAAATGCTGAAATGTTGGAATGTTGAAAAGCCCAAAAACAACAATGAAATGTTGGAATGTTCAAAAGCCCAAAAAACAACAATGAAATGGTGAAATAACCAAAAAAACAATGAAATCCTGAAATAAATGTTGAAAGCCCCCCAAAACAATGAAATGGTGAAAAGCCCCCAAAAAACAATGAAATCTTGAAATAAATGGTGAAAAGCCCAAAAAAACAATGAAATCTTGAAATAAATGGTGAAAAGCCTAGAAAAACAATGAAATCCTGAAATAAATGGTGAAAAGCCCCCAAAAACACTAAAATCTTGAAATAAATGGTGAAAAGCCCAAAAAAACAATGAAATCTAGAAATCAATGTTGAAAAGCCCAACAAAACACTGAAATCCAGAAATCAATGTTGAAAAGCTCCCCAAAAACAATGAAATCCTGAAATCAATGTTGAAAAGCCCAACAAAACACTGAAATCCAGAAATCAATGTTGAAAAGCTCCCAAAAAACAATGAAATCCTGAAAAGTTGGAAAGTTAAATGAAATCCTGAAATAAATGCTAGAAAGCCCCAAAAAACAATGAAATGGTGAAATAAACAATGCAATGGTGAAATGCTGAAATTTTTCATAATGTGTGTATATTGCAAAATATAGGAAGAGTCAAAAGTACAATATAATAGTCGTAGCTGTAGGCCAGAAATTGAAGGGAAAAAATAGTAAAAACTGAAAAAAAGATCTCTAAACTGCCCTATTTAAATTAGGCACTTCTTGCCCTTGGAAGTATTGCAAATGTTTTGCAATAATGTCTCGGAGATGTGGAAATAATTGTCCAACACTCCAAGATCCATCAAGTCCTAATGCCAAGCCACAACGAATCATTGCTTTTCTAGCATAGCAGATGTTGTCACAATCCACCTCTCTATTAACATCTTCTATACTATCAGCAGCCAATTGTAGGAAAAAACGTTTCCCTGGATTGGTCAACTTCCCTGACCATTGTCCATCTGCCCGGGGTGCATTTTGCCAAGCATTTTCTTGTATCAACTGAATTTTTTTGGCTTCCCACCGTCTTATCCATGCATCTTTGATCTTTGAAATCAAGAATGTATCTGTTGGTTGGCAAAGGTGAGTAGAACAAGGAGGTAAAAATTTGAAGACTGTATTTTTGGCTGCTAAGACATCAGCCAACCTAGGGGTCACCGTATGGCTGGTACAATTATCAAGCCATATGATCTTCATGCGGTAATGAAGATCGGCTTGATATGCCCGATTTTCCAAAAAATATTCGGGTAAGATGGTTTGGTCCATCCACCCTTTAGGGCCCGACCTATAAGACACCCCGGGAATATTATCAATTAGACCTCGTATAGGGTAGCTCCTATTTTCATTTGTGAAAATGAGCATAGGAGCTTCTATCATAGCACGCCGGCCTCCTGAAATATGAACCACCATAGTCATAGACTCCCCACCCGAAACCACTTCAGCATATTTGACTGTTGTGTCCCCCCGAAACCCTAAAGTGCGTCCATTGTCAAGATTGACAACAAAATGGGTTTCATCCAGATTTTCCATTAGATTTTCATCAAATTCCCCGGATGCAAATCCCCTTTGCAAAACCCCCAAATTATAGGTGGTTTGTTGTTCGATTTGGAGTTCTTTTTGAAGACTGCAAGTCAAACGGCCACGTTGGGAGAGGAGGACTATGTTGTGGTTCTCCATGAATTGATTGACCCAATTCGGGGTAATTTTGTTAACCAACAAAATGTTATCCTTTGGGTCAACAGATTGGGCTGTGAAATTAGACTCGGGAGCTACGAGAATGGAAAGGGCCAACTCACGAAGAAGAAGAGAAGAAAACTTTATACTTGATTTTCGAAGGCGGTTGAATTCTTCAAGTAAAAGTGGGTACAAATATTGTACCCATTCACTTTTTTTTCTTGCCTCGGCCTGGTCTGGCTTTTGGACAATGGCACCGCCTTATGCCCAATCGGTTGTGGCTGCACGACAATGCAGTGACTTGGGCTGCATTTTCTGCATTGTCCTCATCGAATTGGTGGCGTTGCTGCCACCATCGGCTGGCTTTTACAAGGTTGGCAGAGCGCTGTCCACGGAAATGTTCTGGAAATGCTTGAATTACGCGAACATTTAGGCCATGCTCACCGTGAATGGCGACGTCCTCCACCATCCAAGTAGTGACAGCTCGTCGAGTTGCAATGCTGGAAACTTGTTGGAGGCGTCGGGGAGAGGCATTGAGATCAGCAAGCGGAGGGTGGTCCATGCCGGGCTAGAAAATCCAAAAAAAAATGGTTTTAAAAAAATGGTGACCAAAAAAAAAAACCCATCTTTCACAGTAAATAGAAGAAAGGAAGAGAAATTCAATGGTGTAATCAAAAGTTGAATTGCATACCTCAATTGAAAGTTAGGGGCACCGGAAGATTCAAATTCAAACTCAAGCGGCAATGGAATTGGCGAGAGTCGTCGGACTATAACCCACCCCCACCCCCCGTAAAGCTCACAATGTGGGTTGAAATTTTCAAGAAGCTCTCCAAAACTGTCCTGTACTCCCAAGGTGGCGCCCACAATGTGGAAGGAAGAAAAACTCCAACCCAAAACTGAAATTGCGAATGGAGGGGCAAAGCCTAACCAAAACTAAATACCACAATGGGCTGAAATTGCAATGCGCCAGGTAAGGGATGAATCGCCGGACACGAAGCAAACAAACAAAAAACAAAAATTCCAGGGAAGGAGAAAACTTCCACGGCGAGAGAGAAGACCAAAAGTAAAGTTTCCAGGGAAGGCCAAGATTTCGGGGGCGGGGGGCAGAAATTGTGGTTCCCAAAATTGAGGTTTCCAAGGTAGGGCCAGATTTAGGCGGCACAAATTAAGTGCCCAACACTATTTACACATAAGTTGGAAAATAGTATTGGGGGTAAAAACCAGGGAATGACACTAATTATCACCCAACACTATTTACCAATTTTAGTGTACCTACATGGCAATAGATTGTTTACATGGCAACGGACTCTCAAAGGAAGTTTGAGTCGGCTAGAAATGAAAGTCCAAACTATGGCCAAGAGGCCGTTGATTTATGACAAGGTCTCAATTGTTAAGTTGTTAAGAGTTTGGATTTTGGGCTTGGCCTTTGGAGGCTTCACACTATAGCCAGCTGGCCCAAGGCTTTAATTCCTATTATTTATTGCTTATTTATTACTCATTTCTTTGGACTCTCAACAAAGTTTGGTCACTCAATCCCATGGCCTTTCAACTTGGACGGCCATAGTATAAAGTGCCCTTGAGTTTCCAAATCCTATCTACAATTGTGTTCACATTGCACAATGTGGTTAGGGTTTGGTTGGAGTAGACAGAGCCTCATGGTTACATTATTCTTGTTCTTATTTTGAGTTTGGAACAAAAGAAGCAAATTGATTGCATAGCAAGCTATTTTTTTTTTATTCCCATATGAAACTATTTTTTTCAAGTATCGAGTCAAATTTTTTTCTTTGTATTACTTTGCATAGAAGTTTTATAGATTCCAAAATGTAGTTGGTTTTTGGACAAATTCCACCGGCTAATAATAAACTAACGGGCGTTTCTCCTCGAACATTGGAAGCCAATGCTTGATTTTTCAAATCTCTTGGCTTCTTGGAAGAAAGACATTTTCTTTGACTGCAATCCTCGCAAATTTGAGGTGGTGAGTGGCATGTGGGCTGTTATGAGATCTATAATTCTATAGACAATGTAGATCGAACGCAATGACACTATGTTAAATGATGTTCTAAGGTATCAAACTAAGCAGTCACAATGTTTTGGTTAGGCATGGTTGACTATGGGTGGGTTGAATTTGAGACTAATAAGCTCATGACTAGGTGAAGACCACACTAGGACACTTTGAGAGGAGTTGGTGTTGCCATGGTTTGTTTGCAAAGATGATTGAGCCAAAATCTCGGTGGGGTCTTTTTGTCCCTTCAAGCCATTTTGTTTTCTAGACTCTTTAAGGGTTTGTACCTAAGGGGTGGCTCTATTGAAGAACCCCTACTTGTAGCTCTTGTAGTTGTTGTTTTTTCGCTCTCATTTTGGCCCAAGTTGCTTGTGGCTAGACACCTATATTTTTCCTTCTATGCAATAAAGGTCTCTTTTAATTTGTTATAAAAAACAAAAAAACTCCTCACTTGACAGAATTCCACTTTGCAAATCTGTAGATTACAATTTTCAATGGATCCTGTAGTGAGCTTCTACACTTGTATAAAGGTGTGGGCCACTCCATTATCTCACTCTTTGAAACACATTATATTAATCCTTAAAAAGATAAGAGATACATTTTGAGCAAAATTTGTTTTAAGAAAATCATCACTTTTTTGCCCATTGAATATTAGACTTCTATTTTTGTTTTTTTCAATGATGAAAGGTATTTTTTTAATGACTAAGGAATGTATCTATATTTTTTTGGAAATTGGGACCAATGGATTGCAAAACTATAGCATTCAAAATTGGATTGTTTTTAGTCCTTGAATTCCTTGAAAGGATCACTAGACTTTGACTCCTTGTGAAGTGGGTTTTTCTTTCAAGATCTTCTTTTTTAATTTCTTTCCCTTTTCTAACCCATTTCCAACTAAATCATGTTCATTGGATACTTGCCAAGTATACAAGAGGAGTTTTGAAATTTTTCTCAAAGTTGAATGTCTTGCATAAAAACACTTTGGGCATAATCTTGGTTACTTGATGGGAAGTATTATATATTCCTAGAAAGAAGAATGATATGTTTAGCATTCCAAGGCAAAATTTGAAAGCATCCGTTCAAAATTGATTTCATATAAACCTACCACGATTCCAATTGTCCCTTTCAAGGACAAATGTCCTTTACTAGTTAACTTCCAAGTAATTGCAAATCTCTCATAGTACTCATGCAAGGACAAGACCATTATTGTTGTAATAGGCAATATTTAGAAGAGTTTATTTCCCTTCTAAAATTGCATATGTATTAGGGTAAGATAATTTAAAAAAAAGTCAAAGCATCAATTGTACACTTTTCATCCAAAATATAGAAATGCTTGGGGGTATTTCATGCATTGCTGTCCCTACTCTTAGACTAGTTGTACACACTATAACAAACATGTTAAAAAAAAAAACCGCACTCAAAATTGAGTGGTTCTTTTGACCACGTTTCTGTGCAGGCCCACTACGCAAGCAGCCAGCTTCTTTTGCAATTTCTGATTGCAATTTTTAAAATTTTGGGGCGTGTAATATACCATTGGAAATAGCAAAAGAAGATGATGGCCCACTATGTGCATACGTGGTCAAATGAACCGCATTCAAATTTGAGTGCAGTTTTTTTTACCATGTTTTGTTAGAGTTATATGTGTAAGTCTTGATTTTGAGTGCTTTCAAGATTATAATATTATGAGGGTACTACATGGATAGCTAGAGAGCTTAGAAGATTTACCTCTTAAGTTCCCATTCCTTTTTTTTTATGTCAAAAATTGCTTGAAATTTGAAATTCCCATTTCTAGTGCAAAGAGCAAAAAAATTTAAAAACAATAATTTTTTTGAGTATCTAACTATAGGATCTATAATAGGCTAGGATAAAAATAATTATGTAAAGAAACTTTAGAAACTTTGAATGCATAGATTGTAAAATGAATGCGTTCAAAGTGAAGAAATCATAATTTATGAGACTTTGAATCCTCTTAATTTTAAAAAAATGCACTACAATTTTTTAATATAAATCTTTTATTTATGAATAATTGAGTTGAGAATATATTACAAAATAAAAATAAAAATAAAAACTTTATTTTCATTCTTAAAAATACTATTAGAGGAATTACTAGTAGAAGAAAAAATTAAATCATTCATTGTTCTATGATGGAATTAAAACACACTCAATCTCAATGGTGAGATTGTTTTAATAGTCAAAATTAACCCTGAGGAAATTTTTATTTTGAAAAAATGTAAAATTTGAGCTCAAAAATGAATTCTATATGTTATTTTTTCAAATGATGCTTTACCTACCTACAAAACAAGATGCTCCATAACTTTTGCATCAAAAATTCAAATGGAATGAATCAAATCTTTCCATATAGAAAAATATAATCTATGAGGACAAAACATTTTTATTTCAAGTGTTTGTGGACAATTTATTGTTTGACAAGTTGAAATTTGGGCTTATTGTGATATAATCAATTGAAATAAAAGTCAAATTTCTAAAAATCTAATTATTTATTTTTAAAAAGTTTTAAAAAGTTTCACCTAAAAATTGAACTCATAGGAACCTATTTGAAATCCATTTTGTTCCCTATAGAGACAGTGGGACTTTAATGATTAAGCCTATAGGATTGTAGTTTGGTACCTTACAACATGTAGTATCATAAGTTTAGTCTTCTAACTTAAGAATCAACTCTAGAGTCACATAATGACATAATGTAGTATCAAAATATCTTTTATTTGTAAGCAAATGATTAAACTAATAATGTTGCATATATACAAGAATCAAATCATTTTAGAAAAAACTTGCACAAACTAGACAAACAAATCATTCAATGATTATACAATTTTAGATAGAACAATACATAGAAAAAGATTGAAACATCCATTCAAAGTATGTGAAATTTCAAAAATAAACTATTTACTTTGCAACACTCTAAAACTAGACACATGGCCAAACTTACTCCAATTATGCTTAAAAAAATTGTAAGCAACCTAAAAATAGAATGCTACTACAATGAGGAAATTTCGGAAAATATTCTTCATGAGCCACAAAAACATTTAAGGAATAAAAGGAAGTTGCAAAATGGTTAGGTTGTACTTTAAATACACCATATTTTTTAGTTTCTATGAAACTTCAATTAATTTATGAAACTTGTTGAATATTTTTCCTTTAAATCCTTCCACAAATGCCACATTTTCAAAACTTGAGATTGTGTAAGTTAGGCCTTTTTTACACTTATGTTAAGAGGTCATGGAGGGAAATCTTTCAAGGTCTATGGCTTGTCCTTGAAATACATTTGGAAGTCATGACATTCAAAGTAGTGTAAATTTAGAGGGAGTAACAAAATAAACTATCTAATTTTCTAATATACGTTAGAATTTGAGTTCTCTTTTAATAATTGGCTATAAAATTTTCTTCCCTAAAGTCCCCAAAATTAGTTGTCCACATCATTTTTCCTTCTTGAGATCTCAACTAGAATTTTGAGTGTAAGAAAACATTCCTTATTCTTTACAATTTTTGAAGCTCTTATTAGTTGAAAATTTATTTCTACAGCCTTCCACCTCTAAACTAAAGAGGGTCAAATGAAGAAGGAGAAAAAATTTAGGAAATGAAAAGGATTGAATGAGTTGGACCCATGAAGTAAATGTATCTAATTGTGAGCCCAATCTTATTCATTTCGAAACCTAAATCTAGAGTTGGCATTCTTCTCTTATTCATGTGGCATAAATTTCATAAGACAAAAATGACTATCATAGATTTAAGTTTTGAAATAAAAATAGGTGTAGATAATAATGAAATAAGATTAGATTTGCATACAAAGATATTTACTCTACACCTCTTTTGTTCCACTAAAAACCTCCAATTTGGACATAGTAGGTATACCACTAAACTGCTTCATTTGATTTCGATCATTGAATTAAAAATTTAGAATTCAAATCATCTGTGTATCTATTCCCTCCATTCTACATTGCTTGCTCAATGATCAACAATCAAAATAAATAAATAAAGCCTTTTTATAATATATGCACTATTTCCAATTTGAAGGTTTTGAGGGCCTCTTGCCATGCTTTATAAGTGGACAAAGTTCATAGGGAGCTACAAGGTTCAAGTGAACAATTGCATTACCATATATACTTGGTAAGTGGAAAGGGGTGCTGTAAAAATTCCACACGTATTGATTCCCTTAAGATTGACCAACCTTGACTAATGGATTTTTCTACTGCTTTCGGTAAAATATAAAATCTTGTTTTTTTGCTCACCCACTCCAACAAGCAAAACACTAAATCTGTTCTACAAAGTCAACCCTATAGGGTGAATTTTTGTGTTTTGTGGGGTAATTGTAAATGAACCCCCCCCCATTTTGTGTCATGTTGATTCTATGTTATTCTACCTAATTAAGAGCCTCTAATTACAAATATGAATTCAAAATTTGCAAATTTTATCAAGTGTGGCAAATAAAAATATTCTCAAATTTTTCACTGTAGAGGTAAATTCACCCTAGAAGGCCCACTTTGTAGGACAAATTTAGCATCTTAGAGCTCCCATCCGACCTCTTCTTGAGCCTTTGGCCTATGCATTTTGGCATTGCAAAGCTAGAAGACATAGACATTGGCCTCAAGGGGTCCTTGAGAAGTTTAAAATTTAGAAAAAGATAGAAATTCAATCATTGCTTTGCTGAATCCTTGGTCTTTTCAATGGAAGTTCATTGCCTTTTGCAATTAGGTTCACTAACTCCATTGATTTTGAGGGAGCTCCAATGAGACTCAAATGCAATGGAAACAAGCTAAGGTAAGAAGTCCATAAATGGACCATTTAAGGGCTAAAATTGAATTTGGGGAGGTGAAACATCTTGCAATATTTTTCAACAAGTTTTCCTTAAAAGACAAGTGGAATTGACATTTAATTTAAGTCATTTCATATTTTTTTGGAGCTTTGTGAAATTAGTTATAAAATTTTGAAGTTGAAATGGCATAGGGCTCTAAAATGACTCACCTCCTAAAATGTACATTGCATGTACATTGCTGCGGATTATGAAAAAGAAACATATACAAATAGTGTACATTTAAGAAGGTGAAGCGTTTTAGAGCTTGACTGCTTCCACAGCCTCCTACATTATGCCCACTCGGAAGGTTCAGGGAGCTTCCCACCCTTTCCAGTTCAGGGCAATGGAAACTGGCCCTAAGTAACTTGGGGTGTAGGGTCCAGAATGGAGAAGTCTAAAAATCAGGAGCCACCTAGAGAGAAGTGCAAAATTAGAGCTCGGCAACTGGGCCAATGGCTAAGTTATTAGTGGGATTAGGAGGGGGTGGGGTTGGAGTAATTTTGTGTTACTACTGTTGAGATTGACCACGCTCCATGGTTGACCCAAATCACAGAATTCTCTTAGATTTCATTCCATATCACTTGTTTCGCGTAAGGTTGAGTTGCATTATACATCATCTGGATCACGTAGACTACGGTATGTATACCATGGATGAAGCACAAATCATTCACCTGGCTGATATACATATACACATTCATCCAGGTATCAGCGACGACATCCGCCTCAAACATAGAGACGGTGGTTCACGGCAATTTCTGAAGCTCAAAAACAGAGAATTTTTCACAAAACAATCCAATTACAATTCTTGAGATAGCCACAAATCAAAACCATACATACCGGTATGACTTTGATTCGACACGCTTTCCGTACTCGGCGACACGTGATTCCGCAATGGCTCCGATAACGGACTCCCATTCTGAAAAATACTCGCAGATCATATTGAAAGCAAAAAAATAAGATTTGCAGACAATGTGTCTGCAGATTAAGAACTACGCCACAGACTCAGAGGCGAATATATTCACAGAAAGCAGCTCTGCATGCTCTTCAATCACTGGTGGTATCTGACTAGACTATTGAACCGAGATTTCCCAAGCAGTCAACTTAACGGAGAGACCCCCCCTTGTTCCAATGCACACGTCTTCACATAAGTGAGTAACTTCAACCAAGTTTCCCACGTCCAGGAAACAGAAAACTCTATATGCTTACAATGCCAAGCTTCGACAGTTGATTTCGCAGACATTTGGCACATAACATACTTTGCGTTTAAATGGAAAAGTCGGGCACATCAGATCTTTCAGACTTATCAATTCAAAATTCCTCATTTCAGGGTCCTGATTTAACCCCAAACACCACAAAATGTGCACTATAGAAAAGGATATGCCAAGTCCTTTCATAAATATACGCCAGTCCAGACAGGCATGAAAGATGCAATAGCAAGGCAGGGGTGCACCTATGATCTCCACGATCTCAAGCAAACGATGATGCTACACAAGTGCACCAAACGGTGTTACACTTATCTAATGACTTTAACCCAGCATACATTCAGGACCCTACCACTCCCACAATGGCTCCATAACAGAAAGCCTCCCAGGACTAACCGCTAATCGCCAACCTTCTATCCATCCAGGTGAAGCACAAATGCAGAAATAATCCACACCTACAACGTGCCAAACCCCACCATGCTCAAGCCCGTGTTGCTCACGCCAATGTTGCTCGAACACCTTGCAATCAACCCATGGCGTACTTCTGAGTCCAACTTCTGGCAGTACCCTCGTACTTTTGCCTGTCAGTCTTGTACATGTGAGCGATTTCGGGAACAAGAGGGTCATCGGGATTTGGATCCGTAAGCAGGGAGCATATGGACAGCAGCACCTGTAAAGATCCACACAAAACCCTGTTACTTCCACGACACACACGACGGACATGACTATCAAATATGCTGAAGAAAGATGCCGACAGAAAGAAACAAATGCAAGCTCGACCACACAACACCACTGCCAATTCTACATGAATCATCGCGCACCACACCTCGTCCAAAATGCTTCTCAACGTTCAACTGCACATCTCCACAAACACAGGCCCAAACAATGACACCAAAACCATCGGTTGCCGAGGACAACACACACACCTTAGATATGGTCAGAGCGGGGCTCCATTGCTCCTTCAGAATGTCCAAGCAAATACTGCCATTACTATTGATGTTCGGGTGGAAAACCTTAGTCCGGAACGCAACCTGAATGGACAATACAAAACATTATAAAACACAACAACAGGTGCTATCCACAGTGGCCGAAAACATCGAATCTTATAAGAACACCCCAAAAAACACTACCAAGTTTCACCAACGCGGACACACTCGAAAGAGTTACTACAAGCAGCAACACGAAAACCCTAATTCACAACAATCCAAGCTTCATTCACCGACTTCTCACGACTTACTCATTCTTCCGGTTCAGAAAGGCTCACCTCTCCACGGAGACAATACCAAGGCTGGACTACATAGTTGAGATCCAACACAGTGGCCCGACTTAGACCACCAAACGTATTCCTCAACATACAGTCAAACAAACCAGAACCCTACAGAACAATTTACTTCACAACCAAGCATAGGTACCTTTGGGGGCTTGAACGGATAGTCAGGGGGGAAGTGAATGGTAACCAGAAACACGCCTCCCGCATAAGGGCTATCGGGGGGGCCCATTATAGTAGCTTGCCAGTGGAACATATCCTCCGCTACGGGTCCTGATCAACAAGCACAGACGGAACGCCACGAAAATATTGTTCATTACATTCTCAAATCATCAAATGGCTTTGGACTTCACATACTCACTACTATCGGATCCCCTACTCAATTGCGCCACATGACCTCGATTGACCACAGCCTGCAAACACTGAAGACTCACAGACGCACTTTCAAATTGAAAACAACGACATCACTAAAGCTATAGGCGTGTACAACTAAACCTCTCTAAAGGTGAAAATAGTGCCGATTAGTGAGGAAGAAACTCCTAAGCATAACGGGTAAGCTACTCCAAGGAAGAACGCCATCATTCTGCTCATCAACGCAACCTCATTTGGTGAACTCTCATAATCATAGAGACAGTTTCGGACGTCCCAATCAAGGACCGACTCATGATTAAAAAATTTACAAAAATTATTCCAGTAACAGGAAGATGAGACTCAAAAAATGATTTGGTGAACTCTCATGGTCATAAGGACAGGTTTAGACCTCCCAAACAAAGACCAATTCATGATTTAATTTATACGAATTCTTCCAGTAGCTGTAAGATATGACTCCGAATCTCTCATGTGTCGGTAACATAACTTTCAACAATTCAAGCTCCCTCAACATTCAAATAATCCAGACAAGAAATATCGAATTATTCGTCTTCACCAGGACGGTGACCAAGATGAGCAAGAAAGATATCATTACCCTAAAACCAACCCCCTTCAGTGACAGCGAACACATCTCCCCAAACCGACCTCATCACCGACGATAAATCGATTCTGATCACGACAATTACGGAAGCCACAACAGAGCTTCCCGGCAGCTCAGTCACCGCACCAACTCTCGTCAGAGTGCACGACCACGAGCGCAACGACACGCTATCAACGATACAGACTTCCAAATCCTGGAAAGCAGCAAAAACTGCAAAACAGCAGCAAGAGGAGACGAAGCAACCAAAACCTTGACACGAAAAACAAAGAAAGCACGCACATCCAAGGCCCAGAACCTCACCGGCGCTGCATGACGTCGGCGGATCCTTCTGCAGATCTTTCAACTCCTTGAGAATACGCTTGGAGGCCATGAGTCTGAAATCCTAGCGCTGGCACTCCAACCAACAACCACCACCACCACGGCAGCAACAGCACTACACTGCGAAGCCTCTGGATCCAAGCACGATCCGAAACCGCGTGCTCCGTGAAACCCTAACGCCAGAAAATGCGCTTGCGAGACCACGGGAATTCGAGGATGCCAATCACCAGGAAAAGAAGCGGCGGCAAAGCCGAGCACT
The DNA here is from genome assembly GCA_950106755.1 of Climacium dendroides. Classification (NCBI taxonomy): domain Eukaryota; kingdom Viridiplantae; phylum Streptophyta; class Bryopsida; order Hypnales; family Climaciaceae; genus Climacium; species Climacium dendroides. The sequence goes on along the minus strand of OX467087.1, from coordinate 24,178,310 downwards.
ACGCAGGAGAAGTGCACGGGATGAGAGCCGAGAGCAGGAAGGCGCGGGGGGTCGCAGCTGCGATGGAGGGCGGAGGAGAATGGAGCAACGCCCCAAACAAGAAGAAGGAAACAACAAGGCAAGGCTGGGAAGGAGGCCCGATCGGGAAGAAGAGGACCCAGGCACACAGCTAAGCTGATTACTGTACTGGAGGTGGGACGTCTTGTAGGGGGTGCCTAGAACGTGAGTGCGCAGCCTATGAGTAGCCTGCTCCTGTAGGAACGTAGGGGTCTGTTCATCTGGTGGGGACAGAAAAAGGCACTGTCCCGGCCGGTTTCATCGCCGTCCAAGACGAAGGGAAGGGCAGGTAAAATTTTGAAGAACTGCCCGGATGGGCAAAAAATTTGACAATCCGTAGATTGTCATTCCACATTTTTGTACTAGAGAAGATGTAGGGTAGTGTCGATTGAGTAGTATGGTGAGGTTGTTGGCGAGCCCATAGGAAGAATCAATTTTCCTAAGCAATTTTACTCAATCAGCTATATCCTACAACTTCTCTAACACTAAAGTACTATACATTTGATTATACAAAATACTAGATATGGGATATATGGTTACTAAATTAGCAAGCTTGGCCAATTATGGCCTACTAAATCTATATTCTACTTCAATTGTTGATTTTGTCCGGAAAAATGGCTAAAAAATTGAGCAAAATCAAACCTACATTCCTTTAATGTGTCCCTTGTGGCAACCTAAGTTATAATAGTTTGTCCCTTGTAAGTCAATATTAGTATTTGCTAGTGGCTTAGTTACTTTGATGATGAAGATTAGGCATTAGTTTTAGTCTTATAGGGAAAGTTAGGGGCTTAGGGCTTTTGCCTTTTGCCAAATGTTGTGTTGCCTTTGCCTCCAATCAAGTGATGGGTTTGTTGTCCATCACCACTTGATTGGAGGCAAAGTAGGCCACTATCACATAACATTGTTGTAGTGGGCCAATTCTTGTTATTGGGAGTGTGTATTTTCACCATTTAGATTATGAGGCATTACCTCATGCAAGATATTTTGGCAATGCAATGTTGCCTTTGCCTACAGTCAAGTGATTGGTTTGTTGTCCATCACCAGTTGATTGGAGCCAAAGTAAGCCGTTGGGGCATCACTCCTCATGCAGGATATTTTGGCAATGTTGTATTGCCTTTACCTTCAATCAAGTGATTATTTTGTTGTCCGTTACCACTTGATTGGAGGCAAACGGCAGGCTGTCAGGGCATTACGTCACGCAAGATATTTTGGCAAGGTTGTATTGCCTTTACCTTCAATCAAGTGACTGTTTTGTTGTCCGTTACCACTTGATTGGAGGCAAACGGCAAGCTGTCAGGGCATTACGTCACGCAAGATATTTTGGCAAGGTTGTATTGCCTTTACCTTCAATCAAGTGACTGTTTTGTTGTCTATTACCACTTGATTGGAGGCAAACGGTAGGCTGTCAGGGCATTACGTCACACAAGATATTTTAGCAAGGTTGTATTGCCTTTACCTTCAATCAAGTGACTGTTTTGTTGTCCGTGACCACTTGATTGGAGCCAAAGCAAATTGTCAGGTCATTACATCATGCAAGATATTTTGGCAATGTTGTGTTGCCTTTACCTTCAATCAAGTGACTAGTTTGTTGTTCTTTACCACTTCATTGGAGCCAAAACAAGCTATGGGGGCATTACATCATGCAAGATATTTTGGCAAGGTTGTATTGTTTTTACAATCAAGTGACTAGTTTGTTGTTCTTTACCACTTCATTGGAGCCAAAGCAAGCTATGGGGGCATTACATCATGCAAGATATTTTGGCAAGGTTGTATTGTTTTTACAATCAAGTGACTAGTTTGTTGTCTGTTACTACTTGATTGGAGCCAAAGCAAGCTATTAAGGCATTACATCATGTAAGTTATTTTGGCAAGGTTTTGTTGCTTTTAATTTACCTCCAATCAAGTGACTAGTTTGTTGTCCATCACTACTTGATTGGAGGCAAAGCAGGCTGCCATCGCATGACATTGTTATAGTGGGCCAATTTATTCTATTCAAGAGTGCATTTTTATCATCTAGATTATGGGGACATTACCTCATGTAAGATATTTTAGAGGGGTGGTGGGTCAATTCATTCTATTGGGAGTGTGCATTTTCATCATTTAGATTATAGGACATTACCTCATGCAAAATATTGTGGAGAGAATTACTACTAGAAAAAATAGTGTTTCGTTTCAACATGGTAATCAACTCATATATATTAGTTATTCCAATTGGATAACTAGGACATTTTGGTTTGTACAATAATAAACATTTCTTTGTTGATTTTATTTCTTGATTTGGTCAAATTTGAAAAAAATTATTATTATTTCAAAATCTGTCACATTGACAATAATTGCCACATGGACTACGCAAATCCACCATATTGTCACGCCCCTATCTTCTTGGGGTGCCCAATGAACCTTAGCGTGCAAAGGGGGACCTTGGGGGTGACTTCTCAAGCCTTGCAATAGACTAGGTAGAAAGATTTGAGAGACTCTCAATCAAACAGGGCGCAATGACGCCCTGGTTTTGAAGTGGGCGGTAAAGTGTCATACATTCTTGGAAAGCTCTTGACAATACTCTTCTATTGACAAAAAGAACGTGCTATTTGGAGATGTGAATTAAAAGTTATGGCCGTCTAAAATTGACTAGGTCCTAATGGCGCCGAGACACTTGAGGGCTAGGTGTGAGGGGTTCTCAATGAATCCCATAAGAAAGTATGGCATGTAGCATATCATTGAAAAAATATGAACACAAGGAACCTATAATGACAAGAATTACAAGGTTTTAAGACATGAGTCAAAAGTTATGGCCAAAAAGAAAAGTCGTGGTAAAGGCGTGACGCCTCCCTTGGTGAACCCGAATCTTTGGAGGGTCATAAACTTGCGAGAACTTGTCTAAATGAAACAAGTGAGTAGTCCATAAACATTCACTCGTTGCGTAGATGTCTAAAATGGTCTCGCATGTTGGATTTGGAGCTTTGAGCACAAAGTTACACCGTTTGGAAGTTTGGAAGTTTGGAAGTTCGGGAGTCCAAACGGTGACGTAACTTAGCGATTTGAGTTGGAATTGGGTGGTCTTTCACAACCCAAGGTTATCCAAGGACTCTTTTTGACTTAGGACGGGGCGGATGCTTAATACCAGAGAGAGTATTCTAGGAGGAGTTGATCTCCTTCCTCTCTCCCTCTTGAAGCCTTCGTGAATCTTGGTGATTCATGTCTCATGGTTGTTAGTGGTAACTTCACCACCACTTCAAGGCATCATGGGACACTTGTGTGTGTCTCATGGCATCAGTTGGGTGGAGTTCCGCTCCTTGCTAGGCCTCCTTGAATGTGTCTGAGTTGTGATTACCAGTTACCTTTAGTGGATAAGTAGCAAATACAAAAAGAGCTAGCAAGGAGTGGAGTGACACTCAAGGGTGGTTAGGACTATGGTGAGTAGTGCCACCATGGGTCCTTGCACATTAAGGTGGAAGTCCGCCCCATGTTACTAAGTAACATGTCTAGTGTCACGATGGGAGTGTGTGCTAGTAGTCTCAGTGATTGGGACTTAGCAAAATGAGTTGGAAATGTGGACTAACACTATGTGTGCTTGGCATATGTAATGTTAGGCAGTTTGTAACCAAGTGATGTTGTGGTGAATCTAGCGAGTTGTTGGAAGCTGTAAAGTGTCATTTGAGTCGCGACAATATGGACCGGATTGCAATGTAGGTAAAATCAACATATGAATAGATCTACCACGTGGGCAAGGCTACCAATGGAGTTTGAACCCATAACCACATATGTGGAAAAATATAACTCTATTTATTACACCAAGGTTGGAGCTTCATGAATATAATAGGTGGTTTGTTTTTATTTATTCTTATTCACTCTACTTTCATTAATTCTATGTAAAATTATTAGTTGAAATCTTGTTTTTTTGTGAAATTAACAAAATTATGTTGATTGATTGATGTGTAGAAGGTTGTTGAATCAACTAAGCAAATTTTAATTTTGGTCAAATCAACAAAATTATATTGATTGATGTTTAGAGGATTGCCAAATCAATAGAGCCTAAATTTTTTTTGTTGTAATCAACGTAAATGCATTGATCTTCTTTTGATTAGGACCCCTTTTTCTTATTAGTAGTAGATGGTTTTTTATTTGGGTGCATACAAGATAATTGTAAGTGCATACATGACCAAGGTCATTCAATCATTATACATGCAATTATGAGATTTCAAAGTATTCAATGTTGATAAGTAATTTAGTTCGATTTACTTCTATGATGATCCAATAGGTTTTTATAAGAAATGTTCAATTACAGCTTTAGACATTATTGAACTTTTTGTATACCTAAATTGGACATTTTGGATGCTTGCAAATTGAATTGGAGATTTGATTTTGTAGATAGGATTCCAATGTCATATGTTGGTTTAAAATGCACCAATTAAGCGTGAAGAATATATTCTTTAAATGTCAACTATATTGGACATTATCCTCACTTCCAATAATTGTAGCAAAATTGTTTGCTCAATTCCAACTTGATCATCTTCTTGTGGAAGAGACTCCTCAACTCAAAATCATATAAAATCATTACTACATAATAGTTTGAATTTGTAAATTTCAAAGGTCCAAATGAGAATTGTAATGGCAAATTTTGCAATTGATTTAATCAATTTTGAATAAATGTAGGTTAAGTAGTGTGTTTTGTGAAGCCAATGCATTTAAGTGATTTGTATTGATTGACATTTGTTAACTTCTCATTTATAGAGTGAAAAATTGGCATACCTACATACTTAGATATATTATTATAGGTTGGAATATTTTATAGGCTTTTAAACTATAATAGCCTATGAAATTTGTTGTTTTTGTAAAATATGACTATGACAACCCAAAAAATTGGAAGTTGGCATTTTTGACAACTAAAAATTAGGATAAGTTATTATTTTGACAGGCCTTTTGACAAAAATCAAGGGAGATTGTTATGGACAATTTGGAAGAAGTTGTCAAATTTTTGCCTTGTTTCTATATATACAACCTTCATGCATACCTTTCACATATAAGAAAAACACATGCATGTTCCCCACAAGCACAACAACGTTGTCCCTAGATTTTTAGAAATTTGAATTCACACGTTTTTAATAATAATATCATTGGATTAAATTAGGACCTTCTATAGACACATCTATAGGTGAAACCACAACAAACATGTAAGTGTGGCTCTGCTAGTCTCCATCACATCCTTTGAGAGTTTAAAACCACTACCAAGTACACATTTCATGTGACAAATATTTGAATAGACACATGCAATCATCACTCTTTATGATGAAACCAACATAATCCACCAAGATAATCCTCAATGCCACATAGACATGGAATAATAATGCCATGCATGAACCCTAAGTTAGAATCATAAGTTAGAACCCTTTTTCAAAAGAGTCCACATGGTTTTCAAATGGTTTCATTCATTCTATAAATATCAACTTTTGCATACAAATGCAGTTTCAAAACTTTAAATCTTTGTGGTACACCCCAAAAATATATTCTTCTACTTATATGAACAGATCTACAAATATATAAGATTGTTTGTGGTATCCCAAAATGTGAGTGCTTCCATACTAAAGCGGATTGCATTCCACTAAAATTACACCTACAAAATAGAAATACAAATTTCCTTGAATTATGATCATTCAAAATTAGATGAAGTCACTTTAGAATTTGGATCAACTTTGGAACTATGGTTGTTTCCACCATCATCCAAAGGTGAAGGCAAGCTAGTTGCGATGTCCTAGTCACTATAGTTCTCCCATGTACTTGTGCACTTCACTGGTGTCTTTGAGGTGCCTTCTCTACAAATATTTGCTCAAAGGTAGAAACAAGGAGTGCCAAATGCTATAATTGAGTCGTTGATACACCCACACTTCTCAAGGAGCAAACATAAGACCTAACAAACATGATAGAATTATTGCACTTGGTTGTTTTGTAATCTCAATTAACAAAGACAAGTGCTTCCAAGGAGGGAGGCGGGATTTTAGTATTATCTTTTTTCTAGAATTGTTGTCAAGTTTAAGTCTTTAGCTTCTTACTAGACTAGTATTCCCTCTATCATTGCTATGATACAATAAAATAGAAATAGAAATAATTTTCTAATCTTTTAATTAATAAAAACTTCAAAATTCAATATCTTTCTTTTCGTGAGTTGGAGTGCTACAAAACAAAGCCTCTCCACCCCTCTTTGCAAAAGGTTTTTTAATAGTTTCAAGAATGTGATCCAACAAGGCATGTTCCCAAAGACCTCATTGTAACAAACAAACAAACGCAAACAACTTCATTTAAGGTATAGATGCATATTTTAGTTTTTACTTAGACACGAGTAGAAGAATAGTAATAGTATTGAATTTTAACAAATACAAAGGATCAAATTTGCCATTATGAACTAATCTCTGAAGAAATAATTAGTGATTCCCACCCTCCCATTGATTGAGGGAAAAGAGGGATTTTGAAGATCTAGTGGGTCTTGAGGCCATTTAGCTTAATGCATAATAAACTATCAATTGCTAGTTAAACTACTCTCTCATGAGATGGAGTTTTTGATCACCATTAAAATTTGTAAATGAAGCAGTTCAATGGTTCAATTACAATATGGAGGCAAAAACTAAAACCTATTTAATTTTCTCTATTGATTGGACATGAATTGGAAATAGATTGAATTTTCTCTTACTATTAGATGTAAACTAGAAATAAGCTAAACTTTCTCTATTAGCTATGCTTAAGTGTTGAAGATGCAAAGTAACATACTAAATAATTTTGGCTAGTTGCTAGGCTCCACTATGCACATATTACAATTCTAGCTTACGATTCAAATTTTGTGGCTATGGTCTTCCTTGTGACCATAGTTGCTAGAATAGGTGAGTTGTCAAAAAGCTATGTTGGGATTTATTGTGGCTTCTATAATTATCGTGATGAAAATTTATTTATTGGCAGTAAAGAGTAAGGTGTGGACTCTATTAGTATGGGGTATAATTTTAGGGCATGTGTGGGGTTGGTTATGATATTGCTTTTGAATGTACATCTTTGTGACCATTCTAATAGAGACAAATATTTTGAAATTTCTTGTCCAATTTTGAAGGAGTTTGGAATGTTGAAAGCTATGTTATCAACTTACAAAAGATTTTGAGTCATTTTCATGCTACGAGAAGAATTTGTCTAAATTTAATCACAAATTGACTAGGCTAGGATTTCTAGACTTGTCTTTATAATTATAGAAGCAAACCAAATTAAGTTGTGTTGATGAGCAAAATGATAGCATTTTGTTTTAGAGTAGCTTACTCTCCAATTAGCATTGTTTACACATTGTGAGAGGTTTAATCTCTAAAGTCTTGGTGGCCCTACAGGGGCCAAAATGCAACCTCGGGTAGGCTCATACAGTCTCAATATTCATTGTGATTTTTTGAAACTTTCTGTAAAGCTAAAAAAAACATATAAGCTTCATAGGAACATAATTTTTATTTCAATTAGTGCTTGAGAATAAAAGTTATAATACAATTAGCTAAAAATAGAGGTCAGTGGGTAGCATAAAAAAATCACAAAAATTCAAATTTTAAAATTAAATTTTTTATCTTAAATATTACATTTTTCTCTACATGTGAAGCTTTGATTCATTCTATTTAAACTAGTGATGAGAAAGTTATGAACAATCTTGTTTTTCAAGCAATCTAAGCATCTTCTTCAAAAAATAACTTATAGAACTCATTTTAAAATGCAATTTTCACAATTTTTCAAAAAACAATTGTTTGACAAGGTTAAGTATGCTTGCTAGAACAATCTCACCACTGGGATTATTGTATTTCAATTCCATCTTGGAGGTATTAATAATTTAGTCTATTTTTCAATCTTATACTTCTACTTAACAATTTTTTAAAGAATGAAAATCAAGTGTGTGTTTTTTTGAATTTTTTTCCTAGACTTTGAACTCAATTATTCAATATATTCATTTTAAAATTCAAAGTGTGTAGTGCAAAAAAATTCTACAAATGGTAGTCAAAGTCATTTGAAATTGCAGGCCAAAATTCAAAAGAACTTGGAATGCTTATATCTTTCAATTTGTTTAGATAATTTTTATGAAATTTTTACCACATGATTTTAGACAAGTCAAGTACAAGATCCTATATTTAGATTCTAAAAAAATTGTTTCGTTTTCTTGGACAAATACAATAGAAATGGTAATTTTGAATGTTTTTCAACAAAAAAAATGGGTAACTATACTCACTCTTAGTCTCAGTAGTATTGTTGTTTCCCATTTTTAATTCATTTTGTGAGTCTTGAGTGTATTCAAGCTATAGTAAATTGAGGCCATGTAGCGCAACATAGTAATGAAACCAATTAGTTTGAGTAGGTAGAGTCCGAAGACACTAAATGATTTGAAGATTAATGTTTTTTTGTATTGTTTTAGCTTTGATTGTTGATTAAGACTTGTAGGAGAAGAAATTTTCCATTAGAAAGCTACTATTATAGGATCCTATGATAGCCTTTATGCAAGAGACATGTTTTTTAATACAATTCACTTCCCCCTTACTATTTGTTAATTGTTTTAGCCTCCTAAGGTACATTTGGTCTATTGTAAAGCAAATTATTGTATAAATGTGAAATAAATGTAAAACAAGTTTGAATTTGCTTGACCGTATGTTTACATATTTGTTTAATGGTCTCCGTCTACTATGTGGGCCATTTTGTTTGAGCTTATGACTACTATTGTCCAATCACTATAAGAAAATGGAGTTTTTTTGTCCTTTAAGAAAACAAGACCTACCATGTAATTTGACATGGAAGTAATTAGAGTTGATGTCACATAAAATTCGTTATAATCGACAAGCCAAAAATGTTTGAATTTTTTTTTAAAGAAACTTGTTTTTCTCTAATATGGCAAAAAATGTGGTCTTCAAAGCTCTTTATAATGTGACACATGGATGCCATGTAAGCACCACACGGACAAGGAGAGCCATGGATATAGTCTCCAAATATGGTGTATTTTATATTGTCTATGGCGTACGTCTAAGTTGATGTTGCAAAATGTTTGGATGACTGAGTTGACATCACAAAAAATTGAGCCATACACATCAAGCATGTCCTAGATGATATCGTCCATGACATTTTCATATCATTGTTGACGTCCAAAAAACATGTGCGCTTCATAGTAGATGTCCAAAGAGACAAGACCCACAACACAACATACCAAACACATCATAAATTTTCCTCTGCCACAATGTTGCCATGTGGCTACCATGTTATGTATGATGTCAACAAAGAGCCAAATGAAAAAATTGTTGACATGGCATTGTATGCCCCATTGTTGCTAATGTGGAAGCAAGGTGATAGATACATGATGCCTTCTCATGACCTTAGAAGACCATGTTTTATAAGATGTCCTTCAAAATCTTCTTGAAATCAAATTGCATTCTTTGTAATTTTTCACATTTTTGGACCTCTCCATCTTCATGCATTTTTTTAATATTTAAATAGATACAAGTAATGTCCAAAAATATGTACCTACCACATCATAGGCCTATTCAAAAACTGTGGGTTTCTTCTAATATATAAATAGTGCATTGCCATATTAAATGATGGAGATTTTTATTTTTTATTTTTCCTAAAGGACTTCCAGTTGATTGGATGTTAAAATAGTAAGGTTCACACATAGGATAGACAATTAATGCACTCTCCACAATGATGACCTTTGTGGCACAAATAGAAAATCTTTTTTAGCAACAACTACTGCAACTATTTAAAGGTCACAAAGTTTAATCCCTCAAGGTCCAAGGCCTTTTTCCATTGGATTTAAAAACATCATTGCTTTTGAAGTGTTATAGATCTAAAAGCCACTAAGGTATAGAAATCTCAATTGTACAATCTTGTGGTGTACGTCTTTTAGATGATGTGAATGAAATTGGAGTCATTTGGCCACATAGATTGCAATATAATAAAGTTTTAGTGTAGAAAAAGGATGTTGAAGTTTTTCCTACCAATATATTTGGTAGTAAAATTAGATTTCTTAACCTACTCAAATGAAAAAAAACTAACTTATAAAGTGCTTCAAATTGGAATACAAACACATTGGTGAAAGAAAATATCATACAATTGACTCATTGTGACTACAAAATGGCTTTGAAATGTTAAAAAATAGTAAGAAAGTTTGCAAAAAACACATCTAAGGTTGAACCTCCTACTAAAATGATTTTCAGTCGCTCATATCTTTTTGAATTCATATGAAATTATAACCACACAAACTAGACTAATGTGCACAACTTTCTCAAAACATTTATTCGAAATCAACACTATGTAAAGAAGAAAGAGGCCACCAAAGTTCACTATAATCCAAAAATGTCCAGATTTTAAACTTTGAATTGCTACCAAACATTCAAAACAACTCACGAAAACAACTTGGATTGACATGAAAATTTGACCATAATTATTAAATTTTAAGGGAAATATAATCCAACAAGTTTTTATTGAAAACAAACATTGGATGAAAGAAATACAAGCCCCTAAAGTTGCAGCCATCAAAATGTAGTTTGGTGAACTCCTTTTGAATCCATAAACTTTGAATGGCTTCTAGAAAATCAATATACATTGGATTGATTTGAATACTTTACCACCTAAACTAGAAGACAAAGTGCAAATTTTGAAATAAGTTTAATTGAATTCTAACATTGAATGCAAAAATTACAGCACTTCAAATTGGATTTTCAAACTACATGAAGACACTTTTAGTCCCCTTAGGCAGTGAGAGGTTCAACTTATCCACTAGCAAGCAATGAGAAGTTGAAGATGATATTAGAAGTAGATCTAGAGGTGAATTGATCTAATTCATTTTATTTTATTGCAACACCCAACTTTTGTGCTTTCCTTGCAATCGCCACTCACTAAACAATAAATGTGTGCAATTGAGAAATTGTTGAGAAATTTAGCTCAATGCATGTAAATGTAAAGATTAGCAAAAATGTCAAAAAAATAAACAATTTTTTTTAAGAATAAATATTTTATTCAATATAAATGTGGATTTTTCATTTGGATTCGTTCCAAATTCATAGATTCACCTATTATGGTTAATTTTGGCATTTTTTTCCTAAATGACCATCTTTGTTATATTTAGACTTTTGTAGATTTTGAGATAGAATGCTAAATATTATAAATTCATTTATAAAAATAATAATTGAAATTAAGAATAAATAATATTCAAATAGTGATTCTAAAATAAAATTCTAAAAGTTGGTATTGTTACCTATTTATAAAAAAATAATAATAAAGAGATAAATCGGTTTATCTTTGAGTTGAAGATAAAAATGAGACTGCAAAAAGTCTCAATATAATGAATATGGCCTTCTAAGTAAGGAGGAAAGAAAGAGGAGTGAACAAAAAGGTACAAACAAAGAATCTTTTTCAATGAATAGTGCATCCAATTCTTGTTGACCTTATAAATCCATAATGGGAGGTTGTTAGAAATAGATAGTTTTACTATAGTGGTATTAGTATCAGGAATGGACTCAAAACTAAAGCAAATGTACTTTGGACAAAGATGTTTATAGAAGCAGAAAGTTATAAGATACAAAGTTATAATCAAAAGTCCAAAATGTATTTAAATGCACATGATTACAATAGACAAGAGTCCAGAATAAGCTAGGGCTGAAGATTGGAAACTAGAGCATGAGAGAAAATTATCAAGATTGAGGAGCCTATCAGTCTTGACTCCTATTTATATTACAAAAGTTTAATTAAGCTTCTTCGTTAAACTTGGAAGCCGCTTGAAAAGCATTTACTAATTTGGAAGCAATTTGAGAAGCTTCTAGTAGTTTGAAAATTGCTAAAGAAGCTTTTATAAACTTGGATGTTGTTGAAAAAGCTTCCACGAGATTTGGAAGTTGTTTGAGAAGCTTCCATAAGCTTGATAACTACTTGAGCAACTTTCACAAAGGAAAAAAATTCTTGAAAAGTTTCTATCATCTTACACATTGTGAAATCACCCCCCTTCTTACTCCAAGATCCTTCAAAGTATTGATTCTCCTAAGGTATGTAGTAGCTTTTAGCTTTATTGGTTGTTGACAATGAAATTTTTGAATTTTCAAAAGTGCATTGATTATGTTAAAAGTTGGTTCCTATGTATGTTCACTAATTGGATATCTATGCCGATAAATAAAATATTTTGCTTGATTTCTTCAAATTTTGGAATCTAAAATGCTCTCAACTTTATATTTTGGGCTATCATTTATTTCTACACGAGGCGATAGAGGTTGAATTCTTTCAAAAAAATTGAATTCCTTGTAGATTTCTAAAAATGATGTATGAAACATAAGATGTAACTTTATAGATGTTAGTAGACTCAATTGATACGCAACATTATTAATTTTTTGTTGATGTGAAATATTGATGTGAAATGTTGATGTGAAATGGTCCAATTCTACGATAGTCAAGTTTGTTATATAGACAAGAAGTTTTGATGTTGCATTGTAATAGCCACATTTTATTGCCTACTTGAAACTTGAGTTTAGTTTTTTTTTCACATTAGCACATTTTTGTAGCGATCTTGAGCTTCTCAAAGATGTTATCTCATTTTTGCATGTAACTTCTTCAATCATGTTGCAAAAATCTTTGTTGTAAGGTTCTCCTTTCTTCAAATTGGTAACGTATCAATTTTTAGATGGCAACCATAGTTGATGTAGAATGAAGTTTTTTAAGTTGATGTGTATGTACTATTGTTATACGCAAACTCTGCTAGTGCCATCTATAATGTTCAATTGTCTTATTGATAGTTGATAGTACATCACAAATATTACTTTAAGATTTGATTCACTCATTCGGTTTGTCCATCTGTTTGAAGATGAAATGTTGATAAAAGTTTGATTTTTACCTACAAAATGTCAAAAAATGACTATCAAAATTTGGAAATGAATTAAGATCCATAATCTGATATATTGTCATCAAGTAGTTTATGATAACAATAAATATTGTCAATGAAGAGTTGAGCAGTTTCTTCATTTGTAATTAATTTTTTACATAGAACAAAGTGTGTCATCTTTGAAAATTGGTCAACCACCACACAAATAGTATCAAAATTGACTAAAGGTGACAAATTAGTGATGAAATCCATGGAAGTAGGTGACCATGTTTTTTTGAGGATTGACAATGGATTGGTTGCATAACTTGTACGGACGATGTCAAGTATTCTTCGGCTAAAAACATATGTTGCAAGAGAGTACAAACTCTTTCATGGTCTTCTACGTTTGGAGCTACCAAAAATTGCAAGAAATAAGCTCTAAAGTTTTTTTGAATCCAAAATGTTCAACGACTAGAAGATTATAGCAAGCTTGCAGAATTCCAAGACGAGGTGGTCCATCAAGAATATACAAACATTCTTCAAAATATAGAAGTTAATTTCAACCTTGAACTTACTAAAGTCTTTTGTACCATTGCTAAGGCGTTGTTTGATATCAAGTACAAAAAAATTTGTAGCTAAGTTTGCTTGAATTTTGTCTAAAAAACTAGAATCCACCAAGGTTGTAAGATGAACTACTTATCAACAAAGATGTTCAAGTTTCAAAAGTGTCGTCCATTGTTGATCATATGTTATTCCCTTTTGAGGGGGAATAAGATTGGATTGTCTAAATAAAGTATTGAATAACCTTTATTATTTTTTCAGGTCAATGTATGATGCCAAAATCAAATCTAAATATAAACATATTTGAATGGGTTTGGCAACGATTTAAAATATAAATGAATATAAAATATTCAAGATTCTTGTGATCAATATATACTATCATCTAATGAACAATGCCTTTGAGTAAATTACGCCATTCTTGGGAGGAGTTCATGATTATAAGTAATTCCTTGTCATGGATCTCATAGTTGATTTTGGATACACTAAACTTTCTTGAATAAAAAACAATAAGGGGGAATTTTCTGCCTTCTCCTGATTGTGATAAAACAACTCCCAAGACAAAGTCTAAAGCATTTGTTTTTATAAAAAAGGGATTCAAAAAGTTGGAATGGATTAATATAGATACCATTGTGAAGGCCTTCTTTAATACTTAAAAGGCCTTTTCTACTTTTTGAATCTACTCAAATTTGTCTTTGTACGTAAGCTGTGTAAGGGGAGAAACAATCTGGGAGTATTTTTTGATAACCATTTGATAAAAGTTCACAAAGTCAAGGAAACATTGGACGTCATGTACCATCTTTGGTATTGTCCATTTTAAAACAACTTCAATATTTTTGAAGTCCATTGCTATATTATTGTTAAAGATGATATAGCCAAAAAACTTTATTTGTGATGTGTGAAAAGAATACTTTTCAAACTTTGCATATAATCCTGCGCTTTGAAGTTTTTCAAAGACTAATTATACATGCTTTTCATGTTGTTTTTCGTCTCTAGAGTATATAAGAATGTTGTCCAAGTAGCATACACCAAAAATATTCAAGAAGTCTCGAAATATATTGTTTATCAAGTGTTAAAAGAAGACTAGTCCATTTATAAGCCTAAAAGAGATAACATTGTATTTGAAATGACCATACTTTGTCTGAAAGGCAATCTTCCATTCATCACCTTCTCAAATGCATACCAAATTGTATGCTTCTCGTAGAACAATCTTGATATAAATCTTTGCTTAACCAAGTTGATCGAGAAGTCTTAAAATCAATAATAATGGATATCAATTCTTGATTGTGACTTTGTTGAGGCTTCAATAGTCAACGCACATTTGTAATGATCCATGTTTTTTTTTCAGAAACAAGATGGAAGTATCAACTAAAGACTTTGAATGTTAAATGAAGTTTTTGATTAGGTTCTCATCACTATACTCTTCTAATGCAACAAACTTTTCTTGTAATAAGTTGTGGATGGGCCCAAAATGCAATTATGCTCCCTTCTTAAGATCAATGGTGTAATCATACGATCGATGTTGAGGTAGCATATCTACATTCTTCTTCTAAAAAACATTTTCATACTTCTTATATTCATATATTGTTCTTAGGGCATAGTTGTATTGGTAGTTCTATCCATTGTTAGAGTTCTATATGCTGCAAATATGGTATCAAACTTTGCAGCACGCACTAATGCTCAAGCTCCGATAAACAATGGTTTTTTGAAGTTTGGGGGACAAAGTATTTTAAGTCTAGAAGAAGGTTCTAATATAGAAGACTTACTAGAAAGAAAAATGATGTTACGATCCGACCAATCAATTTGAAATTTGTAATTTGTACCTTTTAAGCCAAAGAAGCCTTAAGATCACAGAACTAGAGGGAGAATAGATAACGTTATAAACTATATGACTATTATGGTCCTCTATTGTTGTTTGTAAAAGGGTTGTTTTTTAGGTAACATTACCAAAAGATAGTGGTTGTCTGTCAATAACCTCAATGTGAACTACTAATATTTTCTAGACTAATGGGAGTTTATGCAATTTAGAAAAAGACTCATTTGTAAAATATGTTAAGTCTCCCAAATTTATTAAAGCATGGGGTTTCAATCTTTTTAGAACTTAAGCATGCTAGTATAATAAAACAAAGTGAAGGGTTTGTAGATAATATAAGACTTGAGATTGTTGATATTTGTGAAGAACCCAGCCACATAATTCCTACTATAATTGGACATTGTTGTTTTTTCCGTTGCATATTAACACCTTGAATTTGGGACGTGCGTTGTCACTTATTTGAACAAACATCTACTTTATGCCTATATTCTCCGTAGTACAAACACAATCCTTTTAAACATCGTTTTTTTTGTTTCATGAGAGGCTTGAATTGAATCACATCAATTTGCATCTCGTCAACTTTGGGTGGTTTACTAGAAGCAACTGTTGAGGAAGTAATAGTGTAACCAACATATGGTCACGGCATTGTCCAAGTACGTTTGTCTTATTGGCACTCAAACAAATGATTATTGTATTTAATAGCTTGATTAATTGCTTTATTAAGTGTTGAAACGTTTAATAAGATTAGTAGTAAATCCTTCACTTTGTCTTGCAAGCCATAGTAAAATTGGCTCACTAAAGCTTGTTTGCCTCAGTCAATGTCACAAGCTAATAGTCAAAATTCTAAAACATATATTGATGCTGAGTGTTGTCCTTCTCGCAAATTATAAATCTTCGTTGTTGCAAAGTAAACTTTATCAAGTTCGTTGAAGGCCTTGCAAAATGCTGTTAGAAATACCTCAAAATTGTTAAGGATCAAAAGCACTAGTAGAAAAATCAACGACCCAAACAACCCAAAATTGTTGTTCATGTTTGTTATTTTGATCACGTTGTACCAGTCAAAATTCCACTCAAATTTGTTGATATGTTTTGTTGTTTTAGTCAAATCCAAAAAAATAATAATTTAAGAAAATAATTTTTTTATGAAATTTTTTATTTTTGTTTAGAAAAAATTATTTTGGGGGGCTGCCCAAAAAATTATCTTTTTTTGGCTACCCAAATTTCCGAGTGACCTAATTTTAAAAAAAAAATCATCCAACCCATTGTACCACTTAATGTTTAAGTATATACATGAGGAGAGTCTCTTGGACTACTTACCACATAGGTAGCCGTTGCAATCAAGGTTTGATCCTTGGACCTCATAGATAAGGTCCAAGGACCTTGTCAATGAACCACTTCATGTTTACATATATACATGAGGAGTACGATTTTATTTAATTACTTCTTCTAATTTTTTTGTTTACTTTGTAAATTTAGAAGACTTTGGAGGCCATTTTGGCATAATAAAACAACTTTTTTTGAAAAACTTTGAACTAAGAAAAGTTGTATAGTCAAGGTAACTTTCATCTTCAAAAATCCATTTGAGATTTTGAGCCTCCAATCAAAAGTTATGAACAAAATTTAGAGAAGATGTTTGGAAATGTCCCCAAAAAATGATTTTTTGGCATACTGAATGCCAAAAACATACTGAACAAGTTACTACAAATCTCAAAAACTTTGTGAACAACTTAATTGTTGTGAAATCCAAAATCGCTTCAATTGAATAAATTTTTCAAATTCATTTGGTAGTAGCAATAGAAAATTGAAATCATAAAAGCTCAAAGCTCACAAAAGCACAAAATCATAAAAGTGCAAAGAAGTGTAAAGCCAAGAGAAGCAATGGATTTGCTACCTCTATAATATCATCCTATGGATCCTCTTTAATATCACCTTAATTCATGGTTGTCATACTGGACAAGTTACTATTCATTTCTTGTCCTATAGGACGAGTTACTATTCATCAAATGTATCTCTCAAGTACATTTGATGAATAGTAACTCGTCCTATAGGACAAGAAATGAATAGTAACTTGTCCAGTATGACAACCATGAAAAAATCTCCTATTCAACCCCTCTCTGAACTACAAATTCTTGTTTAAAAATGTACTCCCACTGTTCATGAGAATCTTTAGGGAACACCTATTTTCAGCACTTTGAAAATTCGTAGTTTATTCATACGGTGTCCAAAAAATGCATTTGAAGAGAATTTAGAATCCCCTTTCCTTTACCAACAAGACCCCACAAAAAAATTCCAATATGATAATGGGAACCATGTTGAATTGCTTATTTGTGGGATCAAATTGAAGGTGTAGTTACCTCATTCAGCCGGACCCCTGTGACAATTGTAAGAGGTCCAGCTGGTGCTGGCCTCCACGTCAGAAACGGTTCCCTTCTGCTGACATTTGCCAAGTGGAAGCGCCTGCAGCTGATCCAGCAATCGAACCGGCCATCGATCCTGCCGGAGGAAAGCTGTCGCAAAGGATCATGTCTGAAACAGTCTTTGCTTACTCCAATGGATCCTAAATCTCCAGTTTTTGTTGTTGCAGCAGCTAGCCACAACAGCAATGGATCTTAATACGCAGTTCAGTTTCTAGCTAGGTCACTCAGCAAGCATCTTCGATTGTGGGCCATTTTGATTTGTGCCGAAGCAATGGATCAAGTTTCTTTCAGCGCGGACCAGTACCTCGCGGCGACACAAGCACTGTCAGGCGTCCCTGCGGTTCTTTCACCAGGTACGTAAGTTGGACCGGAGTGATGGAGTAACGGAATGCAAGAGTTTTTATGTTCTGTTCGCTTGCGTTTCTGATGTCATGGCCGGGGTCATTGATAGTATTTTTGAGCTTTTGAACTTCAACGCAGCGGATGCTTTCCGTGTAGAATTGAACATCTTGAATGCAAGTTTGCCCATGTTTTGTGAACCATGGTAACACACATATATAAGTTCTTGTTCCAGTGGATCTAGCTCACTTTAGAAGGATCACCCCTCTGCCTTCTTGAACCCCATTCCAGAGTGTTATGTTGGAGAGTTGAGGGTTGAAGTTTTTAAGGGTACGTTTATGTTGACATTGGCTTTCCAGCGGAGGGATTGATGCAGCTCTGGGTGTTCGGGATCCTCACCACGCTCAAGATTTCCGGGAACGAAACTTCTGGCGCCTTTGCGTTGCAAGAGGATCTCGTGCCTCCGGGGAATCCAGGCCCGCTCACACACTCCCACACACGCGAGGACGAGTATTTTTACGTGACGGAAGGGGAGCTCACGTATAATTTGAATGGGAAGGAGCACATTGCACGGAAGGGCTCCTTTGTGCACATCCCAAGAGGTCTTCTCCACGGGTTTGCAAACAGGTCGAGAAAGTATGCGCGGATGCTTGTCATGTTTACTCCAGCCAAGTTTCAGGAGTATTTTATCAAAGTAGGGATACGCACGGAAGGGGCGTCGGTGAAGAGCTTTCCAGGACCTGAGCCGAAACAGGAGGATTACAAGATGGTGTTGCACTGGATGGAAGTTTATGGATTAGGGTTTACGCCACCTGCCGAGGATGGGCATTTGGAGTTGTGAAGGCGGCTTCGGAGAGTTGCTGCATGAGTGCCGAGTACTAGTAAGGATGTGTGCGTCAGTTTTTTGAGTTTGGGGGCTTGAATTTTCTGTAGGAACCTCTGAAAGCTTAGGCCGTTTCTACGGGTAAGAGTATGTATGTATACTTTTCTCGTTTTGGAGCTGCTATAACCCTGGGAGCTTGAATTCCTTGTATGGAAGCTTAGAAATTACTGTATGTATATCTGTTATATTGTTATATTGGGGTTGTGACACCTTCTCCAAGAATGAAATTTCTGTGAAGAATGAGAAGGTATGGAGTGAAAAGAGTACTAACCATGAAGGAGGTGTGACCATCCATTTGTGTCCCATGGAGAATGAGAATGGAGAGTGGGATTTACCTATGAAGTGCTAATACCTTTGTGTGTGCATGAAAACTTCTTCATGCCCATTCTTTACTTCAAGAGGAGAAGGAAAGAACTTCTCAATCTTTGGAGAATGGGCATTCTATAATTCAAGGAGAGAGTAACACGTCCTCGTTTTTTAAAGATTGAGAATGGGGAGAAGAAGGTTTGACAACCCTTGTTAAGTATAGAGAGTGTCACAATTTCATCCATGTTATTTTTCATTTGTTTGACATTTTTCGTAGATGGTAGATGTCATAGAATGGGGAAGAGGTTATTGTATTTTAGAATTTGCTTGGTTTCTCATTTCATAATGAATGGTGGTCAAAATCTCTTGATAGAATTGTTCCCTCCATTCGATTTTAGTAATTTGTTTTGCAATATTAAATGTAATGAGCATTTGGTGAAGATTTTTTAATGTATGTTATCATCAAATGATTCTATGGTGAATGTTTTAATAGCAAAACAAATGGTCATGGCTATTTATTGCAATCAAGGGGGAAAATGTATGACATTTGTATAGACATATGTATATACATCTCAAATATATCCCATATGTATTCCATGTATATTTTACATGTTGTATATATTTTGTATTTGTTTTGTATATTTGTATTTGTATCCCAGAGTATCATATTTGTATTATTTATTTTTCAAGAACAATGGTGTTGGAGGGGTGGGTGGGTTTGTTTATAAGATCAACGACTCTCAATTTTTACAAAGATTGGGAGGGGTTTGTTAATTGCATGCACCATATTATTTATTTTTCAAGAACAATGGTGTTGGAGGGGTGGGTGGGTTTGTTTACGAGATCAACAACTCTCAATTTTTACAAAGATTGGGAAGGGTTTGTTAATTGCATGCAGAGGAGGGATTCATTATCATAGGAGATAGTATAGGGAAAGAATACATCTTATGCAACTACCTTGTTCTCTATGTGTGTTTAGATTTGCCTAAAAAATGCTTAGCATTCAAATAGATTCAATAAACATTTTAATGTCTTTTACCTTGTCAACTTCAAATTGCTCTAAATGATTCAGTTTTTAAAATATTTTATATGTGTAAGATGGATAGTCTAATGTTAAGGGGACATGTAATTCAAATCAAATGAAAAAAACAAAAAGAAGTAAAATGGGATAAGTGAAATAGTTCTAAAATAAAATTATAAAGTAATAAAAAGAAGTTACATATGATATCTAATAAAGTAATTAATCTATGCATTAAATTAGGCTATTTGTTTTGTCTTATTTGTTACTATGTAAACTCTAGAACCATGTATTTCCAAGTGTGTTCATCGTATTGTTGGAAAGCATGCATAGACTTTATTTTATAGTGTTTGGATGTATGGTGTGAAAATTATGAATATTTGAGTTATTTTTGGATCTTAAATTATCATAAATTATGGATCTTTTGGACCATTTGTTACTTGATTGTGTTCTTGGTATCAATAGAAAGTTCTCTGTGAGGAAAGGAGTATGAACTTTGTTCCATGTTGTTTAGACATATGGTGTAAAAATTGTAGATTTTTGAATTATAGGCCAATTGCATAAGGATACACTAGTTTATGTAAAAGTAAACATAATCAAAGAATTAAAAATGCATTCGTTCACTTGCTATGAAGGCATAAGAAACCATTATTACTCTTGTTTGGATAAAAAAAACTTGAAATAATTGTATGTATTAACAATAAGAGAAGCCACTAAAAAAAATCATTGAACATGTATCATTCTTTGAATCTACCTAGCATTTTGTGTATTCATTATATTATTTTCAACATGTATTTTGCTTTATTTATAGGTGATTGTGTTATCAATTATTTTTTCTAACTTCAAATACTAAAAATCTAATTTTTTAAAGGATTTCTATTCAACTTTAAAAGTCCAAGTTGCCTTTTCCTTTGCTTGTTAAGAAATTGCATTATTACTTCATCCAAATTTCTAATCAACTCTTGCTTAATTGCAATTAGTGGTGATTTTGGGTGTGTATATCTTATGTTCGATATGGCCTTCTATATTAGTTCGTTAAATTAATAAATATTGATAGAATTTATAATAATCCTAAAATTTTACCGTTAAAAGACAAATTAGTAACCACATTTTTAGACTTCAAAGTCCTTCTCTTTATATACTCCCATTTTGCAGCTATATATGAGTAAAAAATTTTATTTTTATTTTTCAAAGATATAATTGCATGTCTCATATAAATCCAATAGTTTTAGATTATTTTTTTGTAAAAATCTATATTATGGATTTTTGAGTAAATTATAAGAAACTTAAAATTTTAGAGTCATAGTTTAGTCAATAATATTCACTCAATAAAGTTTTAATGTTTTTGAAATGTTTACCAAAAAATTCCAAAAATAATTTTCATTTCACTTATTAAAAAATCACTTTTGTTAATAGTATTTTTTCTAATAATTTGATTAAATTATTGAGAAATTTTAAATTTTAAAAGTTTTAAATATGTTTTTTATGCAATTTTGTTATTTGTACCACATCATATTTAAAGTTTGTCCTAAATATCTAATAATTCAATTGGCTATGGCTATTTTTGTAAATACACAAAATAATTTGGAAGGCACTGTAATATGACAAAGACAAAAATCAAACACAATTCACAAAAAATAAATTCGAATAGCTCATTTGAAAAATTGTAAAAAAGTTTTTTTTCCATGAGATCTGAAATCATCCCAAAAATATAGAATATTCTCTAAGTTTAAACTCATGCATTAATAACTCTACTTTTGAATGAAAAAAATTTATTAGGGGAGAGGTCCTAAATGCTCAAATTCTTTTTTGAATTTATGGAGTGCATTGTATATAAAACAGAAAGTTAAAGCTTTGATAATTTTTATTCAGTATCAATTTGGCTATAAGAGATGAATTTATAGGAGCCGAAAAATATATGTATACAAAATATAGGATGAACAAATCCTTCTACAACAATGATAAAACAATGTTTCATGGTACACAAGTCCCTTTACACCACCCTTGCTCTAGCCCAAGCCCATCATTGTATTTTCAAATTTCAAAATCCTCTACTCTGTGTCTTTTTAATTTTCTACTATTTAAGAGTGCAATTTTTGGTTTTATTTTTCAAAGATGAAAGCATATGACTAATGTCTAATATATATCATTATTATTTTTTTAAATTTTATAAAAATTTCAAACTATCATAAATTTGCAAAGAAAAAAAACAAATTCATATCAAATACAAATAATGCTTAAAGAATCCAAAAATTTCAAAATAGAAGTTCACTATAGTATAAAGAAAATTTCCAATATTCCATATCATTCTATATTCAGATTTAAAAAATTTAAGTGGAATAGAGACTACACTACAAAAACTTCATTTCATTAGTTTTTAAGAACAAATAAAAAAATATATTTAAAAAAATATATATCTCAAAATATTAAAATATATCATCTAGATGTATCATTGTTTTACAAAGTATCCCCCCCAAAATACAAAAACAACTAATCTAATTCAAACTTAAGTCAATGATGTGGATATAACACTAAATAAACTACACATAAAAATTTGGATGAAAACCATTCATTCTTGAATATATAAAACTTATTTGAGTAATTCTTAAATCAAACTTGACACTTTTCATCCTCAACATCCTTCCAAGGCTTGAGTATCAAATTTAATTTCAGAATCACCTTGGTTTTACTTTAAAACGGAAGTCTCTTGAGCATTTTTGTTCTTATTACAAAATACAAGTCTCTTTGGTGTCCTTGTATATGTGGGAAATCATCCATTCTTCAAAATGCAAAAAGCTTACTTGACCATCTAAAGGATACTTTCCATCTTCAATGGCCTTCTTGAACTAGACCTATAGTTTTAAATTTGATTTAAAAATTGTCTTGGTTTTTGGGTGACTTTATATTAGGGTCCAAGCAAAATTTTAAGACAAACCTAGGGCCAACTCAAAAGAATCCCATGTAAAAATATTGGGTCAAGGATACATTGCCACCCAAAATTGCTATTGCTATGTAGTATAAAATAATTTGGGTTGGCTTCCAGTACAAAGAGATTAATCTATAAACGATTGAGGCACATTTTAGACAAAAAATGTCAAAAATTATTCTTTTATAGAGCAATGAGATTTAAATGAAAAAAATTCAAACCTATAAATTTGTACTAGAGTACTATGGGAATATGTGAAATTCTTTTCATAAACTTTGACCATATAGATTGAAAGATTATAATGTTTGAAGTTAATAGAAAAAGTTTTTTTTCCAACCTCATCCAATTGAGACAACAAACTTTAACTTCTCCTTGAGTGAGATTTTTGCACTATACATGGCCATTTTGGGGACATTTGCATCCTATATCATATTAGTTACTAATACCTAGAAGTAGACAAGAAGTTTTGCACATACTACCCAAAGCTGCTTAAATTGTTAAAAAAGTTCAAGGCAATATAACTTTAGATCCATACACTTGGAAAAAATTATATTCAACCCAAAGGAGGACATGTTCACACTTTGTCAAAATTTGGTGAACATCCAAAATTGACTTTGTGCACAACTACCCAAAATTTCTTGCATACATTGAATTGTCATTTGGTCCTTTAGGAATTAATGATTTAGGGATTAATGACCCAATTTAAGAATCAAAGCACTCCTAGTTGGTTGATTTTTGGTTTATGTTTGAGATACACTTGGAGTATACTTATTTTGAGCACTTTTTAAATTCATATATTTTCCATTGGGAGTTTGAAAAATGCATAGAAAGAGAATCTAAAATCCCCTTTCACTACCAACATTTCCACCAATTGTCTACTTACAAGAGTCTCTCTTTTAGAAAAATGAATAATTTTAAATTTTTTAAAATGATGGACCCCAACTTACTACACATGATTTTTATCACATGTCTTATTTGATTTTGACCTTGTTACTATATTCCTTTCATCTCACCACTCCTACATGCAACCACAAGGTAACAACTATTCTAGGTGCATGAAGGGCATTTTTTGAAACGATGGGTCTCAATGTGTCATTATTGCTTTGAACACATGTTTCATATATGCATTAGCCTTCCAAACCACCATTGCTTCGTCTCTCCATATGGGTAGAAGGCAACAAATTTTGCTGATCAATAACAAGAATCATGCTCAAATCCTTATTCGGACGATTTTAGGTAATGTTACCTTAAACCTGAACCAATTTTTGAATGTAAACTCAAGGTACAAACTACAGCAAGTCATGTGTTCTCCAGAGCATTGCATCCAGCTCAAGAGCGAATATGACTCTTCTGACTGTAGAGCCCAAAGCTATGCATCCCTCAATTTGCTACAGCTTCGTGTGACGGCATCTAAGTTCTCAAACCGACTAATGTAGGATAATCAAAATACAAGCTGGTCAATTTCATTTCCTAATGAGATTACACTGCATCTTTCAGTTTCTGATGCTTCGTTTGTCAGCTATCATTGATTCTTGAAAAGCTGCAAGGCTGCGATTGCGTACCTCCATTGGTGTGGGTGCTGGCGGGTCCAAATTTCCGTATGTAGCGACTAATCTCTCAAAATCTACTTGCCTAATTACTCGGTCTTTCACTAATTTCTCAACGATTTTGTTGACCAATGTCTTGTTCTTCTTTAAATACTGCCAAACATCCAAACAAGGCAGTGTCATTCAAGTGAAGGCCTTGGAACCTGAACGCAAGGGATTGAAAATTATAATTGCGTCAATTTATCTGCTCAAGAGAGTAGGCATGTTACATACCTCAAGTACACGATCATAGCACTGATTTACAACCTTCAACGCCTCAATGTCCACAGACTGCAAGCGTCCAAACACTGGAATAAGATTACGTGTGATCGCAAGTATTGCATAAGCACATTTGCCTTGATGTTACAAACTGCTCAGTTGCTCGTTCTCGAAATGAACCGACAGAACAATTAGTTTCCGCAGCGAAAATGGAAACGACTTAAAAAACGACTTCCATGCCAATGGTACACACAACCACAGCAGACAGTCTGTAGTACCTTCACACTTTCGTAATTATAAACACAATCGTGGAGACCGTAAAGATTTGCATTATCAGAGAGGCCTGCAAATACAAATTTGCGTGCAGCATCGCGTGCCTGGTCTACTGTGTCAGCCCAGATAGTACTCATCTGCCACATACCAAACAAGTTAATATTCCATCGGGCAAAATCATAACAAGCTTTAGGTACATCTTTTGCATAAGATTGTCCATCCAGGGTGTGCATATGATCTAGTTCAAAGCCATAGGCGACAAGTAATACGGGAGCAAACTTACATTATCAATACCGTTCCATATCTCATCAGCTGCTCGTGGTGCAAGCTGAACTGCAATGTAGTCCAACATTCCTTGGCGACTGTTGCAATGACAAATACGACACCCTCAATCTTAGAAGTTAGGCAGTCACCATAAAACTGATCAAATGTATCATTTACTTTGCCTGTCAATTATTAGGAGCAAACTGACGCTCTCCTCTTCTATAAAACAAAGCCTCCTCATCATACCCCATTTTGGAATCGAACCCAGATTATGAATAATGCCACACCTTGGACAAGAATTTGCAAAATTAAAAGCATCTTAAACCTTAAATGACGTCACCACACCTAGCATGACTAGAATAGTGTGAAAACCTGACAGATTGCAGTTCAAATTTGGTGCGGTCAGTCTTAAATCGCACTGCACCTTTCTCCTCTCCCATTCTAGGGATGATGGTTACCTGAAAGAAGAGGTCCATTGTAAGGACATCTTGCATGACAGGGTGTAGCGCATGTAGCGCAACTAATGAAGCAATATTAACACTATTGAAAGGACAATAAATAGATTTCCCATGACATATGCTTCACTTGTAAAAGATAAATTCCTATGCCAAATGGGAATGAACGTGTTAGACAAGGAAAGGAAACCATCCAGGGCCTTTATCCCGCAAAGTACTTGCAGAGCTATCAGCAGTGCCAATGTATCAGAATTACTCTCTATACTTACGCAAGAAAGTGGAGCACATATTTCACATACAATGTGAGACTGTGATGTAAAAGAATACGAAAAAAGTGCAGAGTAAGAGAAAGACAACTAAAATCTCTAGCCTTGATCTGCACGCTAGACATTAAGGGTCACAAAGAATGAGAGGACTTGACAAAATGCGATGATCACAATCGAAATTCAGGTAAAATTTGGACAAACCAGTTGAATTTGTTTCAAGTCAGGGCAGTTTGCTGCAAACGTCGCCATTGATGCCTCATTTAATGCAAGCATCCACAATAAGTAGTCACTTCGAGGTCGCGGATCAGGGTGACCTCCCTCCTCAAGCTGGGCAGCCTCTAGCATGTCATCTGTGGTGATCTTTAAAACCAGTATAAAACTCGTCAGGTTCACAACATTAAATGTAACAAGGCAGTTCTACGTAATGTGCAGAGAGCGACACGATTGCAGTTTGGAGGATACATAAGACGACCTCTCGGAGAAAATAAGCAAGCATGCAATTCAAGAATTTAATGAATAGTATGAACAACCTCAGTTCGACGGTCTCGCAGAACTCCAAGAGCTGCAACATCAAGAATATTAGCCAATTGGGCTCCCACCATTCCGTCAGTCATTTCAGCTACCGCATCAAAGTCCACCTCTTCTGCCATTGGTTTGTTTCGTGCATGGACCTACACACATTTTTGCACTGATCATGTCGACAATGCTTCTCTGAAATAAACTGGCATAATATTCCATCACTGCGAAGAGGTTCTTGAGTAAGAAAAACAATTACTAGAACCTTCTGGAACCAGTACTAAAACCTGCGTTTAAAGACCGCTCAATACAATCAGCACGAAAAGCAAAAATTATGACCTATATGGACAGGTTCGAAAAGATCAAGTAATGTTACCTTAAGAATCTCAGCACGACCTTTGGTTCCAGGTTTTGGAATAAAGATCTTCCGATCAAACCGTCCAGGTCGAACAAGTGCAGTATCTAAAATATCAGGCCTGTTCGTAGCAGCTATAGTGATAACCTCTCCTCTTCCTTCAAACCCATCCAGGCAGGT
Organism: Climacium dendroides; assembly: GCA_950106755.1. Taxonomy (NCBI): domain Eukaryota; kingdom Viridiplantae; phylum Streptophyta; class Bryopsida; order Hypnales; family Climaciaceae; genus Climacium; species Climacium dendroides. The sequence goes on along the minus strand of OX467087.1, from coordinate 24,151,050 downwards.
GAGAAGCTGCAACCTCACACACCATGTTTCCAGAATCAGTCCAGAACCACATGAGAAGGGCAAAGCAACCTTCAAAATATCAATCCGCAAGAAGAACCATATATCTAAAACTTGCAACGCACGCAGGTAAAATATAATCATGCACTAGGTTTGAAAGCACATTAAAAGACACGACAAAGAAATAAAGCAGACCGCACTAAAACCCTGCTCTGTAAGGAATTCTTTGGAAAAAGTCGAAGGAATTAGGAACCTGATTCAAGGTCGCATCACGCTCTTGCCCACCAGACCCTCCTATTAAACCACGCTGCCTCCCAACTGCATCTAACTCATCAATGAAAACCACTGCTGGCGCCTGCAATAAACATCAATCAAACTTCATCTCTGAGAAACTCTTCCAGACATAGAGATAAAAAAAAGTGGTAAGCACCAGCTTCCTGAGTGAATACGAGGCAACAACGAGATCATCTTATTATCTTGCAATGTCTGAAATAAGTGGATGAAAAAATTAGCATGCATTACAACTGTAATAATGGAAGGATTCGTGCCCTTAAGTTTAAAAAAGTGGAACTCATATTAAAATAGAAAAATATGCCTAATTCTGAACGGCAGTTTATACCTTGGAATAAACTGCTATGAACCAAACCTATTCTACGACTAATCTGGAACGAATTCAACACTAAAAAGAAACACTGTCACGAAGTTTCAAAATGAAGAAAAGCAAAGATCAATGCACTTACATTCTCTCGAGCCTCGTTATACAACGCGCGCACTCGAGAAGCTCCAACTCCAACATAGATCTCCACAAATTGGGATGCTGAAATTGAAAAGAAATTAACTCCAGCCTCACCAGCAACTGCTTTTGCCAAGAGCGTCTTTCCTGTCCCTGGCTCTCCACAAAGCAAAATACCAGCTGCAATAGCCACCAGAAACACCATTATGATGATTGCACAACATCGCGCACCAGTACGAAGAACTAAAACAATTGAAAGTATTGCAAGTTGAGCACTCATATCAAGGATGATAAGTACTGTATTTGAAACATTTCTGTAAAATAATATACCAGGAATTTTACTGCCTCGCCGCCTATATTTTTCACCATACGTAAAGAAGTCTACAATTTCCTCGAGCTCCTTGCGGATATCACCTAGTCCCGCAACATCCGCAAACTTTACGTCCGCATCTAGATCCAGAAACTGAGGCGGACGGCGACCTTTTGCGCGTCTCACTCGTGCACCTGTAAACAGAAAGTTAGAAATTTTACGTTACCAGTATAATGACCAAGTAATTCACCCCCTATACAAAAAAGTCCCTACCCAGTCATAGCTTGATCACCATATCGAGCACAATACATTTCAAATACCTGACTTCATAAACTTCATTCCCATTTTCAGTTGGGGATTGTTCTCCAACTCCTCCAATCTCTTCTTTTCTTCCTCACTTAATCCTTCCTTTCCCCAGTCTTCAGTCGTTGACATGGCCTGTACAGAACAGAATCGCAAACCTCATAAGTAAAAGCGTAAAATAGATGCACGATATAACAAGCATTGTGGTATTATTGTGATCGCCCGAGTCAATTAACAACTAATGTGAAGTTATAATGATTCATCGAGTCCGTGATCCAACCTCAGCAGCTTCCATTTCACCCTCCCATTCCCGCATTTTGCGACGCTCCTCTTCCTCAGCCTGCTCGATTTTCAACCGATCTTCATAGTCCTGTTTCCTTTTCTTTACCCCCACAACAACTGTTTGGTAAAATAACCAGAAAAAGAATACCCCCATTAAGAAGCGGAAGCCTTCATTTCTCGATGCACTATAGAAGAAATTGCTCCAATCAGCATTGTCCTGCGCTTGCTGTTCCATTCGAAGCTCCCGTTTCTCTGCCTCACGCGCCAGCTTTTCCTCCCTTTTCCGCAACCTTTCTTCCTGTTCTCTTTGAGACTGTGCCAGGGCCCTGGCTTCCTTCGTTTCCCTGATCCTCTGTGCCTCCATTCGCCTTGCCTCAGCTTGTTGCTCCTTGCGTTCCCGCTCCATCTCCCTGCGAGTCCTGGCCAACTCTTCTAACCTTGAGCTAGCAGTAGATTTCCCTTTCCCCATACTAGCAGTAGTCTTTGGTTTACTCAACCACCCCTGAATTTTCAAGAGAAAGGTCAGAGAGGGTCCCTTGGCAGCCCAGCCCTCCACCTTTGGAGTAGGAATCGGGGGAGAAAATGCGTCGATAAGGAGACTGTTGAGTTCCATGTACTCCCAGCTCGACCAAAATTGTTCATCCCTATCTGGTGGTGGTAGCACACAGCGTAAAACTCGGTCGTCATTTAAGACAATAAAAACTCTTTCTGACCGTTCCTTCAGCCTGCTATTGGGATGCTTAATGATGTGTTTCAATTTATCTGCTTCTCGAAGCTCTAGCACCTCAGTGTAAGGTATCGTCTCCTCGATTCTTGGGAGATCTTTCACCCATTCCTTCCTTTCATCTAACTGCATGGTCGGAACAGCCTTGGGCACTCGCGTTTTCTTCTTGGATCTTTCGGCTACTTTGGCTGAAGCCTCTGCAGTAATAATCGTTGGAAGGACCAGAGCCAAAGTCGTAAGGAGAGCTAATTTGGACACGGATGGACTGCTCGAAGTTGTGGGAACTTTCTCTACGATCTCAGAGCTATCCTTGCTGAGTGATGAATCCAAAGAATCAGAAAAAGTAGCACTAGATCTAACCAGCAGTCTCCCATGCTGCCCTCTCTGCCCTGGCACATGCCTGGAATATAACATGCACCGCTGCAAGCATGAAACAACTCTCTTACTGCTCTTCAGCTTGATGAGAGGGCATAATTCCGAGTCTCCAAAGGAAGCATCCTCCACGAGTCCCTTCGGCATCCAGAGTGCGGGGATGCGTAATCTGCGATTCTGAAGAGAGTGAGGGAAGGCGGCAAATCTCAAGGCTACCCCACTCATCCTGTTAGTGGCCGCGATTCTACACACAAGAGAATGGTTGACGTACGCTGTGGCCATCTTGGAAGGATGAGGAAGAAGGTGAGGCTCTCAACCAGTCTTCTCCTCGCAATGAGGGTTCACAGGCGGTCTGACCATGAGTACTCTGCTCAAAAAAACAAAAATACAGACCTCGTTAGAATGTCCTAAAAACTGTACGATTCAGAGACGCATTACGTCTCTCATGCTCATGGGAATCTGTGGACCCTGACACCTCGTTGGAAGCTCCGACACCTAATTTCCAAATAGTCGCAACTCTCAACCGCCATGTCCCTTTACCCTAATTCTGGATTTGGCGAGAATCTTTATCCAAGCCGACTTACCCCTCAATTTCCACAGGAGAGAAACCACAAAGTGAAGAGAGACTCCTCAATGTCGCACTCAAGAACTGCCCATACGGTAAACCTAATCAGCAATACTAAATTCAAATTCCTCTAAAACCCTAATTAACACAGTTGTCGGAATTACCAATATTCCCTCCACATCTCAAAAACCCAAAAGCTGTTCACCGAAATAAAAGCAGAGCGCAGCTGAGAAGATTGAAAAGAAGTAAACCTCCACCTCCAATGCTTCAAACGCTCACTACTTCTGCATCCTATTGATTTCCCCATCGATTTCTACAGAACCCGAATCTATTCAGCGCCAGTGCGAGTAGGATAAGGTGAAGCGAAATGCAGGCTTTGTACCTGAGAGAACGCGACTGCAATTCGATTGAATTTCGATTGCAATTCGATATAGAAATTCAGAGTCTCGTTTGGTCGTGGGAGGATTGTAGTGAGCATCCGCTGGCGTCCCAGTGTCGCCGGAGCAGGAGTCAGGTTTTGTGGAAATGGATAAAGCTCTGCGGAGGAGACACAGTGGAAGTGGTGGGTTTGCCGAAGGTTTTGAAATGAGCCTGAAATCTTGACACTCTTGTGTTGCCGTGTGAACAGGGGTTCCATTTGAGGATAACAGATGAGTCCATGAACTCAACATAAGGCACCCAATACCACTGCACAATTTAATTCAATTAGGGCGAAACCTTCCTAGACAATTTGGGATGGATTTTGATCTAATCCATCCATTAAGATAGGCGTTTTGTTTTGTTTAATATAGTGGTATCGTAAGAAAGCCCTTGATATGGAGGGTTGCATGGGTTTTGTTTCATGGTGTTTGGACCTACGGTGGAAAAGTTATTGAATTTTAAAGTTTTTATGAGTTAAAAAATTAGAAAATTATTTTTATTTTTATATATTTTATTATGTTGTGGCAACAACATGGGGTACACTGCACTAATGATGATAAATAGTGTTATGTTGTGATTAGTGTTACCTAGACTTTTACCCCAGTCACTTTAAACTTCAATTAGTTGGCATTTAGTGTTGTATTCACTTTTCTGAGTAGTAATTTTTTTGAGCATGTAATAGGTTTCTTGGGTTCATATATTTTCCTTTACATTTTGATGAAATAGTTAGGTAACACTAAATGTAAAGTTGTAAAAAATTATCCCCAATAGTTGACAAATAGTGTCTATGTTGTAACATTAACCAGATTATTGACAATTAATGTTATGCTTTGTGATTAGTGTTGCCAACACTATTTATCATCATTAGTGTAGTGAATGCAAAACTATAGAAGAAAATCAAATAACAATGAAAAATATTAGAAAAATGGATGAAAGTTCACTGTGGGCTTGGTGTTCCTAGAACATATGAAAACCAACCAATATGGTCATAGACTACCAAACTCTAACTAAAAATGTAGTTTGGTGTTCTATGACACCTTCTTCACTAGTGGTTGGATGGAAATTGCAATATAATCATAGATAGTGTGTAAATATTGTGAACCACACTACTATACCCAACTATCAAAGATGATTAAATATAATTCTGAAAAAAATATTGGGATTTTAGGAAAATTATATTTCCAAATTTAAAAGAAATTGTGTGAAAATTTTGGATTTTAAAAGAATATTTCTATTTTAGCATTTGTAAAATTTGATTTCTTATGAAGTTGCGAGCCACCAATCGACTCACAAATTGGAATTAAGAAAATTTAGACAATTTAGGTGAAATTGCAAGTCAAAAATTATTAGTTGAGTGAAGTTAAGCTATAATCATAAATTAGTGGACTTTTCAATAGGAAAAATGGAAATGTCAGAACAATGGTGTAAATTTTCAAAGATGCAATTATGCAAAAATGAAGAGAAAATCCTAGGAAAAAATTAGGATTTTAAAATCAAGAAAACATTAATTAAAATTTGGTAGAATTAGAAAATAAAATACTATGACTAGAAATTAGCATGAAGAGAATAGGAAGGGCAATTACAAAACAAAACACTAAGACTAAAAGACATGAAGACCAAGACTAGAAAACATGAAGACCACGACTAGAAGACATGAAGACCACGACTAGAAGACATGAAGACCACGACTAGAAGACATGAAGACCAAGACTAGAAGACATGGAGACCAAGATTAGAAGACATGAAGACCAAGACTAAAAGACATGAAGACCAAGACAAGAAGAAATGAAGAAAAAAAGCAAGAAAGATGAAGGCATGTAGTAGATGGAATAAAGTAGGGTTTGTAACCCTAAACTACTAGAATGTACTATCCTAATTGACTAAAAATCTACTTATATCTGTTGATTCAGGAATATTCAAAATTTGCTCTGTTAGTTTGGTAGCTCTGAAAAGACCGAATCAACACATTTACAAAACAACAAGAGTTCTCTTCTTCAATGCCAAGTGGCAAATACAAGTGGCATCTTGCACTTCACAGCTTGAGAGTTCTCTTCTTCAATGCCAAGTGGCAAATACAAGTGGCATCTTGCACTTCACAGCTTGCATTTATTGACTGCTTCCTTCTAGATTTAGTCCCTTCCTAATTACCACCTTACCACCCTTCACTTCTTTGGTAAAATTCAACATACCTTTTTTAAAATTTTGAATAATTTCCTCTGCAAATATACATATTTCATTTATCTCTGCACTCATGAAGTCACTTTTGTCTTCTATAACACATAATACATGCTTACCTCATGTATCATATTAAAACGTCTAGTTTACTTACAAATGGTCTTGCATAAAAACAAAAGCCATTTACTATGTTTCCAAGGTGTAAAAAAACTACTGTTGTCTCAAAAAAAACACTACTATTGTCTTTGTAAGCCACATTTGACAAGATAAAAATGTTGCAGTTTTATCCTTCATTTGCGCTTTATTAAAAAAGGCACACAACTCTCACACTATGAATGGTAAACAAACGATTGCGTCTAACTACAATGCCTTTAGTAGTGAAATCGTGAAGACTTTCATACCAAGAAGGTACAACGTTATGCTAACATGTTTATACGTTCCAAAAAAATGAAAACAAAACAAAACTCCCACCATATGAGTCTGTCTAATCATATCAATTCAGCACCACCACATGACAGCTATAACTACTATTCTAAGGCACTATAATATGAAGCCTCCATTCATAGTAAACAATATGTCACTCTTCCTCTAATGAGGGTCTAGAATCGCCCACATCTCCATCATAGACAACATTTCTTTCCTCTATCCATTCTGGAAGGTCTTTCCTCTTTATACGCCTGCCAATCCTCGGTACTTGAGGATGTTCTTCGGATATAATGGTTGGAGGTTGCAAGGCTATATGTTCAACATTGCCCCCGACTTGAAACATCCCTTCTACATTTTCAACACTTACATTTCCAGAAACTCTTCTCCCCCTCACTTCCTTTCTAAAAATGACCTTCCAACCTAGTTCCTCATTACAATTCAAAAAGAAAACTTAATTGATGTTCATCAGGAATGCAAAAGAATCTTTGCTCAAAGATATCATGTATTGGAAATTAGCAATTGTAAAGCCCCACTTATCCTTTCAAATTGTTGCATTGTTCCTCGATAATTTGCTTGTGTTGTTAGTCCAATTCTTCGTAGCTCTCCAAGCATCCATTGTCAAGACAACCAAGGTGACAATGAAACCCTACATAGATGTCCACCAATACTGTGTATATTGCCTTCCAAAGCTCTCAACATGGCTTGTATTAGAAGGCCCATCCATGTTGCTTTGCGTATACACCACACACCAAAAGCTAATAATTGAAACCAAGGGAAGAAATAAGTGAATTAGATCTTCACGCCTCCACATCATTCTTTGAACATAATTTGAAAACAACTTGGAAGAATAAGTGAGATGCACTTAGAACCTCCTGCCATAATCTCGATGAGCCAAGTTGAATAAATTGGCATGCAAGCATTCAACAAGAAGGGGCACACAAGCATAACAACACCCCTCCTTTGAACACCTAGTCCACCGTGATATAATTTATTGCCACTCTCTTTTTCCTTTACTTCTACTGTACCAAGATCAAGCATGGTTACCAAATGTGTCCACAACGACTGAATTGACAGAGAACATCAGCTCAAAGCATGAATGCTTCGACTCCATAAAGGAGCTGCTGAAGACATAGCGTTGCGTATCATGTGCAAGAATCTAGACAGAGTACAGAACACAAGTGTGCAAATAAAGTACTGTTAAAGAGTCTGGGAGTAGTAGCTAGTAACTAAGGTGCAAAATATACCTCTTCGCAAAGATCACAGCTCGCTTCACTTCACCGCAAGTAAGAATAGCATCCACGGAGCTTCCAATGTATACACCGCAACTCCCGCGCTGCACTTGTACGGAACTAGCGGTAGATTGAAGCAGAATGATTCAAGGCACTCGATATTTGAGTAACTTGCGGATACTGGAACTGATACGGAGCTGCACCCACCTCGTAGACAGAGAGTCCAGAATATGATACGGACGACCGAATGATCCCCGCTACTGCAAGGACATGCTAAGCAGTGGTTCCGAAGGACATACGAATTGAAGCCAAAGCCCAGAATTGCAACACAAGTGAGAGACTACTCAAAACAATGCGTTCTCCACAACTCCACAACTCAATGATTTAACCGACAAATAGATGTTCAAGTGAGATCTACAGTTTTGTTCTCAGATCCGGAAATTGAGAGCAAATGGTGGCAAGTGGTGGCAAGTGGCAGATGTACAGGCTACTTGCTCTTCGACTTCCTGGAATCTTTACCGATTGTTCTTAATTTATAGCTATCCTTGGATTCCCTACTTCGAGGTAATCTTCTCCGCCTGGGATAACTTAAGTTTCTTCCACCCGATGCACATTGCGAGACGTTTTGTACCCCCATCGAACACTGCATGTGGCCTGGGCCCAGCCTCATCCCGGCTACCCGGAAAAACACTTGCCAATTCAAGCTGCCCTTCACGGCGACTGCTCGTGCCCGGCTCGCGGAACTTCCCAGCTTTCTGTGATGTTCCTACATGATGGCATCCCTACATCTTCTCGCCTACCCCATTCAGAGCTTGCATGTTCTTCTTGTCTTTCCCCGACGATCCTCACAGCAGTGTATTATTCTGCTTTGTATTCTTTATGTGCGTAATGGCCAACGAACGTCGATAATGTGTGTTCATGGCTACTCCATGGATGGTTTATTCAATTACCCGCGAGCTCTTCAGCGGACCACGTGAGCTTCGATCTGCACCTCAACTACAAGAAAAGATCGACACTCCCTGAGGAATTCCATGCCATGGGCCTCCAGTCCGCCGTTTATCAAAACTGCGAAATTGTATTAATTCTCATCTCAATCTTCAAAGTAGGCATGAAAATCAAATCATAACGAGCACACCCAGAAGTACTAAATGATCCAAAACCTCTTTCCTAATGACAAGAAACAGACGACGTGTACTTAATTGCATGTCATTGAACATAAATTGACTGCATCGTGAGAATGATATACAGTATGATCTACGTGGAACAGTAAAATTCTTAAGTCTTCCACAGTGCCAAAGCTAAACGGATGAGTGCATACATTTGCAACTTACCCCTTTCTAATTCGCACACTCTGAAGTGCGGTCAAATCTCATTCTGTTTCAGCTAGTATCCAAATTCTGGCAGTGCAAACGATGCCGGGCTCGTTTAATTTTTGGCAGAATGGAGAAACGTGATGGAAGGACTTGAACTTCACTTTGGGTCGGACTCGCAGAACGTGGGAATGAGCGTGAAGCATATGAGCTTACTCTCCGAATGAAACTAAACGAGAAAGATATGAACCGGATGCAATCATTTTTCCGAGCATCCTGAATGCATGTGGAAGCGTAGGGACTTTAATTCGGGTGGCTGAAGGAGAGCTAAGGTTTAAGGGTTTCTAGGGTCAGTCATTCCCGAGAAGCAGGGGGTTGAATCAGATGAGCGTGTGAGCAAAGCGCTGGTGCACTTATATGTATGTGAAATGTGGCAGCTAGCATCGATGATGTTGCTGAGACAATGGATATAATGAACGCAATGTATTTTCAGTTTCTTATATCCTTGGCAAATGGATGCGGAACTTCGATTACTTTGGGAGCGTTCATTGTTTCGAGATTCGAGATCCGACCTTTAATCTCATCTCTAATGGGAATCATTCTCAATACGGGCTCACGTCCTTTTTGCTGTAAGATTCACGGAGCTACAGAATCGCCATGAAATTTGCGAAGAAGCTCTGGTGGCGTTAGAGTACACACGAATCTCCAACAGCCTCTGGACAGGTCGATTCCTCGACGCCAAACTGTGACGTAAGTTACTGACCGCCCTCTTGCTTGCTCTTGCTTGCAGCCATTTCTGTGCAGTACGGTGACTTTGGTAAAGCCTTTGCCTTGGCACTCCGTTGCCACCACAACTGCCAGATTGCACACATGGCTGTGATCCCTTCTTTTGTGCAATTTGGAATTATGAAGAAGCAATTGTACTGAGCACAATCGTGGTGGCAGGCAACTATCACTTGAAGTGCCCTGATGGTGGCTCGTTGTTCTACGGGGTCAAATATTGCCACGGGCATCGACCCATCTAGCTACAATAGATTCGGAGGGATTGTCTGTTGGGAGATTCTAACAAGAGCTCTTGCATTGTGATTCCGCGTTACTCACTGTGGAGTTTGCCAGGTGGAGGTTCTAATGAGCAAGAATTTTACTCTTTAGGGGATGTCATCGTTCCCAGGCGAGCAACCGTTTACTTACTTTCTCCCAATTCCCGTCTCGATTGTTGCTCATTTCAGCGAATCCAACATGGGGAAACGAGGAGCTGATTTAATTACATTCAAGCTCGGTTGCCTCGCTGCAGCTCGAAATTAGTGGTGATCGAAGTTACTGGACTTCCAAAAGCTTCGTGACGTTCCCGGAAATAGATTACGCTCAGAGACCAATTGCAGTGACTATCTTGTAATCGATTTCGGAGCTGGTATCGGACACATGCCAATGACCGGACAGCTCACTCTACTTGGAACTTTCCGGTGAAGGAAGAGATGAATTGTGAAATGTCAAATGTGCAATGTACAATGGAATTTGAACTGTCTGGTGAAGGGCAATTGTGTCTATCCATAACAGCTACAGACCTATATGAACTCTAGTTCTGAAAGGTCATAACTTTTTCCACAAAACCTTGATTTTCTTGTTGAACGTGGTAGCGAACTCCATTAGCGTTCACCATTTCCAAAGTAGTAAGATTCCAGTAGTACCCACAGGCTGAGAAACTAGTGCTAAGTCATATGTGACAAGTCACTGGCATGTGTACAATACATAAAAATGATAAGCCCTGCGAAAATGAAATTTGCAATGTAACAGGCACGAGGTTAATAGTAGGAGTTGTCCCCAAGATCAGCTCCAAAGTTACAAAATCCGGAATTTGAGATCGGATCCTGCCTGGAATGTGATTGTGATGCTCACCCAGTCTGCATCAGAACTTTGTGAAAGAAAAGTCACACAAGAATCTTCCAAGGAACGGTCGTTGAGGGAGCTGAAATTCACCCCGCACAATGTCCACATGTGGAACATGTAGTGACATCAACTCCTACTATTCCACATGTAGTGACATGCTCCGACCTGCATCGATAAAATACTCAGTATATCTCCCTGTTCAGATGGAATTGTTGCGACGGTATATATAGGGTTTAGGGTTTAGGAAATGCTGATGCCCTGCAGGGTGGAATGATGATGAGCTGCTTCTTGTTGTGATTCTTGGTTCGGAAACGGGTTTGATGTGATTCTTTTTGGCAGGGAAAACCATCACTGGAAGCGCTGGAGGAGGGACGCCGCAGATTCAAGAAATGCTGTAGTTTCTGGAGAGAAGGGAGTGACGCCATGATCGACGCCATCGGAACGTGATGAGCAACAGCCCAGCAGATGAGAGAAATGGAAGAATGATGGTGCACACGGACAAAACAGAGATCTGCCTTGTGCTGCGCTTCATGATCACCAGAACCTGTCCCAGTCCAACACCACGAGTTTCAACATGCATGACACTATCTTACGATTGAATCGTTTCCGAACATTGTGACAATCATGGTTGTGTCCATTTGGTTGAGACAGGTTTTGCTCCTCAAGAGAGAATTTGAGCTGCTCAGGCCAAGTATGTTGTTACTGAAAATACCAGTCAGTATGTGCGTGTTCCGAATCCCAGTCGTCCCCAATGGCAGAAGAGCTCCCAGGACTGAAACTTCGAAACTTGCATGTTTCGATTCTGTGTTGGAAACTTTGGGAAGCATCTGACCTCTCATTCTTTTGAAATAATTCTGCAAGTCTAGTAAATTGCTGCAACAGCTTTCTTTCGAACGAGACAGCTTGCATTATCAACCATATTCAAGCATCATGCGAGCTCATTCAAGTTCAAGTCTCAGAAGTATTCCATGTAGTGTCGTCACATGTTCCTTGTGACATTGGCTAGTCACAAGAGGGTTAGAATCCACAGCTATTCTTCAGTTGTGAGCCATTTGATTAGCTTTGAGTACAAATCTGAACAGTGTAGATTGATGAAGATAACTGGACAATGTATTGCATAATATGTCTGTCATTTCAGTGGCTTGTGGGTTATGTAAGGTAGGAACATCCCAAGTGCAAGGTGCCTAAGAACATGACGCACAATGGGTGCATCTCCTACATCAATATGCACCTAATTTTGAAGAAACACTTTTATAACATCTACATATAATACTTAGATTCATCATAACTTTGCATTTGATATACAAGTTATGTGTTCTTTGGTGCATTGAAGTCTCCTATGATTTGTTAGGCAAATGCATATCATTTTCAAATTTAATATTCGTAAATATTCACGATAGGAAAGGTGACAATGTTAAGTGTCTTGAAGAAAACATTCTTGTATGAAAGATTTTAGTTTATAGCATGGTGACATGGATTAAGAAAATGTTAAGAAAAATTGAGAATTTCACCATAGGAGATTGTAGGATCTAGTATGAATACTAAAAAAAAACAAGGGTATAAATGACTTGTCTACAATGACTGTAGTAGTCATTTCTTGTCCACAATGACTGCAAAACAATCATTTATGATCCTTATTGTACTTGAAGTCATTGTAGACAAGTCATTTATATCCTTGTTTTTTTTTAGTGAAACCTTATAATTAAATTGTAGGATTTATACTATATATCTTACAATAATTGGAAATACAATTTTAATTCTTCTCTATAAATTATAGAATAAAATTTGGTCAACATCATTTTAGGAAGATGGATGAAAGTGAGAGTTTATTTAGGTGATTGCAAGAAAGACTGGTACTATTTTTTGTCACAATGAGAGTGGCTCTCTTATCATCCGCTATATTTTTTTAAATCCAAAATCAATTCATATTTCAATTTCAATTTAACAAATTTGTGACACTTTGCAGTTTGGGGGGTTTAGTATAGAGAAGTACCCAAAATTCATGATTTAGAGATGAAATTTTTGTGGTCTATTCCTACAATAGGGGGACATGTGCCTACTAAAGGCTATCTAAAAATATATTATTTTATGGCCTCCATATTTGCACAAATAGGCTCCCTTGTGGATGCACTTCTGAACATTGATTATGGTTTCAACTTCTATTTTTTGGTGAAATGTGAACACTATTAAGTCTTTACAAATGGACAATTTTTGGTTATTTTCATTCATGATTTTTTAATTGTCATTAATTTATACCTAGTTGTACCTATTTTTTGTGATAATTTTTTTTCAAATAGTACTTTTTTAATACTTCCAAGTAGTTAGCAATATTAGTAGCCATCAATTTTTCAAGTCAACTACTAAGATTATTTCATTTTATAGTACTCATAGTGCTAAGCACAAAAACTATAGTTTGGGCAGCATACTTTGTAAACCATTTGGTATTTCTTACAACCACCCATTAATATTCTTAAAAGAACAAGTATAGTTACATTTTCCCCCATGGAATTGTGCACACATTTATAAAAGAAAAGTGTAGCATGATGCAATATAAGTTGTATTTTAAAGAAGCAAATTGAAAATTCTAAAAAAACCCACCCAAATTTTAAAACTGCATTGGCTAGTCCTACATACACTACAAGAGAAAGGGGTGTTTTAAGTAGTGTCCTAGACATCATGTCTTTTAAGTAACGTCTTTTAAGTAAGTTTTTAAGTAAACTTTTACTAAAAAGACTGTCTTTTTAGTAAAATTTTACTTAAAAACTTACTTAAAAGATGTTACTTAAAAGACATGATGTCTAGGACACTACTTAAAACATCCCTTTCTCTTGTAGTGACATTTCCTAAACAAGTTGTATAACAAAGCCAAACTATTGAAAACTAAAGATAATAGCTTCACAAGTGTAGAATTAGGGTTCTAGGTAGTTTTAGGGTCTTCCTTGCTTGGACTCAAAAGATGAAGTGTGAAAACAAATACAATGAACATATACTCTATACAAAATCCTAAGTAAGAATATAATCTAAGAATTTTAGAAAAATGAAAATATAAGCATGTAGAAACACAACTCATATACTATGAAAATCTAACATGCAATTTTGAAAACAACAAAGAATATGTTGGTCGGCCCATGTCAACTAGCTCTCATTGGCCTTATGGCCCCTCAACATGTTGCACTGCACATTAGTATTTGGTCTCCCTAAGCGTTTACTTGGGTGGATTTTTTGTTTGTTTTAGTGTGTTGTGTCCTCTTTGCTAGGCCACCTCTACTTAGCAGCCTTGTGCTCTTTCTTTGGCAATAAAATTCCATTTCATCTGCTTTAAAATAACTAAAACTAAGAATCGAAACAATTGGCCCAGAAAATCCCATTGTATTTGCCATACTACAAATGAAGACATTGAAATAAATAGTACTTGGCTTCTATAAAGCAGATTGCAACTTTAAGTAGACTACCAATAAACCGTCAAAGACAAAGTTGAAATTAAACCCTATAAAAATGAAGAAAAGACTAAACTGTTGACATCCAATATTAATATTCAATTGTACAAAATTAAGGTAGGAGGTTTTCAAAGTATTTATGCTCTAAAACGTTCACCTACTCAAATGTATACTATTTGCACATGTTTCTTTTTCAATGTATGATTAATGAAAATGAAGTTTACATTTGAGGAGGTGGGCGATTTTGGAGCCCTATGCCATTTCAACTTCAAAAATTCATAACTAATTTAGCACAACTCCAATAAATATGAAACAACTTGGGTTAGATGCCAATTCCATTTGCCTTTCAAGTAAAATTTGTCAAAATTTCCTACTTTCATCATTTCACCATGTGAAGAACACATTAATTGTTTTGTTCAAATTATCATCCATGAAGGTTTAATTCGACACTTAAAGGCTAAAATTGAATTTCTATGTCAAATTCTCAAGGATTTACATCACCTCACACAATTCACAAGATGACATATGACACTTTTTTACAAAAATGATTTAATTTATGTAGAATCTAACCTTTAAGGAGAATATAATGAATTCAATTCAAATCCAAAGTTACATTCTGAAAAAAAAAAAATTTAGTTGCTTGCATGACTTAGAATGTACTAAACTTCACAATGAGGCACTAGATTTCAATTATAGAATACTTCACAACAAGCTTTGTATTGGGATTACTGATTACAACTGAAACTAGCATATTTGAAAATTTATTTTGACACTCACCATTTCGACCTCCTTGTTTATTATGTGACAAAAAGGCAAATCTGATTCAGAAAAAATTTCAACTTCTGAACTAAAACCATGAAAAGTTTTCATTGAAATTGAATGTAAAAACAACACACAAACAAAAACCACATTCTCTTTGCAACATCAACTCTAAGCCTTCCACACTCACAAAAAATCTCTCTTTGCAACATCAACTCTAAGCCTTCCACACTTACAAAAAATCATAGTGGCAAGTAAGGAATTCCATGCAACCCATCATTAAATGTCCATGAATAGCTAGCATCCATCTAGTACCAAGATTTTACACCCTATAAAAACAAGTCACCATATATGTACAAAGTCTTGAAGAGTGTTTGTATACATAACAAAACTTTGATGTTATTAATGTTGCAAAAAAATACAATTTTGTCCAACAAAGACTCATTGACAAAGGTGTCAAATTGTCTAAATATGAAAACCATCAACTTACACTATCCTATATAAGGAAGCACTTGGGATAGGTAATTGGAAGATTGAACATCAAACTCTTCTTACTTCCAGTACTTAAATGTTACAACTACGGCCCACACATATCCTACTAAATTCAACAACATTATTAGAAACAACAAACATTTTGTTAAAATCTCACTAATTTGTATTCCTCCCAATAGAAGACTCACCTCAAAAAGTATAATAGGTACTACACATGTTATACTCAAAGAGTTTAGAAAGTTGACAATGAAGTAGGCACCCACCGCTAATAGAACCCCACTTACAATGGTTACTCCAAACTTGAATCTATCTACAAATTTGAACTCAAAGTTTTGAATATTGATGCATTCTTCTATAAACTTTGCTTCTTCTTGAGGAAGCAAGTAAAGAAGAAGAGGTCTATGATCTAAGCTTGCAAAATTATGAAGGATACCTTTCATGAGAATCACCATGTTCAAAACACATGCTATGGCTTCTATCGGACTCACTCGATGCCCTTGAACACAACGAACTACAACCCCATAGATGTAGCCTATGGCTTGTGCACTTGCAATAGCCATACCCAAACTTGATTTGGCTTGAAGGATTTTGAGTTCATCATATGGCGGAAGCACCTTTGATCTCAACAATGCCAGTTGCCCATGTCCCAAAAGTTCTACATTAAATTGTTTGGAATTTGCCACTTTGGTCCCAATAACTAGTGCCTCTGAAAGATCTTCTATCTTTATGCTGTTTGCAAAGGCATTGAGATTGTGCATCTCTTTGTGAACATTTGGAGATAGATTCACAATAACATTACAACCCAAGATGATCTTGATGTGGGCTTTGCTCCAAGGATATTTTGGGGCAATTAAATCATCTCCAAGTGCTTCACGAAGGTTGGGTAGCATTGCCATGCCTATTGAGATGTTTATCAGCATAAACCATACAATAAACAAAGGATTCAAGGCACTCATGATGAATGTAGTACCAACATCTAATATTGTGTTTTCATAAGTTCCCTTCATTACTCCCCAAGCATCCATTGTCAAGGCAACCAAGGTGACAATGAAACCCCACATGGATGTCCACCACTGCCGTATAGCTTGCCTTCCAATGCACTTTGCAGGGCATGTATTACAAGACTCATCTGTGATGCTTTGAACATACACCACACACCAAAAGGTTGAAAGTGAAACCAAGGTAAGAAATGAGTGAACTAGATTCACATGCCTCCACATCATTCTTTGAAGATAATTTGAAAACAACCTGGATGAATCAAAGGAACACACTTAGAATGACTTGCCCTAATCTCCATGAGTCAAGTTAAACACATTGGCATGCAATCATTAACAAGAAGGGATGCACTTGTGATGCATAACAACACCCCTCCTTGGACCACCTATACTACCATGTTTTAACTAATTGCCACTCTCATCTTCCTTTACTTGTGTTCCACCAGGATGAAGTAAAATTTCCATGGTTACCGCATGTGTCCACAACAACACTCTTCATTGAATTGACAGAACATCATATGAACAACTTGATTGCTGAAAGCGTAAATGCTTTGACTCCGCAAAGGAGCTGGTGGAGGCATGGCGTTGCATATCATGTGCAAGAATCTAGTCACAGAACAAAACACAAGTGTGCAAATAAAGTACTGCTAAAGAGTCTGGGAGTAGTAGCTAGCAAGAAGAGAACTATACCTCTTCACAAAGGTGAGAGCTCGCTTCCCTTCACCGCAAGTAACAACAGCATCCACGGAGCTTCCAAATTCCAATCAATGTATACTCCGCAGCTCCCGCGCTGCACTTGTTTGGAGCTGGCGGCAGAAGGAGAATGATTCAAGGCGCTCGATGTTCAAGCAATTTGCAGGTACTGGAACTCGTACGGGGCTGCACCCACCTCGTGCAAAGAGAGTCCAGAATATGATACGGACGACCAAAGAATCCGCTACTGCAAGGACACGTAGAGCAGTCTGCGGTTTCAGAGGAGATAACGAAGCCAAAGTCCAGAATTGCAACACAAGTGAGTGACTACCTCAACACAAAGCACACTCAATGCGTTCTCCAGTCAATGATTTTAGCAACAAATAGATGTTCAAGCGAGAACTACCATTTCCTTCTCAGCTCCAGAAATTCAAGTGGGCGCAAGTTGCCGCAAGTGGCAGATGTACAGTCAGGTCCAGTTCATTTACGAACTGCCTGTGAACTGCCTGTTTGAGCAGTTCAAAGATTTGTATATAAAATTTAACTAAAACTGTCACTTTTTGTCTTGCATAATTAATCTTACTCAGTCTTGATGAAGCATACCAAATTTCAAATTTAAAAAAGGAAAAAATCATTTTTGGTGAATTTTTAATGTCAATTTTCATGATTTTACACAATATTTTTTGATGATGAATTGATGATGAGTTCTTTTAACCCCTAAAGGACCAAACAACGTTTTTGGGCAACATAGCGATTTGGGGCAGCTCACTACAAATGGAATTTTCATTTTTTTCATTGAAATTTTCACACAAGATGTGCTTGAGGAGTAGCTTTAAGGCCCAACAATTTTCATAACTTTTGACTACATGGTTAAAAAGTTCTTGTATGATATGTAGTTTTCTTTGATTGGCGAGCAATCCTAGTAGAAAAAAAAACTTCTTTAAAAATCATTTTAAAAATAAATAAAGATTTGAAATTGGTTTTTCAGATTTATTTATATATGGATATCTTTGAATCATTCCATTTTGATTAATGAGATGAAAGTTATGAGGGGTTTTAGTTGTGGGTAGTTTAAAGGTGGTTATGGAATCTCTACTCCAAAATAAACTTCAAAATCCTTTATTTAACTCAATTTTCAATATTTTTGAATAAAAATTAATTAATCGGGTGTATATTATTTATTAAAACATTACAACCATTGGGATTGGCATTTTTCAATTTCATACATAAATGGTTAACAATTTTGTATTTTGAATCATTTTCTACTTCTTTCTACTTTCTATTTTTTTCGTGTATGTTGTACAATTCCAAATCATTTGAAAATTTTCAAGCATGTAGCCAACTTGTCTTGAAGAATGAATCCAAAGAGTAACCACTATTTTGGACATTTTTTCATAATGATTTGACCTTAAGAAGTGCAGCTGCCCGTTTTTTTGCATGGACAAAAAAAGAATTTTTGTTACTTCAAACGCTAATATCTTACAATCTACATAGTGAAAAAATTTCAAAATTTTTCAAAATATTTTCAAACCAAAGTAATATAAGATCCTACAGTAAGATGTATCAAAAATGATTTTTTTTCAAAAATTTGATACTTGTACTAGAGATGACAGTTTTAGAGCATTTTGGTGAAAACATAGTCAAAATCCTTTAGGAGTTAATTCCATTGGGTAGATATATAGGGAACATCCACATGCACATCTTTCATATTAATAAAAACATTCCCTTAAGTAACAAACCAATGAGCAATGAAGAGTTCAATGAAAAGTGTTGTATGACCAAACTTTGAAAAAATGGATATCTACATATTTTAATTAGATTTTGGCAAAGTAATTGTACCATCATACTAAAATGTTATAAAATTAGTTATCATGTGAAGGTTTAAAAAAAAGTTAAATTACAATAAAGAGATACCTATTCTCCCAAATTAGGAATTTAGAACATTGTTACACCAACATTGAAATCTCTATAGAAGGAATTGTGAAACTTTTTTGCAGATACTTGTTAAAGGAAAGATGTGTGTATAGATGTTTTTTACATATCTATGCAATCAGATTGAAAATTTTCATCACCAATATTTGTCAATGAATTATTTTATTTAATCATAAAAAATAAATAAATAAATTCACCAAAATAAAACAATTTAAATCCACATTGTACAAAAAAAATTGAATGGTTCAAATAGGCAATTTGTAAATGAACTGGACCCAATTGTACAGACTAGTTTGGTCTTTGATTTCTAGGAATCATTACAAATTGTTGACATTGACAACTATCCTTGGATCCCCTAATTTGAGGTGATCTTTTCTATTAGGTGACCTAAAGCTTGGGTCATGGTTGTCATACTGGACAAGTTACTATTCATTTCTTGTCCTGTAGGACGAGTTACTATTCATCAAATGTACCTCTCCAGTATAACAACCATGGCTTGGGTATACAACTCCTATATCATATGGCCCTCATTATAATGACTTATAATCTGTTTTAATTCAATTTCAAGGAATATAATTTATTTTAATGTAAAAAAGTCTTGCAATTCTTTCAATAAGGAATCCAAAAATGTATATATATATGAAATGAGTATTTTGGGGGACGGTCGTAGAGGGAGCTGAAATTCACTCCGCACAATGTGTTCCACAGTCAGTGACATGCTCCGACCTGCATCGATAAAAATACTCAGTATATCTCCCTGTTCAGATGGAATTGTTGCGACGGTATATATAGGGTTTAGGGTTTAGGAAATGCTGATGCCCTGCAGGGTGGAATGATGATGAGCTGCTTCTTGTTGTGATTCTTGGTACTGAAACGGGGTTGTGTGATTCTTTTGGCAGGGAAAACCATCACCGGAAGTGCTGGAGGAGGGACGCCGCAGATTCAAGAAATGCTGTAGTTTCTGGAGAGAAGGGAGTGACGCCATGACCGACGCCATCGGAACGTGATGAGCAACAGCCCAGCAGATGAGAGAAATGGAAGAATGATGGTGCACACGGACAAAACAGAGATCTGCCTTGTGCTGCGCTTCATGATCACCAGAACCTGTCCCAGTCCAACACCACGAGTTTCAACATGCATGACACTATCTTATGATTGAATCGTTTCCGAACATTATGACAATCATGGTTTAGTCCATTTGGTTGAGACAGGTTTTGCTCTTCAAGAGAGAGTTTGAGCTGCTCAGGCCAAGTATGTTGTTACTGAAAATACCAGTCAGTGTGTGCGTGTTCCGAATCCCAATCGTCCCCAATGGCAGAAGAGCTCCCAGAACTGAAACTTCGAAACTTGCATGTTACGATTCTGTGTTGGAAACTTTGGGAAGCATCTGACCTCTCATTCTTTTGAAATAATTCTGTAAGTTTAGTAAATTGCTGGAACTGTTTTTTTTCGAACGAGACAACTTGCATTATCAACCATATTCAAGCATCATGCGAGCTCAGTCCAAGTTCAAGTGTCAGAAGTATTGCATGTATGGTAGAGGTGCCCATTCTTATTTGTTTAATATTTTAAAGGTTACAAGAAGCTTCCTTGTTTGATTGGCTGTCACAAGAATTACAATATGCCTGATTTTCTGCACCGCTATAAATAGCCTCTGATCTGATAGTGAGTAGTTTTGGATGACTCTAAGCATTGGCCATGGGTTGACAACAACTTCAGCCTTTCAAAAATCATAGTAATGTCACTTTCAATGCAAAAATTACCAAACTTTTTGTAATCCCAATCATTCATGTTATTGCACCTTGTGCAATATTTACTTTACCTTCCACTGCTCCTCATCATGTCCCAAATTCCTTATTTGATGAGTTATAGGTGCCTTCACTATAATGTCGTCACAAGTTTCTGGTGACATTGGCACTCATTGGCATTCAAAATACCTTTCCGTTGATATATAACACGTTTCATAATTCTTAAAATAGCAGTGGAAAATTGAAAAAAACTGAAATAATCCACTACGCGCGCATGCGCAAAAACGTGGCTAAAAGACCGATGATGACCATCTGTGCGCGGACTTTTTTACCATGTTTTGTTATAGTGAGTGAAAGGCTTGAAATGTGTATCCTATTAGAGTGAAATGGAGATAGTCTAAGTTTGTCTTGTTTAAGTTCAATGCATGAGGCACTCAAGACATGGGGATCATGTCATGGTCTACTTTTGTTGAAGCTATAATATTCCAAACTAATACACCTTACTGAAAAACATTATGTTTATAAAAGTAAAATGCTTGTATTTCAACTATACCAATCTGAATTGTTGCAGCATATAGACACAAATGAACACCTCCTTATTTTGAGCAAACTTTTATGAGGGAGTGGATTCTTCATAGTATAGGCAATAGAACAACAAGACCTAATAGTATTTGGATATCACAAAGATGGCTTAAGTGTTCACTGGCAAGCTTCATTAAGACCTTGTCTCTTTTCAAAATCTTAACTACAAAGTTGGGCATTTGGGGAACAGAGTCCATTTGCATTTTCTTGAAGAAGATCCTATACTCATTCGTCACCTATACTACCAACAACAATATATTGATCCACTGTGTTTTAATATTCTTTTAAATTTAAGGCCTTTAAACTCCATCACTTGTGAGAATTTCTGAAATTTTAAATGGTGCTTTGGGAAGCATTCAAAAAATTATGTAAAGACACAAGCATGTCCTCAATTTAGGACACTACATGGGTCACTTAGAGTTTCAACAATTAGATTAGTAAAGTGTGCTTGAAAAATCAAAATTACAATAATTATTTTGTGGAGAAACCATCTTTAATTACATGAATTTCATTTAAAAAAAATTAAGACAACTATATTCAACAATATAGCTCGAAGGCAATTCTATTAAACAATTACTTCAATCAAAACAATAGTGACAACAATTCTAGGTCCAATTTTGAGAGCTAAATTGAAGCAACAACTTGAAGTACATAATTCATGAAAAGAAAACAAAAACAAAAATTGTTAACAATGGAGTACTCAAAATTGTACTATGAAGTACATGTCCACAAGTGAAGGAGTCTTCTTTGTCTTCAACTGCTACACTATACCAATTCTTTTTCCTAAAAATGTGTTTACTATATATTCAAAGAGGTAGGCAATAAGTACTAGATTGTAAGTGAAAAAACACAAAGGTGAAACTACCCCAACTTACACATTCAATTTTGTGAACTAGAGAGTATGATACTACAAAAAAATATATATATATAAAATATTCAAATTGTAAAGGTAGTAAGACTGAAAGTAAACATATTAAGGACTACAAAAGAGGGGAAGTATTTGAGTTGCCTCAAATGATGCCAACTGGACTCTTTACTAATTGTCATCGTTTCTTCCATAAATCATAATTGCAATGCTAAGGATCTTTTCTTCTTCCTCAACAGAAAATTATAGCAAGTACTTCACTGACTTATACAAGCCATTCCTTCCCCAAGAGAGTTCCACCCAAACATCTTGAAATTTTATATTGGCCTCATATGACTTCTTTGTTTTCTTGATTGGAGGATGAAGTTGAAACACATTGTCTTCTTCATTGAAAATACCATAGACCTAATGAAGCTTTCCCTTTGCATTATTCAACATGATAACTGATGTAGTGTAGTTTGTAGTGCATCTACCAAACAAAATATTCACCATTTCCATGACAAGTTATGAATTGCACACAATGTAGAAGAGAAATGGTGGAGTCTACTAAATTGAACAAGACCTATAAGGAACTACACCTAAAATCGCATAAATAAGTGATTTAGCATGATTTTTATTATTAGACATTTAAAAACTTTTAATAGGATCTTGTTGGAAGGTGAAAGGAGATTTTAGATTCTCTAAGAATGCATTTTTTAACGCCATATGAATAAACTACAAATTTTCAAAGTATTAAAAATAAGATTTAACGTAATCAACTATAGATTCTTATGAATACTGGAAATACATTTTAGGCCAAAATCTAGCTTGTGCTATTTTAGAAAATGTGCAATTTAAGGTATAGTTACCTTACCTTGAATTCCAATAGCATCGTGAATCTGAAACTAATACTTGGAAAATTATGATACTAATTTTCCTATCTTAAACCTCTAAATTAGACAATGCACTTGCAGTTTTGTAAACTCACCTATACAGTTTTCAATTTGATCTTACATAATCAATGCAAGAGTTATAAGGTAGTTTGCTCTAAATGTACCTATGTTCTAAGTGTGACCCCTATTTAAGAATGGATAACATGTTGCTTAAAATATCTATTATTGTCAATGATGAATTAGGTAGGCTTAAATGGTTGCTTTGAGAGCAGACTACCTTAGTAGCAATTGGATCTTACAACAAGTCAAGAATACAATAGTTGAATAGAAGAAAAAAAACAATTGACTTCGAATATGTAATTTGTAATGGCCTTTGCCTTCTACTTTGATAGAACAAAAGACACAAGCAATTGAATCAAGTTGAATGTTAAAAGTTGTACTCAAATTGAAGCAAAAAAATTCACACATAAATACAATTCATTGCACTATGTAGGAGAGTGTTGAATGGTGGACTCTACCCCACTATCTATGTGCATTGGGATGTTGCAAATAACACAAGTCCTTAATGTGCATTGGGATGTTGCAAGTAACACAAATCCTTAATTATGTCATAAATAGAGTGACGAACTTGTTAACTGTAATAATTTTTAAAGCATGAACATGATGAACTTGAATTTTTATTTATTGGAGATAAGTGGTTCTATTGTAATTGTATCTTTAATTTTTTAAATTAAAGAATAATTATTTTATATTTTAAAACCTATTCTTCTAATTTGTCAGACTTTTGGATTGATGGTTTGGAGGAATTATTAGTACCCAAAATCAATGATCTAAAGCTGAAATTTTTGTGGTTTATCCCCATAGTAGGCAAGCAAGTTTGTTATGAAGTGCATCTAAAAATAGATTATTTTATGACCTCCACATTTGTGCAAATAGGGCTATTTGGTGTGCACACTTCTAAACACCTAAGATGAATTTAAGCTCGTTCCTTTGGTGAAATCTCATCACCATCAAGTCTTTACAAATGGACAATTTTTATGAATT
The DNA here is from genome assembly GCA_950106755.1 of Climacium dendroides. Taxonomy (NCBI): domain Eukaryota; kingdom Viridiplantae; phylum Streptophyta; class Bryopsida; order Hypnales; family Climaciaceae; genus Climacium; species Climacium dendroides. The sequence continues at coordinate 24,126,898 of OX467087.1, read as the reverse complement.
TTAAAAATGCTTTTACTACTTTCTAATAATTAGTACATCAAAGTGTTTATTTTCTTCAAAATTTTGTCACATTATTTTGTAAATACTTTTTGAACAATTTTTTTCAACCTCAAATTTGGGTGGTATGTTATTTTTTATGTTATATTAATGATCCATATTTTATTTTTAAATTTTCTTACAAAAGATTATAGTACAATGAATACTAATGCAAAGTCCCAAATGATACAAACTCAACTAGTCATTGTTGCAATCACCCAATTAAGGCCATATTCATTAAAATGAGACAAAGTGTAGTCTCAATTTTATCTTGGACTTGAAGATAAATTGTTATAACTATTCAATTTTGAGACTATTCAGTAATTTGAGACTTTCATATATTAATATATATAAGAAAAACCTTTGATTGCCCAAAAGTTGCATTCTCAATTTATCTTTGACTTGAGGATAAAATCACTATAATTGTTTTAGGGTTAAGTCTCATAATGACCATTTTGTCTCCTTTTAACAAATATGGTTCTTTATATTTATATATAAGGGGAAGCTTTGAATCATTCCATTTCAATTAATGAGATGAAAGTTATGAGGAGTTTTAGTTTGCAGGTAGGTATGGTATCTACAAATTCCATACCTATACACAAACTAAAACTCCTCATAACTTTCATCTCATTAATTGAAATGAAATAATTCAAAGCTTTTTACAAATATATAAGTTCAAATTATTTTTTTTTAAAGTGATTTTTAAAGAAGTTTTTGGATTGCCCAAGTTGCCCACTGAATGTTGAAAATTACATATTATGCAATAACTTTTTAATCATGTAGTCAAAAGTTATGAAAATTTGGTCCAAGACGACCCTAAACTATCGGATGATGGTGGAAAGGTACCCAAACCAAATGGCGTGGTTGCGGGTTCGATATCTAGCAATGACAGGTGGTTTATCTAGTGTAAAAAACCCCTTGCAATGTGTTGTTCAGTACACTTGTGTCAAAAAAAATTATGAAAATTGTTGTGCCTTGAAGCTATTCCTTGGGCACATGTTTTGTGAAATTTTCAAAGAATTTTTTTTTTCATTTGTAGTGAGTTGCCCAAAATCACTATGCTCATTACTATGATGCCAAAAAACAATGTTTGGACCTTTAGGAGTTAAGGTAGAAGTACCAATAGTCAATCATTTAAGCAATTTCGAAACAAATGGTGAGGAGTATGAGGTGATGGAAAATTTTCCCATGTAGTAAGATAAAAAATTTGGAGATTGCAAATTTTTTAGAATTTTATTCCAGAAATTGAAATTGTTGGGAGCCAAAAAGTGCACTACCTATAGTCAATGTTTAGAATCTTCTAATTCCAATCATTCAAAAACTACTTTCTTGCTCACTACTTCCTACATTTTTACTCACTACTTTTGAATATGCGTCAAAACCATACTAGTCCCAACCTTAAAAAGGACAAAATAAATATATTCCAAGCTTAAATTCCAACCTAAGGTTGGAAACTATAGATTACCAATTCAGACTCATTTTTGGATTTTTATGTTTGTGTTGCGTGGTTTTATCATGTGTGTAGCAAGATATTTTTGAGTTTTGCATCCAATTGGATCATTTTGTTAAACTAGTTTGATCCAAATTGGAGTTTTTTTGCTAGTTGGCAGAGTCCTTTTTATATATGTCTAGTAGGATGAGGGGTGGATGTGACTAGTCCAATTACTTAGTTGGAATCTATCAAGTCACCCAAGCTGGTTATATAGTTGGAGCAGTGGAATTTGAGTTTCCAATGGGGAGGTTGGTAGGTGGTTAGTTTGTCTTTCTCAAATTGGTAATTATCAAGTTCCAAATTTCTATTTGGTTGTCAAATTGGAGTTTATTGTCACCCACTTGGAGAGAGCTCAATGCGTATCCCAACCCGAAGTTGAGTATGTAATTTTTTTGTTTTTGTTGTGTGTGATGAGATGTAAGATTGAGTGTTTTAAAATTAAATACGTGATTCAGAATTGTAATTGGTTGAGACAATTTGGGTGGTTGTGGTGATGAAAAGAGACTATGGTGTAGATTTGATGTGAAGATGGTGAGATGTTATGGGAAGAACAAACTGTGTGATTGAACATTTTAATCTATAATGGTGATTTATTCACCAATTTGGAATAATGTAATGATATTTTGAGCCTAATTGATGTCTTTGTGATGTGGTGCATGTACGTGGGTTAATTAGAAGTTGTATCTTTTGTTATAAAGATTGAACCTATTAGCATAGAGATTTCCTACTTGACTGTCCCCATTAAAATAAACTTATTATATTAAATGGATAATTTCCAATTAGGTAATTATCCTACTTCAACAAAAACAATGCAACCTATAGATTGGGTGCTAGGTATGGCTGACAACCAGTGCTTCTACCTTAACCCCTGAAGTCCCAAGGACTCTTTTCCATCAAAAACCACTCAAAACTGTCATTTCTATAGCAATAAGCAAAAAGATTTTTTTTGCATATCTAATCATAGGATCTTGTAGTAGACTAGTATAAGAATGTGTGGTAAAAATTTCACAAATTTTGACCATGTAGATTGCAAGATATCTATGTTTAAAGTAAAGGAAACAAATTTTTTTGCACCTTGTTCAACTACATTATTTGACTTTAAACCTTCATAACTTATAATTTTTGCTTTGCTAATTTTGAATTTATAATTTTTTATGATAAATATTGAGTTGAGATTTTAAGAAAAAAATTCAAAAAAACAACGACTTAATTTCCATTCATAAAAAAATTGTTAAATAGAAGTACGTTTAAGATTGAAGGAAAATGTAAATTGTTCATAGCTATAAGATGGAATTGAAATACAATAATCTCAATAGTGAGATTATTCTAGAAAGAGATTTTAACCTTGTAAAACTTTTTTTTTTAAATTGTCAAAATTGAGGTCAAAAACGAATTCTACAAGTTATTTTTTCAAGAAAATGCTCTAATTGCTTGAAAAACAAGATTGTCCATAACTTTCTCATAACAAATCCAAATAGAATGAATCAAAGTCTGACATGTATATAAAAGTATAATATATACATTAAATTTTTTTTAAATATTTTACTTCAAGTTTTTTTGAAGGGTTTTTTTGCCCGCCAAATGAGAAAAAAACTTTTTGTTCCATAATTTTTGCTCCTAGGCTTTGATTGAAATAAAAATTATATTTTCGGAAAGCTAATGTGTTTTCCTATCTTTACTAAAAGATTCAAAAAATCACAATAAATATTGAGACCATAGGAGCCTACCCAAAATCCATTTTGTCTTGCAAGGGGACTTTAGGGGTTAAATGTCATTTGTTTTTACCATTGTCCAACATCATTGAAGGCAATACCAAAACACATTTTTAAACATAAATGGTATTTAAATCTCTTACATAGAAATTTGGAGAGGACTAAGAGAATGGGGCTAAGTGGAAAGTGGAAAAGCATGAAGCATTCATGGAAATGATGACTCAAGATGCTAAACTTGCCCTACAAAGTGGGCTCTATGTGCTTCACCTTCCTTAACTAACTTGGGACTTGTGATTGCAAATATGAATTCAAAATTTGCAAATTCTATCACGTATAGTATTCTTTTTTAAATTGTTTTTTTTCCAAGGATATATTCACCTTGCATGGCCCACTTTGTAGGACAAGTTTAGTGTCCTACAATGATGACTACAATTGAACAATATTATATAAAATCACACAATTACAACAATTTTGGCTTCAAAAATCTATTGTAATCCCCAGCTAACATACAAAACTGTACAATTGAAGTTTTGGTGCCAAACTTTAACTGCTAAATGAAATTCAATGTTTTTAGACCCAAAACTGCAACAAAGTACTCAAACCCAAAACAAGGCTAAAATCTTCATCTATGTTTATTCACTAACAAATCCATCCATAGGATCCTTTAGTTAACTTGTTAAAGTACACCCTCTTAAATTTTTAGAATAAAAAATCTTACTAATTGCTAGATCAAATCGATTGAATTTTAGAAAGAAGTATTTTTCAAATCTTTCCAAGTGGTTAGATTTCATCTTTCAAACTTTCGACAAAAAAATGTGTAGATCTTACAACTTGTTACTCTCCATAAAAATCCTCATAACTTTCATCTTATTAATCTAAAATAGAATGATTCAAAGCTTTCTATGTGTATGTAAATCTAGGAAACTAAGTTCAAATGTTTCTTATTAAGTGGTTTATTTTAGCTACCTAGGGTATTTTTTTTAATCTATCTTTTGTTAGTCTAAAACAAGACTTGCCCAAATTAGTTTCATCAATATGTTTTCCTTGCTACTTAATAAAATGTTAAAACACTACTGGTACTAGTAGGATCAGACAAAGTGGTTGTACTTTGAGTGGATAGTGTCAAATGTGCATTGTAGGTGAATTTAGATTGCAATGTGCATTACAAGCAATTTAAATATTTAAAAAAAATCCCCAACATTTCTTCCCCCCAACCCCAACTCTCACCCAAACCCAACCAAAACCCTAATCAACCAAAACCTCAATTCTAACTGACCCCTATTTGTAATTTCCAAATGTATTGTGTACAACAAAGAATACAACAAACAATATGGGTTAACTTTTGTATTTCCATATTTGTAGCATTTTCAATATTGTATTGTATTTCTATATCCAAACCATATTTTGTATCCATACCATTTGTATTTCTAAAATTGAGAATGGGAGGAGGCCAAACCAATGTGCTTGTAATCACAATGGTTTTCCAATAACAAAAATTTGAAAATGAATCTAATTTAGATCTATGGCAAGGGGTGGGGGTGGGAATTTTTTTTAACAAGATCGACGTCTCTTGTTGTGTTTTGGGGGTGGGAGGAGGCCAAACCCATATGCCTATAATTATAGTAGATAGTATCTTAACCCTTAAAATTCCAATCAAATATCATGCACAATTTTTTGTGGAAAAAAATTCTTCAAAAGTCATTATATTATGTTATGCAAATTCAATCAAGGTGTCTTCCTATTTTCAAATTTGAAACTAAGATCCTTATAAGTAAAAAGTGTTTTATACAAATAATATTAAAAATTAGTATTAAAAATTTATTTAATATTGGAAAATCTAATATTTGGAGAAAGAGTTGATGTTTCCATTGTTGAATGTTATTTTTTTTCATGAATGAATTGAAGCTGAAGTTTTGACCAATCATAAAATAATGAAAATAGAAGTTGTATTTTTTACAAACTTTTGAAGTTACATTTTCAAAATTGATTTGAAACAAATCTATGAATATATATGTTTTTATATTTGACCCCATGTAAAATATTTCCTCTATAATGCTTAACGTTTGTCTTTATTCATGTATACTTCAAAAATTATTATGAAACTTATATTTTATAAGAAATTTGAGTTTTGTCCAAAACCTCTAGGGCTTTTGGGAGAAGAAGCACAATATTAATTTTGCTTGTCAACTACAAAGGAAGTTGTTCTTTGCAAAAATGAATCGCATTTCCATGTAAATGGTATTTCAATGTTAATGAATTTGATCCATTTGGATAGTTATCATTCATAAATTCATCCATTTGTTTTAAACAAATTAAAAACAAAAACGGTGTGACTATGAGACTTTGTTTTAGGTAAACAATAGCTTATATGAGACAAGCCAATGCGTTGGCAAATCAAATTCTCTTTTGGTCAAATTGGACCTTTAGATAATCATGAGGATGGCTCTATAGTAATGGACATGCTTGTTGTCAAGCTCTTAGTCTACCATTAAAGATAGTGGGGAAATTATACAAGGAAAACATTGAATCATTGATATGCTAGCAAAATTTTAAAATAAAATAAAAATTTTATTAAAATTCTAGAAACTAAATTTAATACAAGGAAAATTTGATGCCCCCATCCAATCAATCAAAAATCTTCTTCGACCAAACCCTAATTGCATTGTGTAGTGTGAATGTGGTTATATATGAAGGTTCTATAAACTTTAAAAAAAAAATTGATTAGTTTTCTCAATAAAGTTTAGCAATTTTAGGATTCAAGAAGCTCTAGTGTGCTAAAAATGACCAAATTTTGAACCCACAAATTGCCTTGGAATTGCAATGAAGTGCACTTCAACTTCATAACAAGTGCAAAATGAATCATTAAAAATCATACAACAACTTGGATTTCTTTTAATACACTATATTCCTTTTTCATAGATGACCTTTGGAAGATTAATAGTCTAATTTTTTTTGCAATGGGGTGAAGAAAAAACAAGAAATCATACAAGCAATACAAGTGGTATGAGATCAAGTATCTCTAAAGCAATTATGAGGGCTCATTTCTAATAGATACCATTAAATGCAAGTTGTAATTTTAGCAAATATGGCAACACTAGATGATAGATAGTGCATACAAAATATGAAACTCTTTGTATGAATTTCAATGACAAATGTATACATTTTGTAATGATGATGACGTAGACTTTAGTGTGATTCCAATGCAATTTACAATTCAAAATTTTATTCATTTTATAGCTTATACGAACCTTCCAAAATTCTCCTAATCTTAGCTAAGGTAGGATGCTCGAAAAGCGCCCTTGCTCAAAAAGCAAACTCTAATAGAGAGGTACATTTTGTTTTCTTCAATGTACAAAGAATGTACATTTCAAGAGGGGATCCCTTTTAGTGACCATAGTGTTTTAACTTTAGTAATTTGCAACTAATTCCATGAAAATCCAAAAAATATGAAACAACTTGGGTTAGGTGCCAATTCCATTTTGGCTTCCTATCAGAAAATTGACTGAAATTTTTTCTCACGGAGTGTAGCTTCCCCCAAATACAATCAGCTCTTAAAAGGTCGCCTTGAGAGCAGGTACCTTAAAAATTCACAAGTTTATTACTAAACCTTACTAAAAACTTTGGTAGGATTTGGAAACTATGGTAGTGTGCTGTAAAACGGACCATCTCCTTCAAATGGACCCTAGCTTTAGGGGTATAATAGAAATGAAGTGATCCTTGAATGGACCACTTTAACAATTGAATGCATCTAGGCAAAATTTATTTTTCTATTGCAAGAGCCAATCATAGTCTTTGGATCTACACATCTCTTTACAAGTTGTAAGTGGACACATTTTGGGAAACCTACGGTGACAAACAGGTGCCTATGTCCTTAATCTTTGAAAATTTATAAGTAATTCAAAAATGCTTGAAAAAAATACAAAACCACTTGTGTTAAGTTCTATGTCTATTTGTCTTCCTCTGAAAAATGATATAAAAATACTTTTGTCCCCGGAAACATATAAAGAGGCAGAACAACCCTCAAATGGTCACTTTTAAAGCATACTACCTTAGTGGAGGCCATCACTTAAGGTACAGGTACACCTAAAACCACCACTTTTTGTCACTGAGCCTATTTCTATTATTAGACTGGTCAAATGTTCATATGTTCTTGTTGACAAGTGAAAGCAGGTTCCAACGCACCAGAGAACATGGCATTTGGATACTGTGTGCAAAAGTTATTAAGGAACAAAGTTTGGTTCTAAAAGCGTTTCTTCGACACATTTGGGTGTACTGTACCTACCTTCATTTCCACCGAGCGGATAAAACTAATCAGGTCTTGACAAGTGACAACAATAAGTATAATTAGAACTGGACTACAAAACTTGGAGTACCGTAAACAGAAACACCGCATTCATTGTGATTTTCTAAGCGATATTGTAAGCGAGATTTAGCCTACTGTTTCGTCCTCATCCTCGGATAAGAAATGCAGTATGACTTTGATTCCTTTCTCTGTTCATGAGGTCTTACAGGGCTACTGTTGTTTGAGCTAGAGCTACAGCACATCTGCCTGATCTTTTGAAATTTCCCCCGGAAAATCATTTGCAGGAACTAATATTTTCCTCAAATGATTACATTTGGAAAATTTAAAATCATAACTGGAATAAAAAATATCCAAAGGTATAGACTCCTAATTTGCTTATGAAAGTTTGGATGGATACACCTAACAAGACTTGTATTGTGGTATTTAATACCGGTGTAGAATCTCAATATTGAGTAGAGCAAAAATCTCACTCCAATTGGATTCAAAGTGTATTGAACCATTATGTTAAAGTTGGAAAAAAAACAAAATAAAAAAACCTCGCTTACTTCAAATGTTACCATCTTGCAATCCATGAAGTTAGAAAGTTTGAAATTATTTAACTACTTCACAATGTGTAGCAAATTTTCATTTAAAAAAAATGATTTACAAAAAAGTTTTTTTAGCAAAGTTTTTTTAGCAAAGTTTTTTTAGCTATCCAAGTTGCTTGTTGAGCAATGAAAACTACATATCATACAATAACTTTTTAACCATTTAATCAAAAGTTATGAAAATTGTTGGACATACATAGATTCAACCCCTTATTGTCTATTTTTTCACCTCAAAGAAAATCCTAGAGTTTGTCCTTTTGTATTCATATTGGGTTCAATTTGGAATCAAAGACCCCAAAATGACCCAATAGAGATCGAGAATACAAAATTAACCACCACAAAATCACAAAATAGAAGGCAAATTTTTGCAATTACTCATAGCTGAAGCTAATTTGGCCTCATGATCTAAATATTGATTGTTGGTTGTTTTGCAACTATTTGCCATGATAGATGATTTGTGGATGAACCCCCACATAAGGATGATTCTATGTATTTCAAGGTGCATAGATGCATTCATAGTCCTTGTTGGTACACCCCAAGCACAAAAAACCTCAAAATGGTTGCCCCCATTGATGTAATCTTTTTTATTTCCTTCTAATACACCCTAATGGTACTAGTATGTGAACATGAACATGTGAGGATGTGAGCTTGGAGCATATATATATACTGCAACCATTGAAAGTGCTTAAAATGTAAATTCCTATAATATAAGTACCTACATCATAGTTGCACCATAATCATAGAAGATTTTTTATAATATAGACACTTATAACATAGGTGTATAATCTTCTAAGCTCATGTGCGCATATTTCTAAGCTCACATAATAGCAACCCTCTAATACACCCAAGTCACTTTCCCCACTTCCAAAACTCTCCCCACTTCCAAAACATGAAAACAGAGCGATAGTTGCTACAAATGTAACTTAGTGTCCAGTGTGTTTTTCTCTATTGATTTGGTGCAAAATTGCACCAAATTTTTTGACTTGGCACCATGCTTATAGAAAAAAACAATATAAAACTCCCCCTATAAATCGTCAAAAAAACTTCAAATTAAAAAAAATCTTGGATGAAATTGCCAAATTGTGGATGAAAATAAAATTATGAATATATGATATGTGCTAATGTGATGTTTTCTATTTTATTATGTGGATGAATGTTGAAATTTGGAGCACCACTATTACATTTAGTATTGCCACTATGGCACTTCATAGAAAATGAAAAAATACACACCCTGTTAGCCTCAGTTATTATTACAACAGTCACGTGCTCTCTCACCACTCGCGGGTCCCGTCTCCCCAATTCAAATTCCGACCACAAATAGACTCGGCGTGCTGCAGCCATGGACGGAGGTACACTGATTACTGGGGGTTCAAAATTAATGCCACCCCACAAAACTCTCACCTTTGTGGAAATGCGAACAATAATATTGAACCTGCACTAGAACTAAATTAAAGAAGCGAAAGAGTGGACTTCCTATAAAATTAATGTCTCTCGCACAAGTACTGTAGCACAAATCAACGTCGTTTCCAGGGTCATGCAAGTAAGTTTTATTACTCAACGGTCGCCTCGAACCAACTGCCCACAGCTCACACGGTAACAGTAACATGCAATAATACCGAAGAGAATGCAGCCAAGGTTTTGCTTCACTTTCTCCAACACAAGAAAGGTGTGCACGCCACTGTGCTGATAACCTTCAAGATATCCCCGTCATTGGCCCTTCCCTCCTCGAAGACTGGTCGCCCATGACTCTTCACCATTCTCTAGAATCCAGAAAGCCAAGCCGTCTCAATGATTGAAACCGTTTGAATTGAAGCAGTCAAGGTCCAATCCATTGAGTCCAACAAAACAAAAACCCATACGCCAGCCCAAAGGCATGCATCTTAACTATTCATGGCGAAGGATATAGTAGGCATGAACGAGCTCACTGACCAGACGGAAAACAAACATCTAAGATTGTAAACGCTAATTGTAAACGTTGATTATAGACTGTTAATTGTGTACTACAATGCTGGACCACGAGCAGCCGGAGTTTGGGAAAAACACGGGCGGGACGAAACTCACTGGAGCACCCCCGAAATTGAGGTCAGATGGAGATGGAGCTTGGTGCTGTGTTTCTTTTGTACTATTGTTAGTTATGGCTTGCTCTGACAATCGTTTACAAACACGGGACGAGCTTTACGATTAACCCAAGTACCGATATTCTTCACAACACGGGATAAGTTGGACAGAAACCAGCTCAAAGAGCAGAAGGAAAACATCATTCTTTATTTTCATGACAAAGGATCAGGTCTAAACCAACAGTTGTGTCACGGTCATGTTAACAGCCCAGCTCCTCATCGACCACGCTGCCTGCCACTAATGTATTACTTAGCGTCCCAGAAGCCCACTCCGGTGGACAAAAATCTGTGTCTGAGGATCCGTCTTATGTACTATACAACTCGAGGGCCCGAGGGCGGCTTAAAAAAACAATTAAGCCACTCACCGAAATGCACGCCCAAAGAATGGATTAGATAGAATTGCCCAGCATACCGAATTTACACAAGCTAGCTAACGTTCCCCAGGACGACCCAGACGCAGATCGCGAGCACGAGACCCAGAAGCAAGCTGGATCTTGTGCTTTGCGCCGCAGAGTTGGTCGGGTACCCCTCGGGCATGGCGCACTCTTCCCCATTGAACCAAACCCTATTCGGGAAGTAGTCTCGTTCCAGGATCCCCGGCGTCGTCTTCTTCGTAAACGAAAACACCGACTGCAGCTTCCCCGCGGAGCGATTCGTCGCGGCCATGAGGTAGTTCAATCCTTCCATGCCTTGCACGATAATGCTCGTATTAGCCGTGGTGTCGTTCATGAGCGGCATCTTCGTCGCGTTGAAGGAGTACGCTTTCTCGAAGCCCTGAAATGTGCTCGGCATCTCCAGGACGGTGAACCAGTCGGGATACGTGGTGTTGGACCAGTCGAAGAGTGTCATGCGGGAGCTCCAGCCGCCGGTGAAATTGGACACGACGTGCCAGTTGATGGCCACGCCGCAGTAGTCTTGGCAGGGGAGAGGGTTGGGCGCTATTTGGTGGTTGATGCTAGCCCAGGCTAAGATTTGGGCGGTGCGATTCTCGGGGTTCAGGGTTAAGGCGCCGTAGGGCAGAAGCATGGCGGAGGCGTTCGGGGTGCAAGCGGGGGTGATAAGCTCCGGGGCGGGGCAGCCGCAGGCGCAGGTGCGACAAGGGACGATAGAGTCGTTCGTGTATTTGGAGAAGGAGACGCAGCACTTCGGAGTCGGCTTCGACGTCTCGTTACACGTAATCTACACAACATTCCAGACAGTGTGATCAGTAACAGAAATCATGGTGAGTTGATTGCAATAATCTTCACAGCGATCCAGCAAATGTGGTGAGTAATAGAAGTCATGTTCAGTTGATTGCAGTTTACTTCACCACGGAGCGCTGATAGGGTTTGTGTTTCCCAGTTTGCACTAACCCTAGAACAGGTTGCGAAATCAGAAAAAAAGAGTGTCATGTTTGTATATGTTAATGTTGTAGCAATATTCATTCTGATGCTCGAAATGCTATGTATTCTGTGAAAACGCAGGAATCAAAATGTATATTGATCCTTTTCAATGGTTGCAAAATTTGTTCAAACACGATATACTCGTGGTTCTAAACTGCATCTGGCTGGTTGATTTTCCTTTGATTTGATGACAAAATTAGAGCAAACAGGGAAAACAAGAATAGATGCAAATATCCAGAAAGGGATCTCTGAAACTTTAGGGGTTAATCGTTCGCGTGCTTGAAGCATGAAACTGGTTGCTCTAAGGGAAAGGGATGTCGCATCGAGGACGTTAAAAGGTCCGACCTCTCAGTGAATGGACTTCTAAAGAGTTCAACAAAAGGCACATGCTCCTGCTCAGACATTGACTTTTCACAATCACTCACAGAACAAATGAAAGGTGATTTCCAACCACCGTAACATGTATGACCAGAAAAAAGGCTCAAGGTGCGTAGTATGTGGGGTAACCGACCACGCAGTGTAGTATGCATGGTAACAGCGACAAGAATTACAGTTGGAAGGAGGAGAGTCAGTACCTGCCAAGTCTTGAAAGCGGTCGTTTCGTGCAGCAAGTAGGGATCAGGGTAGGCCGTGGACTTGATCCTCCTGGGAATCCCACATTTGAATCTACCGTCTCCGAATCGCCAGTTCCCAGGGGGAGTGATGTGATTCAGCGAGTTACTCTGGGGCGGCACTTTGAATACGTTCATGAGAAAAGCCGACTTGGACTTGGAAGGATCCAGAACCGCAGGCCAGAGGGTGCCATTCCTGCAACAATACTGAATGCCCCCAATTGTGGTGTCGTTGTAGCTTTGAAGTGGAAGGTCGATGATCTCCGGGCTCACGGAACAGCTGAACACCTTGTTCAGGTCAGGGTCTGTGTAGGTTTTCCCTGCGATTCCATTCAAGCAGACGTCCAAATCCGCTTCTTTTGTGGTGGCGCCCATCATCTTAGTGATAAACTCGTTTTCTTGCCACGTCCAGGATAAGTTCCAGTAATCGATTTTCGTAATAGGGGAGTCGTTCTCGATTGTTACCTGCCAATAGAGTTTCACACCCACGAATTTTAGACACCAACAGCTTCCCATCATCGGTCAATATGCTGAATTTTAATCTTCGAATCCACATCACTCACCATTGCCAAATAGCTTCCCGGATACGCCTGTGTGACATCGTATGTAATAGTGAAATTTCCCCTCTCCGAAGGCAACACCAAGTCCTCGTCTGACAAGGTAACATTTCTATTGGGCTCCACACAGCAAGTGTGCATGGTATTATCTGCACCGCAAAGACGCCGTCCATTAGTGCCAAAAATTATACTTCAAATGATACTTTTGGACACTTCCTAACTCCCAAGCCTTCCCAGAAGGTTGTGAATCCTCCGTGAAATGAAGAAAAAACAAATTTTACGAAAGCCTCACTGTTGAAAATCTCGGCTTGGCTGCAGTTGTATCCCCTTTGCGTAATGTTGATATTCAACGGCATGGGGTCCAGCTTGGTCCCGAACTCGGTGCCGGTGATAGTAAACGTCTTCTGAATCTGCGTCACGTCGCCAGCAGTCTCGATAGCGTTCTTCAATATGCCACTCGGGATTTGCGTGAGAATTGTCCCATTGGAGACGTCCACCGGCATGAGCTGCCCGCTCTCCAAAAACATATCGCCAGCACTGACAAGAATCTGTCCCAAATAATTCATCATTCCACACCTGGTGTCAGATCCCAGCAAACAGACACCACAAATGACACTAATGAGTACAAACAACCGACATGAGAATAATCCCAAACTCAAGCACACCTCCCCATGTGTGAAATTGATCCCGAACGCCCAAGCTTCCACAGTGGAGTATCCCATGTTGGTGACTGTCACGTCGGCCGTGAACTTGTAAGGCTGCAGCCACGGCGTGTCGTTGAGGTATGGGTAGATCTTCTCCGTGAACGTCGTCACGTAGATCAGATCCACGCCATCGCAGGGCGGCCACAACGGGGCCGGCTCTGGAGCTGGGACGAACGACATGGGCGCCAAAACAGGGGCCAGTACGGGCGCCCTCACTGGCGCCTTCACCGGAGCCTTCACCGGCTGTGCATCTACAGACACAGAGAGAATGCAAACGACAGCCACGAGGAGCATTACGCCTCCAACCTTGAGGCCTCCCATTGCTACCATGTGAGGCAGACCAGCTCAAAACACCCTTTTGAGCTTGGTCACCTTAGTCCCTCAACCAGTCCCTCAACCAAACAACAGTATCTCCACAACACAACCAGTAAGCACAAATCTAAACTAATTCTCTCAAGGTTCTCTCACACCATGTACACCTGAAACCCAAGAACTGAGCGCACATGAGGAACCACCGACTTCGTTCAGATCTAGCTAGGCAGGAGGGCGGCACACGATTCAACGAATTCCTTGGTGTGCGGATCGTGCGCTACGAGGAATGCGGGCTCTTAATGAGCGGCATTGACCTCGAGAGGAGATCTCACCAGCCCAATCTAACAAGTAACAACCAAGGATCCTGGACCCCGATCGACACTGGCACACTGCTATGAAGCTCAGTCTCGACGTGAATCCATGAATAAAACGTCGAAGCGAAACGGGCCCTTCACTTGTTGTTGGGATGACGGAGTCGCTACATTGTTCGGCTGGGTGGCTGACTGGCTGGCCCTAAATTCGAAAGCCAGTGCGGACCTGCACATCGATCTATGCTGGAGGCGACGACTGAGGATGATTGTTGGCTTGCTTGCTTTGCTGCAACCACCACAAAGAATCTATCTGGGTGATACTAGTAAATCTGCATCCCCTGTTGGAAGCAGTCCTTCTTCGCTTCCGTCCCGGGTGTGGTACATGTAGGCTAGGAAAACTCTACGGGTCAGTATCTTCCCTAGGCCCTCACGCTTCCGGCAAATCCTCGCGGCGACTTGCAGCCAAGCGGCTGCTAACGCTCCGCTAAACGTTCGTGTAACTTTCGCCGTACTGTAGAAACTAGGGATGCAACTTTTCTTGGCTTTTTTTAGACCTCTGCACCTGAATTACCTAGTATCTTCAAGTTCGATTTAGCATGAGTGAGAGGGGTTCACGGCTTCACGCGTGGTGATCAGATAACTTAAGAATAACCACAGATTGTTGAAGGTATGTTGGACCAATTGCCAACCTTCTCAACGTCGGTCAAGATATGTGCACCAGAACGCCCCCTATAATCAGTAAAATGTAAGCATGCATTCAGTTCATTTCCAGTGCAATCTAGATTCACATCCCGTAGAGTGAAATTCCAAATGTTGAAAATGGAGGAATTTGGTTGCAGAACTTACAGAAGAATCTCGATTTTAGCAATTGAAGTAAATTACTGTAGTCCAAATTTCAGTGTTCCTTTCCGAAACTAAATCTACTTCACTATGTACGGTAGTCATTTTTTCTCATCGACCATTGACCACGGAGGAAAACATATATCAGTTTACTAGCTACACAAAATAGTGAAATTACGTTGCCCCTCACTAATTTCTCCACATTCCACAGTATATTTATAAATATGTACAGTTACTGTAGAAGGATGCAGTAATGTAGGAACCATGTGTGTTGCATGGGTTGATTCATGGCTGATTCATGGCTGAGTAAGGCAACCTAATTTCACTATTTTGTGTACACTATTTTGTGTACACTATTTGTAGTAATTCTTTGCCCCTTATAGGACAACCTCAACGGCAAATTAATTGTGACACACCAACTCAATATGTGATTACAACTTTACAATATTTGAATTTAGAGTGATAATTGATGGTGCATGATGACCGGACTAGCTAGAAGACTACAGTAGCTTCTCTGGACGGAGCTTCATCGCACCTACGAAGTGATGCATAATTCATTTAGCACCTTCGCAGTTCGCACAGGGCAGCTGATTGATCATCCCGAAGCGATTTCCCTTCAATAATCCCAAACCCGATATCGAAAATTCTAAATATGGATGGAAATCCCGATGGAAATGATGCCTACCGTACCCACATTTTTACCACGGAGTTTGGTGGAACTCATGGATCCTTGGCCGAGGAAGTGGCTGTGGTCTATCTTTGGCCTGCAGTCAAAATGGGTACAGTGCAAGTTATGGATCCCGAGAGTCATGAATCTCATTCCTACAAGACGGACCGGTTCTCATGAATCGTTGCAGCCAGCCAGCCAGCCAGCCAGGGTCGGAAATAATTGAATGGGGGTAATTGAAGTTAATAATTTGAGAGGTTTGATAATGAGAATTGAAAAGAAGTTGAGTAAGTAAGCGGGAGGGGGTTGCTTTTGCTTGACTTTTGGTCCGCCTGTTCGGGGATTCTGCCCACTCAGTTTGCCGGAGCTATCGTGATGGGCCTCGCGGGCAGGGCCAGCCGCAGCTTTTCCCCACCCGCGTTTTCTTTGCTGGGGTCCTTCCAGTCCCGCTTTCCGGGGGCTTTGGATGGGCGATAAATATTTCGCGCATTCTTTTTCAGCTTAGAGCGCGAACTCCCACTTTGGATTGATTGTGGCCGGGGCGCCTGCCTGCCTGCCTGCATTATTGTGGTGACGCTCCCGCAAGTCTCTCTTCTCTCTCTCTCCGTGCCGTGCCTGCGTGCCTGCCTGCCTGCGGCTGGGCGGAAGTGTCAACGACGATCATTGGCTTTGGCTTCGCCTTTGGGAGGAAGGCAAGGCAAGGCAAGGCAAGGCATTGCCTGCGTGGTGGGTAGACTGTCAATGACGGAAGACGTTAAACCCTGCCCACGAAATGGGCCCAGCAGGCTGGATTTACTCCGGGGGAAAACGCCTCCGGGGGAAAACGCAGGAATTTTTTTTATTTTCACATAAATTTTTTTCTTGCAAATTTTGAATTCATATTTGCAATCAGAGACCCCAAATTAGATAGGGAAGGTTTGAAATATACCTTAGACACAGCTCAAAATAGGGGGCATGTTTTTACTTTTACCCCCGAAGAATCCCGAATTTCCCTGTTGGGCCCGCTTTGTGGACAAGATTTAGTATCCTGCGTCAATGAGCAACAAATATTTTCACTAGTTTTCATTTAATACATATTCGTGAATGAATGAAGGTATAATCCACCTACACTTGTTATTCTCCTCTCCTCTCCTTCCTGCCCTAAAAGTAGAAGCACCCATTTCCAATACCATACCCTAAACCAACCTTGAATTTATATAGGTACAAGAAGTCCAAAACGTAGGGCTTGCATAAAAATAAGGTTAATTGTTTAGCCCATCACATGCGAAAGATACATCACAAATGCTTAGGGAATGACCTATTAACCTCCAAAGTCCTAAACCACATTTTTTTTGGCAACATAGTGATTTTCAACAATTAACTACAAATGGAATTTTTTTTCTTTGAAATTTTCACTCAGCATGTAATCAAAGTGTGGCTTGAAGATCCAACAATTTCCATAACTTTTGACTACATGGTTAAAAAAGTATTGTATAATATGTAATTTTCATTGCTTGACGGACATCCTGGGTAACTAAAAAAACTTCTCTAAAAATCATTTTTTTAAGAAATAAAAATTTGAAATTGATTTTCTAGATTTAAATAACAATTAAACATGGAAAGCTTTTAATCATTCCATTTTGATTAATGAGATGAAAGTCATGAGGAGTTTTAATTTGAAGGTAGTTTGTAACCACTAGTTTGTAAAAAATAAATATAGAGACTTGAGTTGATGTAAAAGTGTGATAATTGTAGAATTTGAAAAATGAAATATTATAATGGTATGATTAGTACTTACTGCATTATGGTTTGAAAATATTCAATGTTCAATTTGTTTGACCAACAAACATTTGTAAAAGACTTTGATTATTCACTTTTCAACCCATTATTAGTAGCATTGGTACAAAGTTCCAAATCTTACACTAAGTACCTATTTCACTATCACTATCCATTGAAAAGTAGCAAGTAATTTTGCTTCTACCTTCCCACCAATTCAAAAAATCTTCAACCATTGATCTAGTAGGAATAAATCCCCACTTTCAATGTTGTTGATATAGTATAAAAAAGACAATGACAAAATACAAAAAAAAGACATTTAATTCACTTAGCCCTAAAAAACAAAACAAGAAAAAAATTTCATACAAACATTGTATATGTATGGAACACATAAGATTATACTATGGTACAATGTATGGACACATAATGTTTGATATATATATATATGTGTGTGTGTGTGTGTGTGTGTATGTATGTATGTCTATAGTATGATATGATTAATGGATACACGTGTTGATATAGAATATTGATGACATTATATTGAAGACATGTGGATATAGATATAATTAAGCCCATATTTGTTATATTGAGACTTTTCACAAATTTTGAGACAGATTGCTAGATATTATAAATTCATTTACAAAAATAATAATTCAAACCAAGAATGAATAATGCTCAAATAGTGATTCTAAAATGAAATTTTAAAAATTGGTGTTGTTACCTATTTATAAAAGAAATAAAGTGGTTTATCTTTGAGTTGAAGATAAAAATGAGACTATGAAAAGCCTCAATATAATTTCACAAAAATATAAATATGGGAGAACTCAATGATTTCACAAGTACATACATATTCATTAATTCAAGAGTATAGTGACATTGATTCACATTCAAAAATGGGGTCAATATCACATACACATAATACTATGGAATTTGTGTGGAATAAGATTTTAGAACAAAAGATATTCTAAAAACAACTAATAACTGAGTTTGCTCTTAATACTATTAGACTCTTTGGTTGGAAAGATTGTTTAAAAGTGATATTTTTACACCTCTGTCTTGCCAACTTATAATGAAGTTACCTCTTCATTTCACTATTCAAATTGATATTGATATTTAATGGTGCATATGTACTTCACTAAAAATGATTAAATTTTTGACATGGTATGATTTTAGTTTCGCTTGATTTGCTTGTTGTAACCATTAACTCCTCACCGCCCAAAGCCTAACCATGTCAAAAAACAACCTTTCTTTTCGAGTGTCATAAGTCTAAATGTGAGTAAGTTATGAAAATCTCAACCGTACAATCTTGTAGTGTGCATGCTGTAGATGGTGTAAATCAAATTTGGGGTCATTTGACCGTATAGATTGAAAGATTATAATGTTTTAGTGTTGACAAAAGATGCTGAAATTTTCCTAAAAACACATTTGGAGGTGAAATTCGATTTCTAAACCTACTCAAATGAAAAAAATTTAAACTACAAAGTGATTTAAAATCAAAAGAAAAATACTTTGGTGGACAAAAAAATCATTCAATTGACTCACTGAGTTTGCAAAATTGTTTTGAAATGTCAAAAAACAGTGAAAAAAGTAGCAAAAAAACACATCTATGGCTGAACCTACCTCTACTAAAATGCTTCTCAATCAATCATATCTTCTTGGATTGATATGAAAATTTTACCACAAGAACTAGACTAGTATGCGCAACTTTTCCAACAAAAATTATTGAAAACAAACCCTATCTGAAGAAGTTATAAGCCGCCGAAGTTCACTGTAATGCAAAAATGTCTGGATTTTGAACTTCGAATTGCTCCCAAGCATTCAAAACAACTTGGATTGACATGAAAATTTTATCACAATAAGTATACTTTATGGGGAACAAAACCCAACAAATTTTATTGAAAACTAACATTTGATGAAAAAGATAAAAGCCCCCGAAGTTGCAGCCATCTCATTGCAGTGTGAACTCAAATTGAACCTGTGAACTTTGAATGGCTTTCAAAAGCTCATTACATCTTGGATAGATCTGAAAATTTTACCACAAAAAATAGAATATTATGCACAACTTTTTCAACAAGTTTTATTGAATTTGGACATTTGATGCAAAAGTTACAGCATTTTGAAGTTGACTGCTAGACTGTGTGAGGACACTTTTGGTCCCCTTGGGCGGTGAGGGGTTAACTAGTGTACCCTGTGCCATTGCCACAGTCAAAACAAAAGTAAAAGTGATTTTCAAATTTTTAAAAAACCAAAAACAACTCAAAAATGCATAACTTTCTCACCATGAGTTGGAATGCCATGAAACCAAGCTTGTGCACCCTTTCTTATTGAGAGCTTTCTAACAGTATGAAAATTGTAACCAAAATACGAGTAAAAGTAATTTTCTAATTTTTTAGAACCAAAAATAACTAAAAAATGCACAACTTTCACACTGTAGGTCCGAATGCCATGAAACCAAGCCGGTGCACCCCTCCTTGCCAAGGGCTTTCCGACAGTACCAAGCACGCGACTGGAGGACGCACGGTCTGGGAGATCTGAACGTGACAAACAAAACAAACAAAACAAACAACCTGTCTTAATAGAAGAGATTTCCAAAAGAATTTGACTTCACTTTTTTGAATTATTTTCTATCCAACTTGTACTTTGACTATAGTAGTTCTTTTTTCTTTGCAATGGAATATTTCCATTTTGTTTTCAAAAGGAGTTTATTGACTATTACAGATAGGTGCCCAAACATGAAGTGTTGTTTTGATTTCTTTGTGCCAAAAACATTGTGCACTACGAAACATTTTCAATGAAACTATCTAGGAAATAAATCAAAGAATCAAAGGACTTTCTTTGTTTATAAATAGATTAGTCAGGCAACAAAAAAGGATTTCATCTATGAAAGTCTATACTTGCATACTAGTTATTTATAGAGCATATAGTATATAAGATAAGTTCTAATGTAGATTCAATTTAAAAAGTTTGTACATACAAATTCTATCTATTTTGTTTGACCACCTTAAGTGTTTTTTAGGGGATAGTCAATAAATGTGCCAAAACCTCAATTAACAAATTCAAAGTCACACATCCTCGCCTTTAATTTTTTTTTCATTTTATTTTTTAGAGTTTAGGATTTCAAATGTTGGTATCAATTCAAGCTATTACCAAAAGATATGGGATAATTTGCACCAATATCAACAATTGTATTTCCATCTCTCTCTCTCTATATATATATATATCAACATGTCTATATCTATACAATATGTGTTTCTCTATATATTAACATCCATATTTGTATACATATTTGTGTAAAAGTTTGTACATATGTCTTGTAATAGCACATACTTGTACTAATTGGACTCTTCAATTTCATTCCCAGTTACTCCCAACCTCTTCGCATCTTGTGGCTTGTGTTTTTGGAGGGATATTGCATGACTACTTTAGCTTTTCTTCCATCTAAAAATCTAACCAACTATCCATTTGTATGTATTGTCTTTTTTTTCCATGTGCAGAGGAGTTTATTACATTATAATTCCATCCTTTCACTTTTTATTATATTTAGTCTTTGAAGGAGGACTACTAGTGCAATAAAAACTAGATCATCTCACTTGTACAATCAAAATATCAAATTTGATGCTATTCAAAT
Source organism: Climacium dendroides (assembly GCA_950106755.1). Classification (NCBI taxonomy): domain Eukaryota; kingdom Viridiplantae; phylum Streptophyta; class Bryopsida; order Hypnales; family Climaciaceae; genus Climacium; species Climacium dendroides. The sequence continues at coordinate 24,105,884 of OX467087.1, read as the reverse complement.
ATATCTATTTTCAATATGCTATTATTTGCCTTTCACCCCTTTGTTTATTAAATTGTTCCAATTGTTGTAAATTATTTATTATATATGATAGTGTGTACAACACTAATGTATCAAAATAGCATTTTCCTATGTGAGGGTCAAAATTCAACATAAACCAAGTCATTTTGTAAAAAAAAAAAGTTAAAAAAAAGTGTCATTTGTCATCTAGTTGTGATTTGTGTAAGATGATGTAGAGTCTAGGAATCTGATGTGAAAAAAAATTCAAATTTGGCACATCTTTGTTGAATGTAATTTAATTACAATATTTTTACCCCTAAAGGACTGAGACCTTTTCTCTGCCAAAAAACACTCAAAACTATCATTTCTATAGCAAGCAACAAAATAATTTGAAAATTGTTTCTTTTTTGCACATCTAACTATAGGATCTTACATCCTAATTAGTATGAAAATGTGTGGAAAAGTTTTCAAAAATTTTGAATGCATAGATTGCAAGATAATTGCGTTAAAGTAAAAAAATCAAGTTTTTTTAGCACATTGAGGGACTAGATTATTTGCCTTTGAACCTTCTTAACTTTAATTTTTTGCACTATAGAGTTTTGAGCTTTAAATCTTTATGGTAGAAAATTGAATTGAGAATCTAGGAAAAAAAATTCAAAAAATCTTAATTTTTATACTTTAAAAAATTGTTAGTAGAAATAGATATGAGAAAGAAGAAAAATTTAAGTTATTAATATCTCTAAAATAGAATTAAAATGCACTAATCCCAATGGTGATATTGCCCTAGCAATCAAACTAAACCATGTGGATTTTATTTAAATTGTAAAAATTGCATTCAGAAATGAATACTACAAGTTTTTTTTCCAAAAAGATGCTCTAATTGTCCAAAAAACAAGATTGTCCATAACTTTCTCTTAACAAATCCAAACGGATTGAATAAAAGCTTTCCATGTAGACAAAAATATAATATATAAGAGAAAAAAATTAATTCAAAAGTTTTGAATTTTTTTTCCCTCTCTCCCTCTCCAATGTTTTGAGTATAGTTTTTGTTTATGGGCAATGATTGAAAAAAATAATAATATTCCCACAGAGCTAATCAACATTTCTATCTTCAAAATTTTAAAAAAATCAGGACAAAAAGTGAGACCATTGGTACTTGCCCAAAATCCCACTTATTCTCCAAAGGGACAAATGGTCTTGCAAGGGTTTAATTAGTACATGCTAAAATATTATTCTACTATACTCCTTCCATTTGAAAATAATCTTCCAATTGGGATTGAGGATGAAAATAATGTTATTTCAACTCATTACCAAGTATTTCAAGGATATTATTCATTCAATGATTCTTCAAAATAAAAAATGATTATTTTTTAGCAACCAAAAGATCATTTTGAGACAAAAACATTAAGAAGATCCGGATACGGCGAAAACACTATTTTCCATATTCAACTCAATTTTGTTCTTTTCCTTTAGTAGTGACACTAATTTTTGCACTGTTATGAAGGTAGGAATTCAAAAATGCACCACTGATCCTAAACTGCAATTTCACTTTGAATACATCTTCAAAATCAATTATATACCTATGTAGAAGAAACTATATTAGAACTAAACCTTGCTTTTTTTATAACTTTTGCATACCATCACTACAAGAGAAAGGGGTGTTTTAAGTGAGTTTTTAAGTATAGTCCTAGACATAAGATAATAAGTAATGACCTATAAGGAGATTTTCCGTTAAAATTTACTAAAAATACATATGTTTATATTTAAATTTTACTGAAAATCTCCTCATAGGTCATTACTTATTATTTTATGTTTAAGACTATACTTAAAAACTCACTTAAAACACCCCTTTCTCTTGTAGTGCATATTCCAATGTCACATTCTTTTGTGCATTGGAACCTCTTTTCACTTGCCAATAAGAAAATACAAAAAATTTGACTAGTCTAACAATATTAACTAGGCATAGTAGCAAAAAATGGTAGTTTTGGAGGTACCCACCTTAATAAGGTTATCTACCCTAAAAGCAACTGTCATCTTCAAATCGACCTTGTAATTAACTCTAGAATGCATCATGAGGTGGTCCTAAAATCGCCCTCCATTTAGCCATTGAGTGGATTCAGAATAAAATGTTATATATTGCAAGCCGATCATTCTCCTTGGTTTTCCCATATCTCTTTATAAGTCGCAAGGGAATGGAATTTACAAGATCTACAATCACAAATAGGTGACTACAACATAAATCTTTGAAAATTCATAAATACTTCAATATGCTTCAAAAAAATATGAAATCACTTTTATTGCATGCTACATCTATTTTTCTTTGTTTGAGAAATGAACTAAAATTCTTTTTGTCTATAGAAGCCCATGAAAATGGCGAATTAGCCCTTAAAGTGTCAACTATTCAAGAAGACTATCTCCTGAAAAGATGCAACGCACCCTGCAGGGAAAAAATGTCCCCCACCACCACCACAAAAAATCAACAACCATTTGATCTAGGCCCCCATTTGCAATTGATCTTGAAAAATAAGATATATATAGAGAGAGATATGGATATGGGATACTAGTATGGCATACTAGTATGATATACTAGTATGGGATATGGATATAGATATGGTATGGATACGGAATATAGATATGGGCTTACATATTTCATATTGTTTGCAACTCCTTCTTGGCTCCCAGAATTACAAATAGGAGGGGGGTGAAATGTAATTTAGTCACAAATATATCTTGTAAAGTGGGGTGAGGGGATTAATAAATTTTAAAATTTAAACCAAGGAGGGTTTGAATGAATGGAGGTCTTTTGAGTGGACAAGGAGGGGGATGCATTAATAGAAATGCACTTGTCCCTCACTATCCACTCAAAAGATAGGATACTATCTTAGTCATTTAGGTGCATCTTATAAGTCATTCATACCTTAGGTTGTTTGTTTTGTTTTATTCATTTTGTTACAATGACATTTCCTCAATTGTGCATTTCTTTTTGAAGAAGGGTGCATGGACTTTGTTTTCTGGTGTTTGGACTTATAGTGTGAAAGTTGTTGAACTTTGAAGTTTTTATGAATTAAAAATTTTGAATTGAATTATTTTTATTTTTGAAAAAACATAACTTTCACATCGCATGTCCAAACACCATGAAATAAAGCCCTTGCACTCCTTTGTACATAAAGCTTTGAATTAAAAAACTAAAAAATTATTTTTACTTTTATTTTTTTTGACTTTGGCAATAGCATAGGGCACACTAATCCATTCTCCAAGTTAGGATGTTTTGTTTTGTTTGATATGATGAGATTTAAGAAAACGTGAGCCTCTAGGATATTATTCGAAAACTCTTGTCAAGAAGGGGTGCATAGACTTTGTTTCATAACTTTGGACCTATGGTGTGAAAGATATTGATTTTCAAAGTTTTTATAAGTTAGAAAATTGAATTCAATTATCTTTTATTTTGGAAAAAACATAACTTCTACATCGCATGTTTGAACGTCATGAAACAAAGCCCTTCCACACCTTTGTGCACAAAGTTTTCTATTCATATCAAGAACGCAACCTCTCACACCGCAACAAAACCTTTGCATTCCTTCATGAAAAAAAAAGAAGTAACAGTTTAAAAGTCTTTATAAATTACAAAAATTAGAAAACTATTCTTACTCTTATTTTGGCTGCGGCAACGGCACAAGGGCACACTACAGTACAGTAGTCTCTTCATGGTAGAAATTAAACCATCCATTGATTGCTCTTAACTTATTTTTATTTTCCCACCACGTACTGTCCGTTATTGTTACAGTTTTCTCCCAAAATTTTGTGCACTTCATTTTACTGAATTTCATAGTTTACTTTGATTTGGATTCGTGTTCCATTCGCATCAAAATATTAAAAATATTTGCAATGGATTTCCCATGTGTTTCAAAAATAAATTTGAAAAACTAAAAAAAAAATTCTCCCAAATTCCAGTGTAAGTTAACTTCTATTCTTCAGCAACTTCAATTATTGTGAGCTTGGGAATATACGAAGAGTGACCCACATTCATTTTGAACTCTCAATAAGGTAGGAGGTCATGAATTGCCCATTTAAGAGCTGAAACTGAATTTTGGGGAGGTGAAGCTTCTTGAAATATTTTTCAATAAATTTTCCTTGAATAACAAGAGGAATTGGCATTTAACCCAAGTCGTTTCATATTTTTTTGGAGCTTTTCGGAATTAGTTATGAAAATTTGAAGTTGAAATGACATGGGACTCTAAACTTGCCCACCTCTTCAAATGTACATTTGAGGGCTACGAAAAAGAAATTTGTACAAATAGTGTACATTTGAAGAGGTGGACAATTTTAGAGCCTTGTGCACTTTTTGAACCTTCTATCTTGTGCTAGTCTAATTTATCCACCTGCAATAAATAGAAGCAATTTGATTTTGTGTTCAAGAAGAAATTTGAGCGAAACCAACCAAGATCTTATGTTCTTTGTAACTGTTTTCTGTCAAAAAAACACTTAGAACTACCACTTCTACTGCATTCACCTAAGAAAACCAAAAAAATATGTTTTTTCAAAATCCAACCATAGAATCTTGTACTTAACTTGTTTGAAAACATGTGATAAAAATTTCATCAAATTTGATCGCATAGATTGCAAGATAGTTGTATCCAAAGTGAAGAAAACAAGTTTTTTTGCAACTTGCTTGACTAGTTTTTCGGCTTTGAATCTTTTTAACTAAAACTTTTTACACTATTAATTTTGATTTTCTAAGTTTTTATGTTGAATAGTTGAGTTGAGAATCTACAAAAAAAAATTCAACAAAAAAACACGTAATTTTCACTCATTAAAAATTTGTTAAGTAGAAAATTCAAGGAAAATTTAAATTATTAATAGCTTTAAGATGGAATTGACATACAATAATCTCAATGGTGAGATTTTTCTAAAAATAAAACCTAACCTTGTTTAATTTCTTTTTTGAAAATTGTAAAAATTGCATTCACAAATGAATCCTATAAGTTATTTTTTCCAGAAGATACTTAGATTGCCCAAAAATCTAAAATTGTCCATAACTTTCTCATAACTAGTCCAAATGGAATGAATCAAAACTTCAAATGTAGACAAAAATATAAGATTTTAGGAAAAGAAATTTTATTTTATTTTTTACTTTTTCTGATTTTTTTGTGTTGCCCGTTGACTTTTGTTTTTGGCTTACTATGCCATAACTTTTCCTCCCGGGCACCAATTGAAACAAAAATTATATATTCACAAAGCTCTCGACAAACTCCACAACCTCCAAAAAATCTCAAAAACATTCACTACAAATTGAGACAATAGGAACCTACCTGGACCCAAATTGTCCCCCGAGGGGATAAACGATCCTTTAGGGATTAAAATTTGTTATAACAATGTGCTTCAAGATGTTTTTGGCTTCCATATCCTAGAGATGGATGATGCATTCATGGTTGAATACAGTTTTAGCTATCAAGATCAACTTACAATATTTTGTTGGAATTCATTCCTTAAGACCAATCATAACATTAATCGTCATATAGCAATAGTCCCAAAAATACTATTAATAAGTCAATAGTACAAGAAGATACCCCCTTATGTGACCAAAGGAAGTTAGGCCACCTCATCTATTACAATAACATTTTTTCCTAAATGCCTAATTTCACTGCAATTTAATAAGGAACATTCCGCAACTAGTAAATAATACTATGCATGGCTAGAGAAATTACGAGAATTAGCTATATAATATGAGCTATAATCTTAGTTCATTTTCCCAAAGAGTCAATTCAAAGTAATAACTTTAGTTAAATTAACAATATACAATTTAAAATTTATACTACATCAAGTAAAAATTCATACAATAATTGATGCATATCAAGTAATAACCCAATACCCTCGGGGCATTAGGGATTAAAATGAAAACATCAATTGAAGAGTGAGTTGCTCTAATGCAAGCTCAATATTGGAAGCTTGAAATTGTTCCATTCAATGTCTAGAGCAAATATGAGAGGAAACTTCACTCTATTCATTCATTTCACAAAGGAATGCTTTGAATCTCACTTTAAAAACTAAAAGAAGTTATTTCTTGCATAATTTGGTCCATTGCATGAGGTAGAAGTTCCATAAAGAACTTGAGTTCTATAAGCGTCCTCTAATGCAAAGGTACATTTTGCTTACATTTTGCTGCACAAATAGTGTACATTCTGAGAAGTGCTTTTAGTGACCATTAAATTTCAACTTCCAAAATTCATAACTAACTCCACAAAGCTCCAAGAAATATGAAACAACTTGGGTTAGATGCCAATTCTGTTTGTCTTTCAAGAAAAATTTACTGAAAAATATTCCACCTCCCCAAATTAATTACCAGCTTTTAAATGGGTGCGTATGGAATGCGGAATCGGGTGTAGCGTGTGCATTGGACCGGTCAAAGAGGGTTCCCACCCGGAAATGTTCCGTTGCTGCGCCTGATTCAGTGTCCGATTGATGTTGCCCTAATCCACGACTGGCCCTGCTCGGCAAAGCGAACTTTGGTTATAATTTTCTTTCACACACTGATTGAGCTCAAGAATGGAATTTGTAGAATGATTGTAGCAGAATATTGTTAGGATCCCCATGTAACTCGAACCAAGAACTCCTATAAAGTGCTTCAGACGGATAATCTTTAACTGATTATTTCCACGACTATTGTTACTAAGGTGGGCACCCCCAAACACCGCTTTTTGCTACTTTTGGTTACTATTAGTGGACTGTTCAAATTTTCATTTCTTGTTGGCAAGTGAAAAGCTTTCGGATACACAGTATGCAAAAGTTATGAAGGGTCAAAGTTCATAACAAATTCATACTTCGTTGAAAATATAATTTCATTTGCACTTGTCTTCATGTGGGAGAAAAATTACGGACTAAAAACCTTCAGCAATGGCATTGTCTCCTAAAGTCTCCTAATTGTGACCATGATGGGCAAACTCCATAATTCTACATTAACATTAGAACCGATCTTCGGTACCTGCGATATCAATATCAGACGTCCATAATGCAGTTGAGCAACAATAATGATGTTGACACAATAGGCAAAAAATAAAGTTGATGTGAAGTCTGTATAGACAAAGAATATACAAGGCAGGGGATCCCAATACCTAATTTGATCGTGTAACCATTAATTTCAGAAGATTAATTTCATTAATCTTCTGAACTACAACTAGTTATGAAAATTGGGGCTCACTGTGGTTTTTCTTAGTACTAGGATGGCCAACTTTCTCTCCAATTGGTACTTTAGGGCGTCGCCGTTTCATGACAACTGCACAATCGCTGCAGTACCACTTGCCTTTCGGTCGCTCCTTAATTCCCACACAGTCGAAGTGGAACCACTCGATTTTGCACTGCGAAATTTCAATTTCAGATGAGCAAAAGCACTGCACAACAAAGCCATCTTGCTAAACATTCCAATACGCTACTAGAAGAAGAAAAAATACCATGAATACAAATGATGTATTTGATGCTAAGGTTCCTCAGAAAACTAGAGACATTAGGTTGCAATATGGCAAGAAGCTAGCTCACTAAACGCCGATTTAGTACGTTGAAACTTGAGATTTTGGTCAAAGAAAGAGCCCTTGTCACCCTAAGCAAGCAAGAATTTCGACAACCTACTAACCTTTATAAACTGGAAAGGGACATAATGCTCTTACCTCGGCATTATCACAAGCAATCATCTCTCCGTAAGAAACCTGTCCGCAGTAACAATATGTTGGTTCGTTTGGATCAACAGGAAGATCCAGCTCTACATTTGCAACGTTTGTCGGTATATTTTGCCCTCTGAACATGAGCCAACACACCACAACAGTTGGGGCATAAAGAATTTCAAACTTGCATATAATTTGGAATGAGCTTAATACAGGAGCACACCAAAACCTCTGGTAGAATGCAACTCTGGCTCCTGTGCCCCTATGAGCAGAATTCCCTACCCCAATAAAATGTAAAGTTCGATGAACCCTAAGAAAAAAGAGGTATAAGATAAATGGACTCCATATGAGCGGTCACTCCATGAGAGGCCTAATAACAGATCCAAACAGCAAATACACAAGGTAACAACATGTAGACAGTTAAATAAATATTACGTACTTTCTACGACCAAATCTAGTTCCGTCTCCGCCATCTCTTCCAAGCATTCCACCTGCACCCTCTAACCGTGGTTCTGCTGAAAGTAGGGTTCCTCCAGCTGCCTCTCTATCTGCATGCTCGGAACATATCCATGTAAGCACGAAGACAGGAAATAACCAGACAGTTTAGAAAAGCAAATCCTTTGGGCAGCGTAACATAAAACGAATGAACCTGGAAGGTCGACACTTGCAAAGCGAAGAAAAACTAAGCTCAAACATGAGGTGTGCTAGACTGTTTATAAAAGCACTTCCTGCTTTCCCTAAGCGTATAAACTGAACCAACATATTTTGGAGATTGATACCTAAGGAGCGATAACTCGATGCAATGGAATTGTACTCACCTCTTCTCAGTTCTTCTTCAAATTTCTTCAGGTCTTTATCTAGCCGTTGAATATGTCCATCAATCTGCAAGACGTATGGTCATCCAGAAGTATGATTAGCACATCAATGACAGTTTCATAACTCAAATATTTTAAGAGCACATGTGAACGATATTAGCATCACGATGACAAAATAAGAGGTGAAGATCCCAAAGAAATACAAGTGAGTACGCTTACCAGATCGTAAGTCTGTACAGCTAAAAACACTTTTTCTTCGGCAATTGCAAGGCAAGACTTGTGAATGTCAAGAACTCCATTTGTATGCTGGATAGCAACAGCCTCAGGAGTAGGAGTACCAGATTCTCTCACTCTCCCCACCTCATCTAACCCCTTTACACATTGCACCTGCATATCTTTCTGAAGGACTGCATCAAAGTGACCTCAAACTGTAAGAATCTCCTCAACCACAAATCTGTCAAATCGTGTTTAGTAACGTCATTTTCTTAGCAGGGTTTTCTCACACAACTATCATGTTCACAACAGGACAATATGAGCTCCAGCATGTCTAGTAGAATCAAGATTACAAATGGACTCAGTAAACTCGTCGGTACGCAGTATGATGCTTTGAATAAAAGGAATGGCAAGCCCTACCTTGAAGCTTTTTGTCTAACTCTCCAAGCTGCTGATAGTTTTTCGTAAGCTCAGTTGGAAGCGTCTGTACACCTGATCAGTCCACCACAGGAACACCAAGTCATTACTCAATCATAAACAGCCAAAAATGTCCCATAGACAGATACGACTTACGAACGACTATCTCAGCATCTTAAAATCATTGCAGCAAGTATTTATGAACTCAACAACTACGAAAGGGTGAAGCAATACACTATATTTATAATTCTTGAACAGGTCTTCCAAACAACTTCGTCAATTGTTACAACTGGTAAGCACACAAAGCGCAGCTATAGAGTAGGAATAGGTTAGAGATCATACTCGAAACGAAGTCTTCCAAATAAGTCATGTTGGAGTCGGGTCCACAAAGTCCAGCACCTCGACTTACTGAACACTACGGCTTCATCAAATGTGGCGATATCACTCACAGATCCGTCCCCACCTGGTCCAATTCGGTTTCATGAACTAGTTTACAACATACAAAAAAGAAAAATACGGGGAAAAACGAGCATCCACTATACTTCTCTGTACTTTCTAATTACTGTTCCCAATGCAAACATGCACCGATCATTAAGCCCTATGAAACCCAGAAATGGCAAGAAAGGCTCTATCAAAGCAGAAAAGAACGGGCATCCCCCACCAAACTCTAGTTCCCTTTTCATTGCAAAAAGCAGGAGCAAATCACTTAAATAACTTCGAACCCACCACCGATCAGTAACCCCGTGAAACCCTAAAATGGCAAGAAAGGCCCCACCAAAAGCGATAGCACCGCATGGTACAATTCCACTCAGGAAAACTACAGCAATTACCCAGACAACTACTCCATCGCAAATTCACTCCAACTTCGATTACCAAAAACGCAACAGCACAAACAAAACTTGAATACTGTGGAAAGAACCCTAACTCTCAGGCGCCGTTCACTCCATGTTCAATAGAAATTTCCAGAAACAGCTCTGAACCCAATACTCCAATTCATTCACTAACCCTAATCGTGCCGAAGATACTTAATCAAGTGTCGTGGGAGACAATCCGCGAGCACGTCAAGAGAAAGCGCCACAGTAACAAGAAGTTGAAAAAAGGTGCTTGACAGAAGAGCGAGGCATCAGGAGGAAGGTACCTTGTGAGGTGATTGTGTTTGGTAGGTTGGAAATGAAAAAAGTGAAAGGTAGCAAAAATTGGCGCGGGTTTAAGAAATTTGAAGTGAGGTTGGTGTTCGATGCTGACGTCATGCTAGCGCTGGGGGAACTCGGCAATGTGTGAATAAGGTTCTAGATTCTTCGGAATAGTGGATGTGATATTACAGAAGGTGATATTAAAGAAAATTGGGTGTACAACAAAATTCTATTTTGTTAGTGGGGGAATTTCTTAGGTTCTCTTTATCTAGTTAACCCCTAAATATCCAAAGTCTTCTCTAAAATTAAATTGATGATTTGGAAAAAATCATTATAAGAATATTTTGGAATTGATGTACAAATGAAAGTTGTAGATTTTGTATTTTAGATTCCATCTATATAGTTAGATCCACCAATGCTATCACCAATATTTTTTTTATGAATTTTGAAGCGGAGATTTAAAAATTCCTTCAAAATTTGGTTACAAGCAAATATTATCATTTTTGGAGTAAAACTTGTAAGAATGAATTTCAAATGACTTTTTCTTGGCGTAGTAATTTTTTGAATTTTTTTGTTATTTACATCTATGACCTTATTTTTGCAAATCTAGTTTTGAACTAGAGTCAATGCAATTTTGGCTCGGTCAACCACTTGACATACTTCCACATTTGTAATTTTAGAAAAATAAGTACTCTAGTAACACCAAATCCAACCAATAGATAGGATAAGAATTTAATAAAGTATCTACACAAATTAGAATGACTTTCCTCCAAGCACCAATAAGAAAGAAACAAAGATATGAATTTGTTCATCATCCCAAAATTGGACATTGGAGCACTTAAGGGTTAACTACATGCACTTGTCCTATTAGTGAAGGACGAAAATTTGCATCACCAAAAAATCAATGTCACCTAAAATATATTTATATTTTGGAAATTGGTTAACATATTATTACCTCATTAGTATATATGTTTGAAAATGGGTTGAAAATATTTGCAAAAAATTCTAACCAAAAAACTTTCATATTTCTATCCAAAATGATCTTCCTATTGGACTAAATATTCTAGATTAAGGCTAAAAATAACATTTGAAAAAACAAATATGCACTATAAGTAGAATTTGGTGCACTCCTAGCATTGTAGAAACTTTGATTTTCATATCCTTTTTCAAAGTGTAGTTTTGCAATATTGAAAAGTAGATTTTGGCAGGTATTTTCAAGGAGCACCACTAGTCAATTAATTATTGAGTGTGAGGTCATCACATTGTAGGCATTTAGTTGCTCAAGCCCACATGTGGTCTTTTGTTATGTTTCCCAGAGCTTCATTTCCTTTGATCGAACAATATTTAAAGATGCAAAAAATAAAAATGAACAATGTTGATTGACCCCTTTAGTCATTTCATTTGTTTTTGCTTGATGATTGCATGGATGAAAGTTGAACTACTACTTGAAGTTGTTTTGTTGGTCCCAAATAACAATTAGAAGTCAAATCTAACCAATTTGCAATGTCACAAAGTATAACGGAAGATCATTTGGGGACAAAAAATTAAGGCCATCCCAAAGATCACTTTGGGATAGAGTAGGTACTATTCAATCTTGCACTAATTTGTTAACAAAAGATAGCCATAGAGATGGAGCTCTACACATATTCTGAATTCTCAAATAGTGGAGCTTCTTTTTGTCCTCATGACAATGCAAATTCAAAATGTAAGGAGTTCAAATATCAAATTAAATTTTGATGAAGTCACTCCAAGTCACATTGGAGTCACTCCAAGTAGAACTCTTGTAGATCACGTGTCTAGTTTGAAATTTAATGGTGGTGAGGAAAAAAGAAGCCAAATGCAAGGTTGACACAATACATACGATGGAAACATCCAAAACAGTTGATATAAACAATTTCACATAGTTGGAGGCAATTTTTCCTAAAAATAATATTTTTGTAGTATTAACAAGTAAAAATATTCAGAAGATGAGATCTCACACTTTACTATGCATCCCATTTTCCTTTGATTTGTATGTGTTCATTTTTTATTTGAAGGGGGCTTTGTCCTCCCACCTTCCATAGCGTTGAGAATCATGAATATTAAAAAAAATTAGATTTTTTGGATGTGGTATGTAATTTCTACGATTTTTCAAAGTACCAACTCCCTAGACCACTAAAACTGTCACATATCTGAACCCTAAATCAAAAATTTGCAAAAATCAGTAGTCAAACAAATGAGAGCTAAGTATATGTCCTTCACATGCGTTGGTGAATCAAAATCAAGCATTTGAAGGGGACATTAACAAAAGTCTAGAGACACATTTAGTGGTAGTCTAGGGTACAAGAATGAGAACATGGATGCTTTGGGGTGTTTCTACCTTAAAGAATTTAGATCATAGTACCTTAACCCATTAAGAACCAAGTCAATGACAAGAAATGAAAAACTGGCTAAAACTAACATGTTTTCATTAGTAGCCAAAGTAGATACTAATAAAAACATGTCAGTTTCAGTCATTTTTTCACTCCATTCATTGACCTAGTCCTTAATGGGTTAATAGTATTAACAAAATGAATCTAGTGCAAAAGTGCCACCAAATCCACTCTTAAGACTTCACAACAATTCAAACACCAAGTCACTAAATTTACACTAGTACAAAGCCTGCTTGAATAGACAAAGCATTGAATTCCACAATTAAAAAATCACGCAGTCAAGAAGCCGATCAAGTAGATCGCAGATTGGTATTAACCTCAATGTTTTTGTTCTCCTTCCTTCTAGATGATTACAGCATGATGGAACCATACATTTTTAGGTGACTACTGGGAAGAAGATTTTTTCTTCGAACTTCGAAATCTGAAAAGAAAAGAAAACGACATCCTTTCTGGAACTAAAAATGAAAATTATGAGAATTTTCAAAAAGTGACATTTGAAGGGACTATCATCTTGAACCCTAACCACAAACTGGTAGATGTCGTTTGCAAGTAGCAAATTCAACATCACTTTCAAAAACATATTCTCATTAATTTCAGATTTTCAGGGATACAAATTCATGTCAACGGGATGTTCCCTGATTCGTATGTACACAGACTCTTCCTCGAAGCCCTGGAAATCCACTCACTATGCCTTCAAGGAGTTCTCAACGTCGACGACAAAGCGGTAATGAACGTCATTCTTCAACATACGCCCTATAGCCTCATTGACATAATCAATGTTGACGGTCTCGATCATGGGCGTCACTCCCTTTTCTCCACAAAAATACAGCATTTCTTGGATCTCCTGCATCCCTCCACCAGCACTTCCAGTGATGATTTTCCCTGCAAAAGAATCACATCAACCCCGTTTCAGTACCAAGAACCACCACAACAGGAACACACGCATCATCACTTCCTAAATCATAAACCCTAAACCCTAAACCCTGGCAGGAATCGTAACAAGTCTCTCTCAACATGAAGATTATCCATGAGACTGGAGCATGTCACTCACTGTTGAACACATTGTGCGGGGCAAATTTCAGCTCCTTTGCAGCTCCAACAATCACAAGCACGCCCTTCTGTTTTAGAGCTACAAGATAGGGATCCAATGGAATGGGCCCCGAGGCAGCGTTGATGATGAAATCTAAGCTATTGGCTTGCTTCTTCATGGCTTCCTCGTCTTTGCTCACCACGAACGCATCCGCTCCGAGTTCCCCAAGCGCTTCTTTCTCCTTCGAAAGTGATGTGCTGAAGACGGTCACCTTCAGACCAAAAGCTTTTCCGAACCGGACGGCCATGTGCCCAACTCCACCCAGACCGATGACGCCGAGGGTCTTCCCGGCGGTGTTCATGCCATGGCGAATCATGGGGCTGTACACTGTGATGCCTGCGCAGAGAAGAGGGGCCGCAAGGTCGGAAGGCAGAGAATCCGGAATCTTTACCACGTACCTGTCAAACATTTTCACATAGTCAGCATCTTGTAAACTGTCAGTCTCACATGCTGAGCATCTCGTAAACCGTCAAACAATCTCACAGGGTGAGCATCTTGTAAACGGCTTCCACTGGTAAAGAAGGCAGTGATTGTAATACTTTTCGCAACGGGTTTGCAAGGACTACAAGAAATCTATTAACAATTTTGCACTGGCTTAGTGCTACATTACACAAGGACTTCGCGAACACTTGAGATCAAAAATAGTCTTAACAAGAGTTCAGGCATACATGTGCATTGGTTCCGCACCCAAGACTTTCGCGACAAGTTGGCAACTCGGTTCACAACAGACTATGAATTCAAAGCAAAATACGGAACTACTACAAAATCACTGCATTGATCAGGTCATGCAACCGAGCTCTACTTCCTGTTATAGTGTTCGTATTCCAATGCACGATCGAAAGCAATCACCCTCTCGAATCGAACCAAGGGATAGTAGAACATTGCCTACCGTTGGTGAGCTTGCATGATGTTGGAAAACCCTCCTCGAGTAACAGTACCATCCACGTCAACGCCATTGAAGACTCTCGTACACGACTTTTCGCACATACTTTCCGCACCCTCAATGCAAGAATCGCATTCCTGGCAGGACATGCCGCAATAGCCCACGCCGACGCGATCTCCAATTCTGAACTTCGTGACTCCGGAGCCGACCTTCGTCACAACTCCTACAATCTCGTGCCTGACACACAGCGAATGGAATAACTCATTGAGGGCCTAGCATTGTGCAACAGCTGCGAAAACGAATGCAAATTCCCCCCACTTGCGTATGTAGTCGTACCCCACTCTCCAAAGCCACACTAAGCTTTCGGAATCCGATTAACTCCAAGTCAGTACTCTATCCTCAGAATCGCACTTCCTATAGAATGCATACAACAAAACAATTGGGAGTGGTAAGTAAGCAGGTCCTCACCCGGGCACAACGGGGTACATGACATCCCCGAGAAAGTTCTTGGTCCACACGACCTCCGCAAAGCAAATTCCGCAGTGGGTAACACGAAAGACGACATCATCTGGTCCAGAATTCCTGATCATTCAATTCTCGCAAACAATGCAAATGCTCTCGTTAGAAGCTCTCTCTCCAAAGCGAATCACTCCGAAACCCAATGCAAAGAGTGCAAAAACCTAGACAGGAAACAAATCAGTTGCGAAGATTTGGCCAAGACCGAATTGGTACCTGCGCTTGAATTTGAAGGGCACGAGGTGTCCCGAGGCGTCGTGCGCGGCGTATCCCACACAATCGAACCCTTCCTTGGGCTCCATTTTTCGTCTTTGCCAAGATGTAGAAATCAGGGAAGCTGTTGTAATGTACTGTAATGTAAGGAGCTTAGAAGTTTGGAATGTTGTGGTCCTGAATGCTTGAGAGCTTTATAGAGGGACTGGTGACGAAGGGGAGGAAACGTGGAGGTGGCTGCATGTTGCTTTGCGAGGCGTTGCTATGTGTGCGCGACAACGGAAAGTTTCGAACGAAATTGCTTTGAGTGCCTGGAAAATCAGAAAGGTGACTGGGGCTTGGTCTCCAAGCTACACTAATTCATGGCCGGCTTTAGTCAAGTTTAGAATGGTCTTGGATGTTTGTTTGAGAGCTTTTATAGGGGACGAAGGACTGATGACGAAAGGGAGGTGGCTGCATGTTGCGTTGCGAGTCGCTGCCATGTGTGGCGGCAACATATTTTTCCAATCAAGAGTCTTTTGGTGCACGGCAATATGAGTGCTTGGAAAAGTCTAAACAACATTAGACTTTGTCTTTTTTTTAATCTGATAAGGTGCTTTATTGTACTTCAGATTAGATGCAGATTTTGGATATTTGTCTGTATGGTGTAGACTTATTTTACTTGCAAATTATATAATATGAACCTTTCATTCCTACCACTAACAATACTAGTATGGATGATGTGATTAGAAACGTGCTTCCGATCCATAGGAATTTGTACTCTTAGAATATGAAATCATCCAAAATCTTAATTATTACAATATATAGTGCTCCTATTGTTCCATCTTCAAAATAATATCATCAAATATTTTTACTTAAACAAATTGAGACACTTTGGTTGTTTAATACTATACCTCAACCTAGAACATGATGTTGTTGGTATTGATTGATGATTAAATCCACTATCAATTATTGGTGAAATTTGATACATTAGATGTTTTAAATGACCTTTAGAAGTGAATACTAAAAATATCCATCATGTAATTTAAACACAAAATGAAGAAGATACAATATTCAAAACTTTGCAATGAACTATGTATAGAGCTTGCAATTGGTAATCTCTAATATCTTTTTATTGCTATGTCAAAGTGTTCTATTTTAATTTACATTTACTCCATTACTTGCAAAAAAAACATGTTTCCATTGCTTGATTGGAGCTCCTAAAATAAACATGTTTCCATTATACATGTTTGTCATATTATGCCTTTAGCACCCTCTTCAACCTCCAACCTAGAATTTTCTTAAATGCAAAGCTAGAAGGCATGGAGTGTCAACTTACCTCTAGTGCCCTCTCCAAACCCCAACCTAAAATTTTCTCAAATGCAAAGCTGGAAGGTATGGAGTGTCAACAAGGCATATAGTGATTTCCTATGTTCAAAATTATGTCCAAGTACAGTGATTTTCATGGTGATTTCAAAAAAATTTGGAGTATCATGTTGATTTACTAAGAGCTTGGAATTAAAGAACAAACCCAATAGAAACCAAAGAAAGGCTCTAAACCTCCCCTAGAGTGTGACATTAGATCAAGAATGTGACTCTAGAATGGTGAGATTTAGACGTTCTCACATGGAACTTATTCTTAGTTCCCAGTGATGCTCATCAGAAAACTAAATGAATATCCCTGTGTCAAGCTTCAATACACATATTTTTCCATGTGTCCCACTGCAACAGATTTGATGGAGGTTGTGGCCTCATGGCCTTCGTTAAAATTAGGTGTGGCCAATTTAGGCTGTTTCACGGATCGACTAGTTTGTAGAATCCGCTGTAGGAATGGGAACTACCGATTATGTATGCGAATTGCCAATTTTGTACGGGAACTTGCTCTTAACGCCAGGGAATGCGCCCTCCATGACACATTCTCTAGTACATTAGACACCTTCCTATGAAAGAGTGCAGGACTTCTTACTTCAGGGTCCAACAATTGCACGGAAGCCGGTTTGTGGTAGTCATTAAAATATCTTTACTACTTCTGTTTTGGCAATGAACAACTAATGCTCTAACTATCTATTTTTTGCATTTTCATTCACAAGTGTAGATGTAATATCCAAAATGTGGTACAATATTTTTTTGTTTTTTTATCTTTTCTTTCTGAAATAGCAATATCTTCCACAATTTCTCCAGCAATTTCATTCTTGAATTTCTCCAACAATTTCATCCATTTTGAAAGAAAGGTTACATTTCTCAAAAACATAATTAATTCTTTTCACTATATTATTTCTTGAAAAATAATTTATACTCAAAATGCATGCATAACTTGAACACGTACATAATGTAGATTCAAATACATTAAATCATTCAATTGTATTAGGCATATTGTAGTGCATTTCAACATCCTTTAAATCTTAGAAGCTTATGTAGTATATAACTTGCTCATGACATCACCATTTTTAGTTAGATGATGTTTCACATTATTTTGCATTAGAGAAGTTAATGAATTATTCTTTGTCAAAACATTATTATTGCACTTTTCATTTTATTTTAAATTGATAGAGGCAAAACTTGAAATTTGGAAGGCATTATGACCTTCAACCTAATATATTAAAAACCAAGATTATTGATTGTTAACATTCATTTTTTATTTCTTGTATTTTTGTGATGTTGTAATTGGTCTATAATTGTATTAATATTGTGTTCATTTGTTTCATTATTGCTTCATTAATCATTGTAGTATGTATTGTGGTTCCCAATCTCCCAAGTCCTTTGAAATCAAATACCATTCAAGATTGCCATTTCAATTGAATAGACTGAAAAACTTCAAGTATTTTTTTTGTGGGTTCCTCCGTACAATCTTCCACCTAAACAATATAAGAATGTGAAGAAGAAATTCCAAAACTTTCACCATTTACAAAACAAGATTTTTGTGTTCTCAATGAAGAAAATGTTCTTTGATGAACCTTTACCGAGTACATTCTAATACCTTAAATAGTCTTGCTTTACTACTTTCACTACAAATTCTTTATTAGAAAAAATTTATGTTAAAAAATTTAGTCTAAAAATACAAGATGTTAGCAAGATATTAGCATTTGAATTGACAAAAATTCTTTATTTTGCCATGTGAAAAAACAAGCAATTGCACTTCACAAGGTCACATTTGTATAAAAAAATGTCCCAAATGACTATGGCTCTTTCAATTCATTCTTCAAATGAAGTTGGCTACATACTTGAAAATCTTCAAATCATTTGGAATTGCACAATACATAGAAAAAAATAGTAAAAGGATAGAAGTAGAGAATGATTCAAAATACTAAATTCTTAATAATTTATTTATGGAATTGAGAAATGCCAATTCCAATGGTTTGAATGTTGTAATAAAAAATCTACATCCTATGAATTCACTTTTTTTCAATAACACTGAAAATTGAGTTAAATAAAGAACTTCAAAGTTTATTTTAGAGTAGAAAATCCATAACTAGCTGCAAACTAGAACTCCTCATAACTTTCATCTCAATCATCAAAATGGAATGATTCAAAGCTTTCCAGGTATATATAAATCTAGAAAACCAATTTCAAATTTTTATTTTTGAAAAAAGTGATTTTCTCTAATCTATCCAAACTACCCACCTTCAGAAAGAAACTACATATCATACAATAACTTTTTATCCTTGTATTCAAAAGTTATGAAAATTGTTGGCCTTAAAGTTACTCCTTCACCATAGGTTGTGTGAAAATTTTGAAGAAAAAAAATGAAAATTCCATCTGTAGGGAGCTACTCTAAAATCTATGCTTCCCAAAACTATTGTTTGGGACTTAAAATCATCATTGCTTATGAAATGTTATAGGTCTAAATGTCACTAAGGTGTAGAAATCTCAACCATACAATCTCATAGTGTACATGTCGTAGATGTTATTAATCAAATTTGGAATCATTAGGCTAGATGGATTGCAAGATCATAATGTTTTAGTGTTGAAAACAAACGTTGAAATTTTCCCAGCAACAAATTTGGAGGCGAAATTTGATGTCCAATACTTCTCAAATGAAAACCTTCAAACTATAAAGTGCTTCAAAATCAACATACATATAAATTGGTGAAAGAAAATACCATTCAATTGACTCATTGTGTCTGCAAAATGGCTTTGAAATGTCAATAAGAGTTGCAAAAAAACACATATAAGGCTAAGCCTCCTTCTACAAAAGTGTTTCTCAGTCACTCATAACTTCTTGGATTGATATGGTATATTTAACCACAAAAACTAAACTAGTATGTGCAACTTTTCCCAATTTTTATTTATTGAAAATGAACATTGTATGAAGAAGAAACAAGTTGCCAAAGTTCATTGTAAAAAATAATTTTAGGGTTTTGAACTTTGAATTGCTCCCAAATATTCAAAACAACTTGGACTAACATGAAAATTTTACCACAATAACTAGACTTTAAGAAAAACATAAACCAACAAATTTGATTGAAAATGAACATTGGATGAAGGAGATACAGGCTCTCAAAGTTGCAGTCACCAAATTGGAACCTATGAACTTCCATTGACTCCCAAAATATCATTGCATCTTGTATTGATCTTAAAAATTTTATTGCACAAACTAGAATAGTATGTGCAACTTTTCTACTAAGTTTTATAGAATTTGGAAATTAGATACAAAAGTTATAGCAATTTGAATTGAACTAAAACTATGTGAGGACAATTTCAATCCTCGGGGACGTTTTAGGGGTTGACAATTTCTAGCTACACTTTCTAAATGTTTGTAATTATTAGTATAATGTGAATTATAAATTTACAATACTCTTTAGAAAACTACCCTTAACCCCTAAACTTGTGGAGTCTTCTCCAAAATTGATGATTTGGGAAAAAAACATTATAAAGAATGATTTCAAAGAATATTTTGGAATTGCTATACAAATAGATGTTGTAGATTTTGAATTTTAGATTCCATCCATATGGTTAGATCCACCAATACTATTACCAATCTTTTTCTATAAATTTTGAAAGGAAAATTTTAGAATTCCTTCTAAATTTGAATACAAGCAAAAGATTATCAATTTTTGAGTAAAACTTGTTGGAAAACTTGGAATGGATTTAAAATGAGGTTCTCTTAACTCGGTGCTTTTTTGAGATTTTTCCATCTATGACCTCATTTTTGTAGAAACAATTTTGAACTAGAGTCAATGCAAGTTGATCACTTGAGATACTTCCACATTTGTAAGTTTAGAAAAATATATACTCTAGTAATACCAAATCCAACCAATAAATAGGACAAAAACTTGATAAAGTATCACCAAAAATTAGGATGACTTTCATCCAAGTAGGAATGAGACAAAAATAAGAATCTGAATTTGTTCATTGTCTAGAAAATGGACATTGGAATGCTTTAGGGTTAACATCCAATTGTTTAAATGTATAAAATCTTTAAATTCATTTTCAATTTAAGAAAAATATAGAATAGTATACAATAAACACACAACACTTCAAAAAATGTGTTTATTTCTTAAATACAAAACAAAAACAAATACAAATAATATTTATTTATTTATTTTGAAAAATTTTCAATTCCTAAATTAATGTTGTTGTACCACATGTTTGTTTGTTCACAATCACAATCACAATCACCTAACACTTTCAAGTTCTAAAAAAATTAAAAATTAAAAATCTATTAAATTTCAATTTATAAATCTACAGATTTATTTATTTAATAAATTTTATATTTAAACTTCAAATTCATAATCTAGTATTTGAAAATTCTAGCTTCAACTCTCACACATTTAATATTCTAAATTCCTTAGTTTGAAATGATTCAATTTGAAAATTTGAAAAAACATCCATTGAATAACAGAGTTAATTGTAAAGTGTGAGCGATGTGGAACTAGGAGTTGTACTCTAGAAAAAACACACGACAAAACTCCTTGGACCATCAAAACTAAGGTTTGATGAAGTTTCATGTTGAGTTTGTTTTGTCCTATATTCTTAGCTAAACCTTCCTCTAACATTGGTTCACAAACACAGGTGGAACTTTACAATTAACTCTAATATTTCACTATGTTTTTAGATGTCTCAATTCTTAGATTCAAATCACCTCCAAAATTATGGACAAAAAATATTGTTCACTGCTACTTTACAAATTATAGTTTACCAAACTAATACAAAGACAAACAATTTACAAACTTCTTTTTTGATTTTTACTTTTAAACTTTAGTACTATGAACATTTTTAGAATATTTTTCTAAACTTGTAGCACATTGGAGATGAGAACACTTGGAAAGTAAAACTTGTTGCTTCCTACAAAAAGAAAAAAAATGAATGCCAATGTTCATTAACCCCTAAAGGGCCAAGGCAAATTTTCTATCAAATACCACTCAAAACTACCAATTTTGTTGTATTCACCTAAAAGCAAAAAAATTAAAAACATTTTTTAGAATCTAATCATAAGATCTTGTACTTGTTTGAGATCATCTAGTAAAAATTCCATGAAATTTGGCCGCATAGATTAGAAGATATTAGCATTCAAAGTTGGAGATTTTTTTTAACATTGGCCTCCAATTTTAGATGACTTTAACTACTATTTGTGGAAAAATTTTACTCTACAAAATTTTAATTTAAAATTTTTTATTTTGAAGAATTGACTTGAAAGTCTAGGTTAAAAATTTCAGAAAAAACAAACTTGATTTCCATTCTTAAATTTTTTTTAAATAGAAGAAGGTTCAAGTTTGAAAGAAAAACTAAATTGTTAATAGCTCTAATATGGGATGAAAACACAACAATCCCAATGGTGATATTGTTGAAGAAAGAAAATTTCACCTCCTCCAACAATATTTTTGAAAATTGCATTAAAAAATGAATCCTATAAGTTATTTTTTCAAGAAAGTGTTTAAATTGCTTGAAAATCAAGATTGTCATAACTTTCACCATAACTACTCCAAATGGAATGAATAATAGCTTCAAATGTAAACAAAACTAAAATCTATAAGAAAAAAATTCAAATTTTTTAAATTTTTAGTTCTTGTAGATTTCTTTTTCTATCTAGTGACATAAAAATTATGTTTAAAATGGCATAAATTTTGCTCCCACGTACCAATTGAAATAAAAATTATATCAAAATTATTTGTTACTAGCATCAATACTTTATAAAATGCACAACTATAGATTGAACCTCTTTTATTACGTATTCATGAAGATAATAATTTCTTCTATTTTACGAGAAAATTTCAAAAAATTTCATCAAAAATTGAGGTCATAGGAGCCTGCCCAAAATCCATTTTGACCCCTAAGGGAACTCTTTTAGGGTTTAGAGTTGGTTAAAACAACCAAGACAACATAATGAATAAAATTGCCAATTTCTTACTCCTGGGGGTACACTACAAAGGAAGTTCATGGGTGAGGAGTGACCAAATTTTGGACCTCTTATATTATATCCTAAAATTTTATTTTTTTTCTAAAAAAATATATATGAATAGATTTTCCTACTTTGAAAGTTTATATTTTGAATTATTGGTATTTTTTTATGTTAATAATAATTAATTATAAATTTTAGAAGAAAAAAGATACACTCTAAAGCTAAATATATATAATTTTCACACCCCTATATTATATAAGAAAAAAAATTGAAAAATGAAAAAAAAATTCTATAAAATAGCTTTCTACTAAAAGTTTATTTTGGCTAAATATTGATACAATAGTCATCTTCATGTGATCTCTATAAATATTTTAGTTGAAAAATATGCCATTTTAGTTTATTTTTCAATCCTTTCTAGATAATGTATCACACGTTATTTAGGATTGAAATTTTTGGGAATAGTAAACAGAGCTCAAAATTGTAGGTTGAAATTATAGTTTATTAGAAAGTAATTAGGAAAAGTAGAAACGGGTAGTTAGGGTTTGGTCGCTCCTCACCCATGAACTTCCTTTGTAGTGCATCCCCCGTGTTCTTACTTAATGTGATGTACCCCCAAAGTTGACATTGGAATGCAAGAGCTCTTATCAATTCTACATACCACAACAATTGTGTCAATTTTTAAAGATGTCAATTAAATTTTGTGCTACCACATACTTGTACATTTTGCTTTAGGAAATTCGTCCTATAAATTTATTGATAAGTTATTTTATTGAGGTACAAATTAATATATTTGATTAAACATTAATCTATAAACATAACTGCTATAAATATTCTAAAATGTTGCATGCCAAAATATTTTTTTTGTTGAGATTTCATTGGATCATTGGGATGATTAGGATGATGAGTTTTTGTTTTTGTTTTTTTCTTTAAAGTTCTTTTTTCAAATACATACTCTTTTGCATTTGCTTAGTTCAACATGTATTGTTTCCTATACCAAGGATCTTCATTGAAATTACCTAATATAAAAAGAGTTGTGGTGCTTCATGATTGGTTGGCCAAAAACAATAGACAAATTTATTCTTCGTGCAATCTTTTATTAAATTACACTATTAACAACAAACATACTTGAAAATTCCAATACAATACATTTTGAATGAAAAAATATTTATTTAAGAATTTAGTTGACAATCTCTTAAAGCCCCACTATAAACTTTTTATCTTTAAAGGTATTACATATGCACAACAATTATGAACCTCTAATTCAAATGTTGTAAAGTTGTAAGAATCTTTGAAAGCAAATGTGTATTGAAGAAAATACTATTTTTTGGTTCCTAAACTACATTTGACTACACTATGAGTTTTAGCAAAACTTAAGTATTCTATCAATTAATGACTTACTATAACTATGTGATATGACTGATAAATAATACTATTTCAAATTAACAATTTCCTATTTCAATAAGATGTAATTATAAGAAGGTGGATTTAGAATATAAGCACATTTTCAAACTTTTAGTTTACTATACTATACTATAGTGTACAAATTTAGTTATAAATTCACTAAAATTTGAGCCACCATGCACTTCTTGAATGTGCTTCAAAAATCAAAATAATATATGATTTTCACATACAAGTCAAACAATACTTATACACATAAACATTAAAAAAAAGGCAGTTATTTTGAAAAGTAAGCAAGTAAAACAAATTAGAATTCTCATTCCTCCTCTCGTCGACATGAAATTTCAATTCTCTTCTTCTTCCAATGATAGAACCTACTAACATTGCACCAATATAATTTCACGATGAACTTGATAACGTTTTCCTCACATTAGAACACTAAAACCTAAACTACTAAAGTTCAAATGATAATTTTCACAACTATGCCAAATTCATTTTGACATATCCGTGTGTACTATACTTTTAAGGATTAACAATTTCTACAAATCTAGGAATGAAAATATCAAAATTTAGGAGCCAATTCTAGCATGTCAAAATTCCTCTTCTATAATTTGAAACCACTTTGATCCCTTGCCATCATATAGGTGCATTACGAGCTCTATCAAATGCAATGAGGAACCCACTTTCTTCCACATGACTAAGAAGACATGTCCATGAGCACCAATATATGGTACTTCCTATAGCCACCTTATACAAGCTACACTCCCTATTTTGCAATTCTAAATTTCTAGGACATTCATAAGAACATGACCAATATATGGTTCATCTTCATTTATGTCTTCACTATTGCCACCATCTTCCATATGTTGTAGAAACATCACTTCTCTAATAACAACAATGTCCACTTGGGATAGCTCTTCTTTATTTTGTTGACAATACATGATGTCTAAAAATTGTGGCCATGGTGGACAATATCCTAGTTCTCCGACCAAATGCTTTGAAATAGTTATATTTGCCAATTCCAAGGCTACTATAGCATTTGTCCTTTGAGAAATTAGTTGAACTATGAATTTGTGAAGAAGTACATGAATTGGTCGACAATCATCTCCTGTATAAAACCTCGGTGTTGGAGTTAGAAGCACCATTGATGAATAGTCTGATAGCATTGGTATATAAGCTGATGAAGCATTTGGGATCTATAAAATGCACAATATATGTCATAATGAGGCATTCTATTCCAAAATTGAAACTAAGTTATTGATTGAACCATTAGCCTACATGTAACATTCTCATATATTGATATAAAAGTTATTAAAGTGCAAAAGATGATATATTTGTAGGATACTTGAAATTAAAAAAGTTGACACCATAAATAGTTACATGTCAAAAGAATTTAGCTTAGAAGAACAATCTGTAATGGCCCATGCACTCGTGGATGAAAAACATTATAATCTTTGCTTTATAGGTAGAGTAAGTATCCTAGTTCATGGTGTGCTACCAGTTCATGGCCATCTTCTCTTGCTATAATGTGGTTTCTTACTCTATAATGAATACCATAGAAGATAACAAATGAAATTTTTTCAATTTCATTTGAAAATTCTCTTCTGTATTATCATTCAATATTCCCTCTTCTCTCCAATATTTGTACATATATGTCTCAACATTTCTACTCATTTGTTTTATATTTCCATTCCTCTATCCTATAAATGTACCTTTCAATCGAATGAGCTCCTTGCACTTATATTGTGGCAATAATGCAAATAATTTCTTTAACCTCTTTGCATTCATTATTGAATGTATAAGGATGATTCCCTTATCATGAGAGTTTGGGTAGACATGCCGGTTTATACCTAGAATATGTTCAAAATCAAGTAACATACCAAAAAGTGTGTTAATAATATTTCTAATTTCAACATCAAATAAAAATATGATTCCTTCTATGTATGTACATAATATTTGTTTAACACTAAATGCCACACCTTCTCCTCCACCTAGTCGATGTTGTCTTGCTAATAATTGTCTGTGAATTTCCAATACTGCCCTCTGAGGTGGGTATAAATTATCTCTATCATTTTTTGTAGTGCTTAAATTTTAAAAACTTTTCTCTATTTGATCTGGTGAGTGTAAATAGGACCATTTTCTAGTCTATTTCCCATTGTTGTGTAGAAATTACCGGTATATTGTGTGTGAAAGTCGAAATGACAATGAAAAGATATGAACAGGGCTAATAGGCTAGGATTTGAAGTAAGTCATAGACATGGTATACTTTCAAAATGAATAGGTGCATTCCTTTGACTTGAATGTTTAGGACTATAAGTCTAAATGATTGACCATTCTCTCTCTCTCTTTAGTGTGAAGAAGAGCTATAGCAAATAGTCTAGTTTATCAAGTGTTGTACATTTGTTGATACTATATTAATATCAAGTATTTTGCTAATAATATGAGTGCTTCCAGTTGGAAAGTTGTGTGTATTTTTGAGTCTAGTTGATCTCACAAGTGATAAGCATTTAATTTGCAAGAGTGATACTTGTTTGTAGTTGAGTGAACTAATTGACAATGTATACTATTGTGTGCACATTTTAATCTTGAGTGCAGTGTTAGTCAAGTTGGCTCTAAGTGAATTGTGAAATATTAATTGAGTAAAGTGTAATTGAATGTGCAACTTGGTTGTTGTAATCTGAGAGTGGCAAATTGGCTCGATGTATGATCAAGTGTGGGTATTGGTCTAGTGTTTGCAAATGAAACTAGATTTATAAATTAAACTTAAATGTATGTGTAGAAAGAAGATTTGCACTTGGACTAGTTAATAATTAATTGGTGAGAGGTAGTAGTGGCAATTTATATTTGGAAATTTTTTGAACAAATACTAGAGGTTGGTGCTTGCTATGCTATGCATTCACCATTAGAATTTTATTAGAATTTTTATGTATTAGATAGAATGCAAAACAAAATTTTCAATAAATCTTCAAATAAAAATGACTAAAATCTTTGCATAATTTTTTTATAAGTAAACATATATTGAAATGTACAATAGAAATTTATTGAATGATGAATGAAACATATGCAATGGTAAATACTATAAAAGATACACATACATTAGAATGCATTAGAAATTTGACTCCATTGTTACAAAAAATGGCAATTCAAATTGAAGAATTGAAAAGAAAAACTTATAAATCTCAAAAACTTTGTGAACAACTTAATTGTTGTGGAATCCAAAATCACTTCAATTGAATAAATTTCTCAAAATCATTTGGTAGTAGCAATAGAAAATTGAAATTATAAAAGCTCAAAGCTCACAAAAGCACAAAATCATAGAAGTGCAAAGAAGTGTAAAGCCAAGAGAAGCAATGGATATGCTACCTCTATAATATCATCCTATGGATCCTCTTTAATATCACCTGAATTACAAGAACTATATTATTTCTATAATATCATTCTTTGTAAAAAGTGATATTACAGAAGTGATTGCAAACTGCTACTCTATTTTTGTAATATCACATTGTGTGAAAATACGATTTCTATATATGCATGATTGAAAATATTTTTACAAAATATTTAAAATAATTATTTTAGAGACTTATTGAAATCACTATTATGCATTCTATTCAAATATATCAAATTTTTACTAATATGTGATATAATGAATGTGTAGCATAGCAAATATGAGCCCCTAGTATTAATGGTAACATTTGTGATATTACAGAGGGAGTTATGATTTTAGTAGTATGATAGTATCAATATGAAAATGATCTTTAGGTCTTAGACTTCATGAGAGTAGTAGCTCTACAATGCTTAGCTAGAGATTATGAAGCAGGGAGAAGTGGTTCAATGCTTGGCTCAATTATCATCTATGTTAAGTAGGAGGTTGCGCTTTCCAAATGGAAGGTCAGCAGGAAGTGATCCACATGTGGACACTCCCTTGGTCTCAAAAGAGGGTACAATGCCATTAGATAGCAACATATAGAACTGAAAAATGATAATGTTTCCACTACATGCGACAAGCCTACTTCAATTCCCATCGTATAGAATGGAGAAGCCCCTTCCACTTGTAGACAACATAGACATTGTTAGTAACTGGGGAGTTTTTGTGAGGGTAGATGAAGCAAATGCATTGATGTTATAAGTGTCTCCTATAATTGAAATTGTAAGAACAATTCATTTTCAAAGACAACATTCACTTTGCATGGTAATGTCTTCGTTTTGTACATTCACTTAATAGAAAATTATAATTAATAAAAAAAATTCATCACCTACGCATGTCACATGGCAATGTTCTTTTGTAGAGCCAAAAAGATGCCTAGCTGTCGACGCTTTTCCGTCCCCTGGGCAAAAGCATAATCATCTCGAACCACCTTGCCACCATCTAGGACAATAGTTTGCTCGTCATTTGATCTTCTTTATTCAAGCCCTTAGTGCCTAAAATGTGCATAAGTCTTTCATTCTTTCTACATTTTTATGATATTGCATGAAGAGTATGTTGTGAAGAATAACACAATGCATTATAATATCAAATAGAAACATTAGTTGGGAGTTAGATTTAACCAAGAACTCTCAAAAGGATTGCTTCAGGATGTCAAAGGCATTTTCTATAATACTACAA
Organism: Climacium dendroides; assembly: GCA_950106755.1. Taxonomy (NCBI): domain Eukaryota; kingdom Viridiplantae; phylum Streptophyta; class Bryopsida; order Hypnales; family Climaciaceae; genus Climacium; species Climacium dendroides. The sequence continues at coordinate 24,077,225 of OX467087.1, read as the reverse complement.
CCTCATCAGAGCTTCTTATTAAACAAAGTGTTGGCTATATGTATGTTCCTTTGCCCTTTATGTGGCACCATAATCCAAGGTAGCAAGGGGGATCCCAAATCTGCAAGCAAGTAGGGAGGAAACCCATGAAAAGAAGTTGTCAAGTCCCACAATGTACTATATATTCCTTTGTAATATAAGGATGAATAGTATAACACACATACATCATTTGTAGACCTGGGCATTCCAAGGAACAAATCCAAGAATTGTTTATTGCAATCAACTATAGCATAGAAATTTAAAGTATTACCATCAAATTTGAAATAGAAAAGTCTACTAGGCCGTTTTGTGGTTTACAAATGGACACATGCGTATCGTCTATTGCCCTGAGGACTCCTAGCAAGCTGCACAATTGTTGGAAATTGGCTTCAATTTCAAGCAGCTTGTCTCCAATGGGCCACGTAATTTCAGACCTTAAGAACAAGTTAATGGCTTCCACCACATTTCGCAATACCAAGGACACTACACTTCTCCCTATGGCAAACATTTTGTTGCAAATAAACAAGCTTGCATCATGAGTAAGTTTGAATAATGTACAAGCAACTCAAATAAGCACAACAGTAGACAATCAATACTTGGTGTCTTTTTTTGCACTCCGTACTTCAGGAATGCAGCCAAGTTGTAAACCATTGGTTTAGTGAGGTTCAATAGAGTCCTGACCATTAGAATAATAACCTTGTTTTTATATACAAGTTGTTATCTTCTAAGATTGTCTTCATCTTAAGCCCAAGTGTTGTACCTAAAGTTGTGTATTTTTCTAATTGTGTCTTTGATTTAAGCCTAGTTGAAGGAGGTTGCAACTATACCAATGTGACAAGCCTCATGTGGAGTCAAGGTTGGAACACATGCAACCAAACCAAATCCATCCTTGCCTCAATTGAATGTGTTGCCCTCAGATAAGATTAATGTGATGCTACTCCAAATTAGATTTAACCGCATCTCCTCCTTCATTGTCTTGTTCATTGTCTCCTTCATTGTTGTTATGTGTAGCACTTCTCCGAGCTCATAGTACTAGAAAGCGGGTAGGGGTTTACAAATTTTGCAGAACAACAAGTCCGTAGGGCAAGTTGGTCTACAAAATGTGCACATCCATGCCTGCTCTGTAGCATTAAGATTAGGGCCTTAGAGGGTGCTTATTCGATGAATCAACAAAGCAATCATATTCTCCTAGCAAATTAGCAAATCAAGCATATTCTCTTGGTATAATCAACATGTTCTTCAAGGTTGTTGATTCTGTAAACTAGCTCAGCTTAAAAATTAAAATTAGCAGAATATACACCCCTTGGTCTTAACATTATGTGTTGGGTCGTTGTTATTTATACAATATTGTCTTCCTTCATGCTAGATTGTTGTATGTTGTTAGCATAGAGCTGTTCACACTACCACTTCTTACTCAAGCCTTCTTTGAGCTCAAGTTGCACTTGGTGGATCTCAATTTGGAACAAGAAAAGATCAAATCTTTCAATGTATGTATAGCATCGCTGCTATTGGGCCCTGATGAATCCTTCAATGATGGCAGGATAGGCATTGCCCCTCTACAAGTGTGCCACAATTGTAGAGAGGAAGCCAATCCTACCATAAAAAAAAAAGAATCACATGGTTGTAGAGCAAGCAAGCTTTAGATTCTTCCTAAGGGTCCATTTGATAGATATGAAGGTAGTTTGTAGCATCAGCTACCTTTGCCAAGGATGTTGGAAGGCCAACAAGAGTGTATCATATACTAGAGAAGGCAAAATCACCACTAAGATCAAGTTAATTTCTTAATACATCATTTTTTTTCATAAGCACTCGAAAGTTATGGTCAACTTGAGTCTAACTTGATATCCTTATAAATGGTCAAAATCCTCATTTTCATATAGAGTAAAATATTTACTCCAAAAGGGTCCGATGTCTACAAACCTTCTTTCACAAGAATTAAATTTTTTTTTTTAAATTCTCATTTCAAATGTTATAACCTTTCAATTCACACAATCAAATGGGCTAAAAAATTTTCTACGATGCAATAAAATATTGTACTTCAATTTTGTTTGGTTGAAGTTTCAAAAAAAAAATTCAATTTTTAGTTTTGATTGACATACTAAAAAACCATTAAGTAGGATAGTACAATAGGGTATATAGTTTTTGACAATATTTCCTTTAACTACCCACCCCTCTCATTTAGGGGTTAATGATACTACAGACTAGAGCTTTTTTTTTCATTTTTTAAGAAGTGCCAAAGTGGCAATATAAAATGTAATAGTGATACTCCACATTTCAACATTCATCTACATATTGGATAGAAAATATTACATTAGTACATATTGCATGGGCAAATTTTTATTTTCATCCACAAATTTGACAATTTCATCCAAGATTTTTTTTAATTCACAGTTTTTGGTGATTTCATCCAAGTTTTTTGGCATTTTTTTTGGCATTTTTTAGCTAATTTTTTTTTTCTGGTTCACTCTCACACCAGAAAGCCAAAAAAAAAAGCCCTGCTGCAGACACCAACGGTGCAGAGAATAAACCTCAATTTACACTAGTAGAGAGCCTGCTTGAAGCATCCAAATCCAATATTGGACAATCACGCAGTCAAGAAGCCAAGTAGGATAGCAGAAAAAGTCCGACAAACTCTCCATTCACATTGTTACTAACCTCAATGCTACTCTTCTCCTGGATGATGTACAAGATGATGAAAACATCAGTCTATTTTTGTTACTGTCGGGAAGAATATCTTTTTCTAACAGGAAATTGGAACTACGAAATTTGAAACAACATCCATTCTAAAACTCCAGTAAAAATGGAGTTCTCAAAAGCCACATTTGAAGGGAACGCTCATTTCTATCATCTAGAGGTAATACAATCCTTTCCATTTGTAACCCTAACCACACAATGGTAGATGTCTTTTACAAGTAACAATTTCAACATCACCTCAAGAACAAATTCTCATTAATTTCAGGGATACAAAATCATGGCCAGTGACGGAACTAAATGTTCCCACCTGGCGCAGAATCAAGTTTTCGATCAATCTCAATTGATCACAACTCAATTGCTCGCTCTGCGCTCAAGGGCAGCACACATCCCATCAACCCAAAGCTCCATCTCCAATGATTGAAGTCCAAAAGACTAAAAACATTCGTATGTGCACAGATTCTTCCTTCAAGGTCTGAGTCCACTCACTATGCCTTCAAGGAGTTCTCAACGTCGACGACAAAGCGGTAATGAACGTCATTCTTCAACATACGCCCTATAGCCTCATTGACATAATCAATGTTGACGGTCTCGATCATGGGCGTCACTCCCTTTTCTCCACAAAAATACAGCATTTCTTGAATCTCCTGCATCCCTCCTACAGCACTTCCAGTGATGATTTTCCCTGCAAAAGAATCACATCAACCCCGTTTCAGTACCAAGAACCACCACAACAGGAACACGCGCATCATCACTTCCTAAATCATAAACCCTAAACCCTAAACCCTAAACCCTAAACCCTTGCAGGAATCGTAACAAGTCTCTCTCAACATGAAGATTATCCATGAGACTGGAGCATGTCACTCACTGTTGAACACATTGTGCGGGGCAAACTTCAGCTCCTTTGCAGCTCCAACAATCACAAGCACGCCCTTCTGTTTCAGAGCTACAAGATAGGGATCCAATGGAATGGGCCCCGAGGCAGCGTTGATGATGAAATCCAAGCTATTGGCTTGCTTCTTCATGGCTTCCTCGTCTTTGCTCACCACGAACGCATCCGCTCCGAGCTCCCCAAGCGCTTCTTTCTCCTTCGACAGTGATGTGCTGAAGACGGTCACCTTCAGACCAAAGGCTTTTCCGAACCGGACGGCCATGTGCCCAACTCCACCCAGACCGATGACGCCGAGGGTCTTCCCGGCGGTGTTCATGCCATGGCGAATCATGGGGCTGTACACTGTGATGCCTGCGCAGAGAAGAGGGGCCGCAAGGTCGGAAGGCAGAGAATCCGGAATCTTTACCACGTACCTGTCACATAATTCACATAGTCAGCATCTCGTAAACCGTCAAACAATCTCACAGGGTGAGCATCTCGTAAACGGTTTCCACTGGTAAAGAAGGCTGTGATTGCAATACTTTTCGCAACGGGTTTGCAAGGACTACAAGAAATCTATCAACAATTTTGCACTGGTTTAGTGCTACATTACACAAGGACTTCGCGAACACTTGAGATCAAAATAGTCTTAACAAGAGTTCAGGCATACATGTGCATTGGGTCCGCGCCCAAGGCTTTGGCGACAAGCTAGCAGCTCTTTTGCAGTGGTTCACAACAGACTATAAGTTCAAGGCAAAGTACGGAACTACTACAAAATCACTGCATTGATCAGGTCATGCAACCGAGCTCTACTTCCTGTTATAGTGTTTGTATTCCAATGCACGATCGAAAGCAATCACCCTCTCGAATCGAACCAAGGGATAGTAGAACATTGCCTACCGTTGGTGAGCTTGCATGATGTTGGAAAACCCTCCTCGAGTAACGGTACCATCCACGTCAACGCCATTGAAGACTCTCGTACACGACTTTTCGCACATACTTTCCGCACCCTCTAAGCAAGAATCGCATTCCTGGCAGGACATGCCGTAATAGCCCATGCCGACGCGATCTCCAATTTTGAATTTCGTGACTCCGGAGCCGACCTTCGTCACAACTCCTACAATCTCGTGCCTGACACACAGCGAATGGAATAACTCATTCAGGGCCTAGCATTGTGCAACAGCTGCGAAAACGGATGCAAATTCCCCCCACTTGCGTATATAGTCGTACCCCACTCTCCAAAGCCACACTAAGCTTTCGGAATCCGATTAACTCCAAGTCAGTACTCTATCCTCAGAATCGCACTTCCTATAGAATGCATACAACAAAACAATTGGGAGAGGCAAGTAAGCAGGTCCTCACCCGGGTACAACGGGGTACATGACATCCCCGAGAAAGTTCTTGGTCCACACGACCTCCGCAAAGCAAATTCCGCAGTGGGTAACACGAAAGACGACATCATCTGGTCCAGAATTCCTGATCATTCAATTCTCGCAAACAATGCAAATGCTCTCGTTAGAAGCTCTCTCTCCAAAGCGAATCACTCCGAAATCCAATGCAAAGAGTGCAAAAACCTAGACAGGAAACAAATCAGTTGCGAAGATTTGGCCAAGACCGAATTGGTACCTGCGCTTGAATTTGAAGGGCACGAGGTGTCCCGAGGCGTCGTGCGCGGCGTATCCCACACAATCGAACCCTTCCTTGGGCTCCATTTTTCGTCTTTGCCAAGATGTAGAAATCAGGGAAGCTGTTGTAATGTACTGTAATGTAAGAAGCTTAGAAGTTTGGAGTGTAGTGGTCCTGAATGCTTGAGAGCTTTATAGAGGGACTGGTGACGAAGGGGAGGAAACGTGGAGGTGGCTGCATGTTGCTTTGCGAGGCGTTGCTATGTGTGCGCGACAACGGAAAGTTTCGAACGAAATTGCTTTGAGTGCCTGGAAAATCAGAAAGGTGACTGGGGCTTGGTCTACAAGCTACACTAATTCATGTCCGGCTTTAGTCAAACTTGTGCATTTTGATTGTTTGAATTTGAATTTTGGAAATAATTTGAAGGTTATGGTCTACACTAAATAGTGAAATTAGGTTGCCTGAACAATTAGGTTGCCTTACTCAGGAAAGTTACCTTATGACTCACCACTCGACGTTCAGATGGAGGCACAAGCAATTCTCTAAACCCGAGTCATGAACCAGTGCACCAACCCATGCAACACACATGGTTCCTACATTACTGCATCCATCTACACTAACTATACATATTTATATAGTGTGGAATGTCGAGAATTTAGTGTGGAGCAACCTAATTTCACTATTTAGTGTACCTATTAGCAAGGTCTGAATGAAGCATGCTTCCTAATTAGGAATAGGTCCAATTTATTTGATTTTATACACTATAGATGAGCTTTTAGAAGGGTGATTTCACTTCCAAAAAGGACACCAACCTCCACAGCCCTGAAGGATAAAAGTATAATGGTTCCAAAGAAAAATAGGAGTTATTTATGACTAAAATTAATGAAGAAAATTATAAAAACTAGCCAAATAATGAACCAAATTGCACTAAAAATAGTCCACACATGACCTTATCGAATTGGCTCAAAAAATATGAAGCCAAAGAAAATGTGTTTTTTTTGCTTACGAAGAATAACAAAACATTGCCTACTAGTCCTTTAAGGGCATTAGAAAATTGAGGGACATTTTGGAAGTCAAACATGAATTTTCATATGGTTTTTGATTTTTAATGTTTGTAAGCTTGATTAAATAAATGTAGATATAATAATCAATTTTTTTCCTTTTAAAATTGAAAGTAGCATCTTGCAAGCTTAGAATATACCACATTTGAACTTTTTCTATTGAATTTTTTTTGTTGTTAGCTCAAGGCCATATTTGTTATATTGAGACTTTTGGTAGTCTCATTTTTATCCTCGACTCGAAGATAAATCATAATAACTGTTCAATTTTAAGACTATTTGGTAAGTTGAGATTTCAATGTATTAATATATATAAAAACATTTTATTTCTCAAAGGTTGCACGTTCATCTTATCCTTGACTTGAGGATAAATCACTATAACTGTTTTAGGGTTGTAGTCTCAAAATGTGCAGATTGTCTCATTTTAACGAATAAGGCCATGCTCATAGAATACACCGATTACGATATGATTATTTGTTAAAAAAATTCAGACTATTCAAAGCATTTTTATAATTTCTATGATTTTTATGAGGAAATTAGTAATTTTTAAGTTCATATAAAATTCCTTTTATTATTTTTAATTATGAAAAAAAATAGATATATATTTCTATATGAGTAAAATATCAAAATTTTAAAAGTATATATTTTAATATAGAAAAATAACATAGTTTGACCAAACAAAAATATGAATTGTCTTTTAAGAGCTAATTATATAAAGACTAAATTGAGCATGCTAGTGACAATTTGACTTTACAATCATTGCAAAGCATGTTTGGGGCGAAGATCAAACATAAAATAATTATTTTTAGAAAAATTGGATTTATTTCTAGACATTTTTTGTAATCACCAATGAAATTTGAGGTATCCTATATTTCAATTAAGTTATGTTGCCCAAAAGAATTTGGCAACTTGGATAATTTGCATCTTTTTTCTAAAATCCTCATCAACTTTTGAAATTTGGTATTTGTGTAACTAGTAAAATATAGCATACAATTGTTCAAAATAAAAAAAAATTAGTTTTCAAATCACATTCTAAAAGGAGTCAAACTTTATTAGCTATATTAGAATGGTTGTAAGAAAAAACATTTTCTTTTAACTTCAAGCCCTATTATCTTGCAATCTATGTAGACAAGGCTCCCAAAAATAATTCCACATTTTCTAAGAGGGCTCAAAGTTGCTACCCCTATTTCACAAGAATGAATAAAAGTTTTTTTCTCACTTCAAACATTACTAGTAATCTCTCAATCCACGCTATCAAATGGTCTAAAAATTTTCTACTAATTGTCATAATACTCTACTACACTTTTATATAGTTACAATAAAAAATAGTTTTTATTTTTAATTTTAGGCAATGCACTAAAAAATTGTAGTTTCTAACAATTTCTCTTGAAAAACACCATTGGTCCTACACGGATTAAGTGAGTTGTAAGAACAAATTACTACTATGAACATGCACTTAACTTTAGGTAATACACTCAAATTTGAGTAATTATACCTATTATGACATGTTTTTTTTCACTATTAGGGATTTTTTGTTCATTTATTTAGGACAATGCAAAAAGTATTCTTTGCTACATCACTACATTTTTTCACATCTACATAAATGGATGAAATATGAAAAATGTTAATGAAACTTAAATTATTCATTCAAAAGAGTGCATTCATCAATAATATAGGGATATTGTCATTAGAATATGTAGCAAATTAGAGATTTCATCCATTCAAAATGGAAGAATATATCACCTAATATTCTTTTGGAAAATTTTCTATCAATTTTGAATAGAATTTTATTAAAAAAAATCCACTGCTCAACATAGTCCAATTTTCCAAACATTGAATGTTGACCTACACTCACTCAAGTCACTCATTTGAACATTTCCATTCTAAGTATGGCAAAACCACCTATAGTCAACTACTTAAGTGATTCCACACATGTTCTAAAGTAGTATGAAGCAATGTAAATTTTTTGCCATGAAGAAAGATAGAAATCACGAGGATTCCAAATTTCTTGATATTTTAGAACGAGGATTCCAAATTTTGTGCCGTATCTAGGATACGTTCAAGACCTCATCCAGCTAATTTGGGGTCTCTAATTGCAAATATGAACTCAAAAAATGCAAATTTTTTCATGCGTCAAAATTTTAAAAAAATTCTACATCTTTCCCTGGGATAAAATTCCTGCATTTTCACCCTGTTAGTCTCCACTTTGTGGCCTGCACCTTTGGTTGAAAATCTCTTCCATCCTTGGGGCTTGGGAATGGGTTGGTTCAACCAGGAAATTTCCAGCATATTGCTTATTACTAAAATGTGCAAGAGAACTTTTAAAATGCATCAATTAATTGCAAGTGTGATGACTACTTCGGTCAAAGTAGTGTACTTCTGTACTTGCGTCTACTGTAGAGATTTCAGCCTTGCTGAAGGATCGATGTGTTTTACGAGATCCTATTCATAGGCTCAACATCTCAATTCCAAGCGTTTCTCCCAGGGCTTTCCTCCCTATGTGTTCTCTCCGGGAGAGTTCCAAGCCCCTTTTCTTGGGCAATTTCTTCAGAAATTGTACCTCAGAATGATAAGGTAGGAATACCATAAACAGTTAGTGGTTCTAAAATGGTTACAATGTACTTTAGAGCTACATTTATGTCCTGAAATGATAAGTATATGTACATCATAACCATTTAAGAATCACTAACCATTTATGGTATTTCTACCTTAGTTGCTGCAAACGATTCGTGAAATTGCACTCGAGGTCAATATTCTCCGCTCTTGTCAGCGTTTTTTTCTACAAGTCAAGCACTCAAAGGTTGTAACTAGAGATTAGAGAGTTTTTAGATTTAAAAACCAAGTGGCAGATTTGGCTTCTTTTACTAGTGAGGTCACTGCATGGAATTTTTACAATCAAGCTTTCCGCTGTTTCGTTCATAATGGCAATTCATAACCTTCACATGTCATTGTGAGTCTCCAAACTGCGTTCCATCAATCAATGGTTAAGAACATCAGATGTAACCTTGATCATAATTTCTTGTCCCTCCTTTCTACAAATATACATCTTGTCTGCCCTTTTTACTTCTTCATTTGTTGCTTGATGGATAGAGTGGTCTTGAAGACCTCAACCATAGATTGTAGTAGACAAAATGCTTTGTCCATAGAGAGAAATTGCCACGTCATCATTGATTGATTTTGTATGTCTGATGAACACTAGGAATTGGGTGTTTAGTGGAATTATACTTTAGCACCTACATGTCATTATTTTATAATTACCAAATATCAAATGAAAACAAAACCTTTTGTTCATTGGACAAGTTTGGTATCACCTCCCAATATAATCCACCGCAAATATGTTTTGGTGGGAGTGGATGATGACATGGCCTTAATTCTAAATGATTGTCTGGCCAGTGTGAATGCTCTATTGGACGAAATACTATCCTTGGCCAACAAGAATGGTTATTATCTTCTCCGCTTCCAAGTTTGAACAAGGCTATATATGAGAAGGTCATTTTTATGAATAAAAAAAAATCTTGTACCGAAATTCTAAGCACCAAAAGGAGACGTAATACCATGGATAGAGTAACGTAAGATAGATCCCTTCTTTTCAGCAAATTCAAAGATGTTTTTTACAAGTTTGATGCAGCATCCAATGAAAGACTAACTTACATTTGTTAAGACCAATGTCACCTGTTTCCAAGACAAGTCTGTTCATTGAGCTGCTGTAGGGAACTGCACGAACTGCTTGGTTGCACCCAAATAATTTGATGGAGGAGGTTTTAATTAAATGTTTCGAAAGCATTGAAAAAATGGTACCGCTTCTGTATTTAAGTGACAAATGTCAAAAGTAGCCAGTGGGGGAGGAGCCAAAAGCAATGACTCATGTGGCAAAGGTGGTGAGCCTGGTTACAGAATTCAAAACTCCCTTGCACTTGTCGCTGCTAAGAAGCGACTCCTTTCTTCCCAGTGCGAGAAGAGAAGCGTTTTATAAAATCCTTTAACTCTTAAGCGCTCCGACGTCCATATTCTGGACGATTGAGCGTTTGCAGGCACTGGTTCGTCCAACCAGCTTCTCATTCATTCAATGTAACACTTGAATGTTGAAAAGAAAGCCTTCCTTAGTGCCTAATTTTATGAAATTGTGGTAAATGATATTTTGTTCAAAGACGTAAGCAAAAATGTGCCAAAATTTGAAGAAGAATCAAGGCATTTCAATGTTAAAGAAGAACATGTGTAAGCAACATTGCTTCTCCTTTGAAGAAGGCTACATTTAGGACAGAATGACAGAGAGGAATGCAATGCAAACCGATGCAGAAAGTAGGGGTAGTCACGGCATGTTCTTGGGGATGGTGAACAATGAACATTGGTGTAGTGGCGGCCGAGGGTTGGCGTCCCTTGTATGGAATATTCTTAGCGGAACCTTGATTGTTCACTCCCAACATCCACCTCAAGAGGTGGATGTTGGGAGTGAACAATCAAGGTTCCGCTAAGATTATTCCTTTGTTCTCTCTATTTAACTTTTGAACTAACACTTTAACCCTTGCACCTCCAGAAAGGTTGCTGATTCCCTGGCCAGTTCCCTCCGGGAAGGTCGGCAGTTCCTTCCAGGAAGGTCGTCACTTACCTCGGGTAATACCATTGTCCATTCTCCATTATTCTCAATAATTTTGAACCAAAAGGGTGGTCATGGCTTGTTCAATATTCGTCTCTTCTCATTGGCCCTTCAAAGCACTTTCCATTGTTCATTGTTCATTGTTCACACACCCCGTGAACATGCCGTGACTACCCCTAGTCTCAAATCAATCAATTTGTCAGTCGGTAGCCAGAAGCCAACTTCTTCTCATCCAGCTCCCATACAAGGTTAATTACAAATGCGCACTTGAATACAAATGCAAACTCAAGGCCTCCCATGTGCTCCAAGAAAGTATTTAAGAAAAAAGTGCATTCTCAATCACGGAGTTAGAATGCCTTGGTGGTGCCAGTACATCCACAACGTAACTCTATGTGTCACAAAACCACTTCCTCCGCATTAGCAAGCGCAAAGAATTCAAAAAGTTCATATACCCAACTCCATAGTGCAACTTATTATCGAATTTCACAGATCGAGTGTTGAATGGTGGGCTCTCTTCCATACGAAAGCTGTGAAATTCCTTACTCATGTTGCTCTATGAAATTGGACGGATCGATCGATCCTGACTTTTTGGATTGATTTCTAGCCCTGGCTGGTTAAATTTGGACTCCACAATTCGGCTGACGAATCTGGACGTGGAGAATTAATCATTCTCGGAGCTACAACGCTTATCCATGCTCAAATTGACGTTGCAGGTAGATGGACGCAATACCTAATGAACTACCAGTGCTCTATAGTGATTCATGAAAAGGAAAGCAATCCATGTAATTCCATGTGATCCACGGAGTTGAGCTTGTGCTTGAGTTGCACATGAGGTGCTCTCATAGAGCAAGTATAGGAGAAATTCAAAATGTTCATCTATGAACTTTTTGAAGAATATTGAACTTAAATGCACAAACAAGCTCACACTACATTCAACAAGTTACTCAAACACAGTACATAAGTTGCACGACACAAGTACTGTAGCAACAAGACAAATATATTATGCTCAATAAACATATCATACACTCCCTCTATGCCAATCCTTGACACAGAGTACACTAGCTACTCAACTTGATGCCCACTAGCTCAATAACTTCCTTACAACCAAGTGCAATATATGCGTACAAAGAGACCTAAGCCCCTACTCAGGAGTTATCAATCCCCTATGTCAGGCGGGAAATCAAAAAGCTATGATGGTTCGTACTTTCTATTTCAAAATACTTGCTATGTTGGCTAATCATAGTTTAGACACTAGATGTTATGTTGTCTAAAAAACAAATGTCATTCAATACTTGGATATCATCCAATACTCTCACTTGCCCAACACTGTAACGACTCGTAAGACCTCTCTGAGTGCCCATTTAGTCATTCATAACTTAGGAATTATTTTTTCAGATTTTATTAGTTTTGAATGTAGTTTTATATACCAAAAGTCCAAAAAAGAATGAATAACCAAAATGGAGATATCACATATCAATATAATAAATGGTCCTAAATGGGACATTTTCCTTTAATTGTGACCAAATCTTGTATGTAGATAGGATAAAAACTCAAAAATGGTACAAAGTAAACATGTGTAGTAGAAATTATCCAACTTGTCTAAACCTACATTTTAGTGATAAATCCTAACTAAATTGGTCTGAGAAAACTATGTGAGAACCCTAGTTTAAATTCCCAAAGAGAGGTTTCAATTTCTCCATTCCATCAGTGAAATAGTAGAAACTCCAATTATTAACCTACAGGTGAAGAAAACTCAAGACGGATTAGAGAAGGGCATCTACAACCTAAGTATGGTGACTTGAGGTGGGAATCATGCCAAAAATCCAACGGAGCAATCAATTCACCAAAATTCCCTTCCATTTGAAAAATTCTCTAGTTACTAGAAGTTAAAGGAGATAGCGGGATTTGATTCTTCTTCTTCTTCAAATTTTCAAAGTAAAAATATGAGCTTGCACATCTCTTGTGGAACTCCATGAGAGGTTCCATAAAAATTCTCGTTTTTTTCTAATCTCCAAAGAATCTTTTTTTGAGCAATCAACCGCTCAAAGCCATAATGGAAAATTCCTAAAAACTATCCAAGCTACAGTAAAATCTCAATAAAAGTTAATATAGCTTTTTTATGTTAATAATGATCTTCAACAAGTTTCATGGCATAGTTAAAATTGACAAGGTCCTCCAAAATTGGCAAAAATGAAGATTAAGCGTGGAGTTGACTGGTGTATCGGGAACATACAGCATCAAATTAAAGTCAAAGAGGGATCTTTTCTTACTCCCTTACACTTACTAAAGATCCTAGGCTAGTTATTTTTCATAGAAAAGTTGATCTCCAAAAGTTGGGTTTTTATTCATTTTTGGTCATTTAGTTGGCACTATGAATTTTTGTAATTTTGACATAGGAAAAAGGGATGAGGGATTTTTTCCAACTAAAAATGGTCTTTTGAAGCTAATGGCGCAATCCGTTTGCGATTTGGAGTCTTTCTCCAAAAGTTAACATGTTAAACCAACGTAGAAAGTCAAAAACTTAGAATTAGGATGAAAAACTTAGGAAATAAGATTACCTTGTAGAAAATTGTGTGGGGGGGGGGAGTGAGGCCCTTGGAAAAGTATATAAGGGCTCTCATTTCTCTCTCAAACCAACCCTTTTGTTACTAATTGGTGACCATTTTGGCACCACATACATGTTAGTTTATTAAATTGGATTATTGGGCCAAATTTTGGTTCCAAAGTATAGACATATTGTTTTTGGGGCTCTTTGTTGTTGTTTTTCAAGCTTTGAAGGACTTGAAGTGTCCCTTCAAATCTTGGCTCGCTTTGATCATTTGTACTTAGGTTTTGGTTGTTGTTTGTTAAGGTTAAGTTTTTTGTACTAATCCTAAAGAAAAATCCCATTCCATACCTTGGTGATGTGGCTTTGTGGGGTCTCTAGAGTTTTATTGGTTGTACTAACAAATTGTATGTCAAAAGTCTTGTTTTGTTCTAATTTATATTTGTACTAACAATTTATGGTTAGAAATTGTACTAACACGTGTATGTGAGGTGTGTGCTAACATGTAGTGGGAATTGAATATTTTTTTTTGTAATTTTCTTATACCATTCAGGACGGCGAAGCTTTGACTTTGGAAAAATTTAGAATTGCTAAAATTTTAGAGTACTTAGAAATTACGGTGAAGCTTTGACTTTGGAAAAAATTAGACTTACTAGAATTTTAGAGTATTTAAAACCAACGGCGAAGCTTTGAACCTAGACCTTAAAACTTAGATAATAAGTTTTCAAGCAATTAAAAGCAAGTGAAAGGGTATCTAATGAAAATTAGGAAGGGATATGGATAAATAGAAATAGTTTTTTTTTTAGCTACTACTTGCTTACTACCGACTTTCCCTTTAGGATACACCCAATCCTGGGCCGCCACACCATCACCGCCAAACAGACTAATTGTGGGGTTGAACGAATCAGGAGGCGCCACGTGGCAAGGTCATGACAAGGGTTTGCTCCCACTGAACTAGTCCCAAACTGAAGGCCGAACTGCAAGGGGTCCGAACTGAGCCAAGGGAGGGAGTCCGAACTGAACTAGGGAGGGAGCTTGAACAAGAAGGGGGTTATCGACTGAATTCAAATTGTACACAAGCTATGGCTTTAAACAAAACATGAAATTGCTTTTTGAGAGAAGAATACCATAGAAATAAAATAGATAAAAGTAGGATATAGTTTAGAAATAGGAAGGTGTCTTTTGAGAGAAATAGATAGAATATAGGAGGAAAAAAAGGAGAAATTAGATACCTAATAGAACAACTCTTCATTGCAAAATGCAACTAGAGTGGAGGCATAAACACTTGGAGCTCACTAAAGCTAGAAAATAGAAGCAATTTGGAAAACCAACTTAGAAGTGAAGGGGTTGTAGGAGGTTTCAAGAGTTAGCAAAAATAAAAAATAAAATAAAATAGGATTAGGTGAAAATCTTAAAGAGTCAATCTGGGCCTATTAAATATTGAAAGGATAGAATAATAATTGACCTTAAAAGATAGGAGTCAATCGTCACTTATTAAAGGTCAATTATTATATAAATATTTTAAGTCAACCCTTAGAATATAATAATGGAGTCTAAATAGTTCTTAAGAGAAAAAGAAAAGTAGGAAGAGAAAGATAGAGTAGTATCTTTAAAACTTTAAGCTTGTAATTTCTATCTAACTTTAAGCTATGGGCAAAAATATCAATCAAGTTTGGAAGATGGCGGACGATGAAGCATTTCAAGACGCGTACAACTACCTCAACAATGAACTCAACTTTGAGGTAAAAAATTGCAATCTTACCTTACTTTTGAATTATCGAAAATAAATTAAATTACCATATGGCCAAATTACCCATAGAATTCAGAGCGTAAAGATTAAGTTTTTATTTAAAGTGAGTAAGATCAGATGGTAGATCTTGCGTAGAGGTTTCCAAAAACATCTCACACTTAGAAATCTGACTTAAAAGAAAGATAGAAGTGGATGAAGTTTAGAGTCAAAATTGAATGAAAGTTAGATAGAACCAAAAACTTTGGAGCAAGTTCAGTGAGTCGAAGGAAAGTTATTATTTAGCACTTAAAACCAAAAGAAAAACTTAATTTCAAGTTGTAGATTAGGAGATATTAGTAGATGAAATTTGAAGAATTGATTAGCGATCAAACTTCATCCATCCATAACTTATAGTATAAGAATCCAATTAGCAAGTATGAACCCAATCTAGAATCTTAGAATTAGGAAATACAAGAAAAAAATGCAAACTTTCCAAAAATAGTATATTGACAGAAGTTAAACTGAGGCCAAAAGAACAAGAAAGGCTAATCTAGAACTTGGAGGTTAGATTAGAATGATAACTTAAAATCACAAGCTCATAGAGGAAGATAATTAGAACCCATAGGAACTCTAAACTCAAGAAAAAACTAAAAAACCAACAAAATATTAAAGGATGAAGTTCTAGGCTAGGATTGGATGAAACTTCAATAGAATTGTCGCCTTAAGACCAAACTTCAGAGTTAGATAGCAAGAAATATTATAAGTATATCTTAAAAATCTTAAAGTCTTTTGAATTAGGGAACTAGCATAAAACCGCAGATGAAGTTTGATGAACCGATTAGCAGTCAAACTTCATCTACTCCTATCTTTTGCTAAGAGTGTCCGATTAGGATGAATTTTATATTTTTGGAAAGGGGAAATAATCATCTACAAGATGGCATACTTAGGTTGTGTCCAAACCATCTTTTGCAAAATAACCACAGTGGCACATTAGAATCTACAATCACTTGACAAACAATAGTTTAGATCTTGTTTTGATTGGGGTTTTGCATACTTAAAGCCTACTTAAGAATTTGAAAAGATTCATTGCTTGGAAGGCACAATGAACCGACGTTAAAACACTTATAAGATAAAACCAACTAAAAGAACTTAATTGTGTTTGCTGATTTACTAAGAGTGGATAAATAAGCACTCACAACCTCTCATTCAACATAGTGCTTTAGATGCAAGAGGTCTATTCAAACCACAAATGCATTCGAATCTATCACAAGGGAGGGTCATTATATCAGCAAGTTGATCCTTCAAGGGGGTCACTTAGAGTATTAAGAACAAACCACATGCGAATAAAACTTTAGACCCCTTATATATTTTTTGAATTTTAAATAAAATTGAGTAAAAAAACATGAACAAATTTTCCTATTTTGAAAGTTCATGTTTTGAATTATTGATATTTTTATTTGTTTATACTAATTAGTTATAAATTTTTGAAGTAAAAAGATACACTATAGAACTGAAAAATAACTTTCACATCCCTATATCATATAAAACAAATTGTCTAAAAAATGAACAAATTTTTTTAAAAATAACTCTCTATTGAAAGCTCATTTTGAATTGAATATTGATGCAATGGTTATCTAAATGTGCTCTCTATAAATATTTGAGTTGAAAAACAAGCCATTTTGGCTCATTTTCAACCTCTTCTACAAATCATTTCATATTTTATTTGAGTTGGAAATTTTGGCAATAAAAATCTATAGTCATTATTAAATAATGGTCAAAATTTTAAGTTAAAATTATAGTTTATTAGAAACCACTTGTTTGCACATAGTTTGTTATAGTAGAACTAAGCGCACCCCCCAAGGTTGATCCTCAGTATTGAAGTAGGTTATGGCAATATGGCCCTCAATTTCGGCATCCCAAATTTTATGGAACTTAGTATCAATATGTTTCATACACTGATGAAACACTGAATTTTTGATAAGTCAGATGGCTAATTGATTATCATAGAACAGAGGTGTGGGATATACTTGAGGAGACTTGATGCTAAAAAGTAACTGTCTCATCCATCCCGAGTAGTCAAACTTGCTGCAATATATTCGAATTCAGTAGTGTTTAGGGACGTGCATGTTTGTTTTTAGCTACCCCAAGCTACAGGTCCACCATTAAGAGTGAGAATGAAGTCAGACTGAGATTTATGGTCGAGATCTTGAGGTGCGCTCCTTAGCCGTAAATTATAGTATGCCCTAATATTCCTTGGATATACTTGAGGATCCGTTTGAGGCTAGAGACGTGAGTTGTCATTGGTCGGTTATTAAATCTAGACATACTACTCACCATATAATTAATGTCAAAGGATGTGCCGATGTGGGCGAACTGCAAGCATCCAATACATTCTCAGTATGGAAATTGTATCTGAGGATTGTTAGGTTTGGCAAAGCGCATGTGAGTTGTACTGGCTGGATCAATAGGGATAGCAACGAGATGACAATCTTCATGGTCAATTCTTTGTAGAATACGTTCCAAGTAGCGATGTTGGTCAAGATGGATCAAACCACTCTTACGATCTCTAGTAATATGTAGTCCAATGTAGACTTCAACTAGTCTTTCAATGATTTAAAACACGTCCTTCATATAGTTTAAAATCTTTTCAATATTGTTGTTGAATGAACTACAAATCATCCCATTGTCGGGTAGAGAGGAGCACATTTAGGGAACATATGAGGTGTCTGGTTCCAGGTTGATGAGTGATGATAGGAAAGTCTTAGAATCTTGAGTTTTCATTTGATCTCCACTTGGTCTTTTGTTGGCCTAACCTATATCAATTCTAAAAGGTCAAGGTTTAAGGTAGGTGATAAGAAGCCACAGACCTCAAACGGGTAAAATAGAACGGTCAGACCACAAGTTGAACCATCCCAATGATAAGCTTCTAAACTTCAAACCCATGGTGACGAGCAATCACGCCTCACCAGTGAGAACGACATAAATACAACAATGTGGACCATTAACCCCACTTCGTTGCCACAAACAAGAAATGGGGCTTTCTTCGATACCCACAAGCCTGCAACAAGATTTACAATGCAAAAATGGAATTTGCAATTAGCCTTTGTGAACCATAATATTGGTTCACCTTTAAGATCATTGAAAATATAAAAACTATATGTAAGATTTGAAGTTCAAAGGTGTTAGTACATTAGATCAAATTATAATCATTAGTTAGAAGACTTTTAGTACATAGGACAAGATACTAGATCAAAATTTCAACCCAAAAATATTTAAAAAGATAAAAAATAAAAAAAGGAATGGAAAACAAGGATTAGAAGTTGAAAATGGATCTAAATATAAATAAAAAACCAACAAAAAAGAAGAAATATGAAAAGCACAAAAGAAGTTATCAAACTTAAAACTACTATCAGAAAACTAACATAGTGGTAGAAACTTTAATTTAGGCAATTAATAATGATTTAATGGAATTTCAGTAAATTAGCTTGGATGAAAGTGATTAGGAGTGTTAGTTAGTTAGTTAGTTGGGGGAAAAGGTCGAATTAGGATTAGGAGTCCTTTCTCCTCTCTCTCTTCTCTTTTTTTTTTTTTTCTTTTTGCTCTGTTGTTTGTTGAGTGTGTATGTCTTTTTGGGAGAAAACAATGAGTGCAAGAGGTTGATTGAGGATCATAGTCAATTCGTCGAGTAGGTTTTCACTCAATTGAAGTGACAATGGGGTGAAAAGTGAGGTTTTGTGAGGTCAGATGGGAGCATTAGAAAAAAAACGGACCCTCCAAAGGGCCGCGTAAGGGCTCCCTGTACTGGATCCAGCGCTAGAAATGTGTCAATGCCATTGGCTGCTGGATCCAGGAAATTCATAAAATATTTTGGAGGAAAGATAAAAAAAATTCTGCTAGGAGACAAATGAGTCAGAATCAGAGACTGAACCAAAGGCTTCAAGTCACTTCCCGCGTTGCGGAGCCAGCAAAATTGCCTCGTTGGAGTCACTGTTGGCTCCGCAACATGATGTGGTGGCACCCACGTCCCAATTAAAGACGTTTAAAATAATGGAGGGTAAGAGTAAAATAATAGGGGGCCCGCAAGGACACGACCTTTCTCATCAGTACATTGCACTTTCAAGCAATATAAATATGGGAAGTCGTTGACGGAGTACATTGAAAAGTCGTTATGACTCAAAGTGAACTTGCAGTCAAGTACCCATTTTGCCCAAGTACTATATAGAGGTGTGGATTATCCTCTATTATTTTAGTGAAGGCATCATCCACTGACTACTCTTTTCTATAGATGACAGATGAATCAAGAGGATGAACTTGGATGAATCAGGGCGGCATGACACTAGAGTTCGTGTAATTGGTGAAGACATTGTGAAGTGTCTCGTGTCAACCCCTTCTATAAGTTTCAGGTATTATGGCATCCACTTTTAGCATCTCTATGCGGGTTCCAACAGTTCAAAGGTCGTCTTATTTGTAGCATACTGTTACTCAATAAATAATTTGGAAGTTTACTGAATTTGAAGGAGCTTCTGAGAACAGGTACCACCTTGGAAGGCAAACATTGTACACAAATTTCCAATACTTAAGGGAGCGCATGATTCCAAGGAGCAGAACATGGGAGCCGATTGACTAGGTGGAGGTAGTGGAGACCATGTGGATGCGGTGCGTTTTTCGTGGTACAGAGCTTCCACTATTTGGAGTTGGAAAAACGTGGTCTTTATCCCACATGTGGCAAGAGCTGCGCATTTCTCTTGGAGACGATGCGCTAGAAGATTTCAGCTTTGAGGTGGTGGAAGAAGGTTGCCCAAATCGCAAGATCAATGTGCGGAATGAGGGGAAAATTCTTGCGCAGGAAGTGCTGCCTCCAAAGCTCCTGCTGGTAAAGGAAGATGCTTGACAGAATTCTAGATCATCTGGAGCATGGCAGTGGAACCGCCATTGGAAGTGAATTAGAGATTTCAGTTAGGGATGCAAACATTTCTATGCTTAGTCTAGAAATCAGTGGACATCCAAGAATTATCAATTCACTCACCAAATTTTGTCTCAATTTGTCTCACTTTTTGGATGTGCTCAATTCTCCATCTATTGCACTCAATGTCACCAAATTGCTTTAGTGAATCTGCCTTCTTCTCTGGTTTTCCAAAGGTTGATTGTATCTCTGAACTCTTCGAATCATATCATTACACTTGTGTTTTCCTCTAATTTTCTGGTAGGCTTAAGTGACTCCAAGCGCTTCTTGAATACCAACCAGTGGAGACACTGAACTTGTCTCATTCCTGCCATCCTCCCTCTTCAACTTCATCCATCTATTGCTAAACAGAGTAAGCAAGTACAACCAATGACAAATCATCGAGTATGAGCACTAAAATAAAATAAAACACTAGAGGTACCACGACAGGAGTGGAAATAAAAAATACAAAGTTGTTGGTACCATCATGCGTTCTGCTGGTACCAACAACTCCCCAAAACGTCACTGCTGGCTCCGCCGTGGTTTTGGCTTTTGTCCGCTTTGGCACATTAGGTGCCACCCAGGTGCTGACACTCCGTATGGAAGGACAACAAAAAACAACTAATATCCTTGGTGTCCTTAGACGGCCCTTTGGAGGGTCCAGTTTTCTCCTAATGAGTGGGAGAGAATATGAAGTGAAATATTAGGTTTTTGGAATCCTCCTTGAACTTGCCCACTTTGAGGAGTGATTGCGAAAGCGTGAAGACTCCAATGAAGCTGAATTTTGGAGGGATGGAGCGCCTTGAGGTCAGCTTTCCAAGGAGCTATCACTCGCCTTCATCAAAGCACGGACGAGATGGAGGCAACCAATTTTGTGGGAGATAGTGTGCTGTCGCAGCTATGGAAGACTGCCAAGTTTCAAGAGCTACAGCTTGCAGAGGGAGTTATGGATTCCAACGAAATTTGGAGGAAAGATGAAGATAAAATTTAGCTTCCAAACGAGACTAGTCTTACCTGATTTGGAACAAAATTGAGGCGCTGATGATTGTTTTACTGAAGAGGTGCCTTCTGGTCCTACTGCGAGGCATAATTTGAGGTTTTAGTGAACCTTCTTTCCCTTGTCATTGTAAAACTACAATTTTCATTGCACATGGTTATGGAAAAAAGTTGGTAAATTAAGGATGAGTGAGTTGGATGTGTAAAAAATGATTGAAAGTGCATGCAAGTCTCATGTTAAGGCTTAATGGAAATGGAGTGTTGGGGATAGCATGGTGTGCTGAAATTGTCCATTCAAGCACAATTTGGGTCATTTTGGAGCCTCTAAGGGCATACTTGAGTACAATTTGACTTAAGAAGTTTTCCTAAAATGTGTGGAGGAGTGAATTAGTAATTGAGGTAGATTAGGGCTTGCTTTTTTAGGGATTTAGTTTAAAAAACTATATTTTAAACTAGCTGCTGTCTTCTAACTAATGCCACATATGTTCTATAAGTTCAAATGCTAAGTGATTTAGCATTTTGAAAAGCTTGCAACATAACCCATCTTCTCTTAAGATTTCAACCTAACTCAAACTACTACTCAAAAGTTATTGAAGAACAAAGTAAAGGTCTTCTTCTCCCTTAGCTACCAACCACCGTCTCTTCAAATCTCAATAACTTTTGCTTCAAAACTTCAAATGACAAGTATAATAGCAATTAAAAAAGCTCTTTATACCATCTTAGATTTGTAAAAATCTCACAATAATCTAAGTTATTGAACAAAAGTTATGAGGTGTAAGGTTTTGGCTCTCTCAATCAAGAAGGTGAAAAACATCCAACACTTCAATATTACACAACTTTTGCATCTCAAGTTCAAATTACACAAATGAACACAATATAAAAAGATGAGCTCATGATCTAACTCCTCCCAAAGTTTCAACTTCAACAAAGAAACTAACCCAAAATTATAGTTGTTGAAATCTCGGCCTCCCTCCTCTAAGTTCAAACTTCACTTCAAACTTCAGCACACCATAACTTCTTACTCAAAATTTCAAAGCACAAGTGGGTCCACATGAGCTAATATGAGCCACTTAGGACGTAATACTTCCTTTTTTAAACGCTTTAGGATAGTTGTGTGAAAAGGGTGATTGAATTTTGGTTTGAAGATTATATTTTCTTTTTTCATAAACTTTAGAGAATCTTATTTTGTAATGCCATCCACTTTTATTCATCGTTTGAGATCCCAAAAGCAACTTTATATTCATGTAACCAGTGCTTTTTGTGCTAAAAGGTCCTTAAATGGATGAATATTGTTGAGTGAAAGATGAATAAGTGACTTCAGAAGATCGAGGTTGCCAGTTGCGTTAGTGGATGACTGTGTTCGGATGAGCGCAATTTGCGGATGAACCCAACTGATGACTTCTAGGGTTTAGTTCCTGTCGTCTCTTTCGGATCCTAGTGCTTTTGCTTGTGTTTCTGTTTCTGCCATGTGCGGATGAACCAAACTGTGGACTTCTAGGGTTTAGTTTCTGTCGTCTCTTTCGGATCCTAGTACTTCTGCTTGTGTTTCTACTTCAGCCGCTAGTTACCTTGAGCGCTGTATTGCATTGGTGGACACATGACGCTGAAGACGCTGCTTTTGTAAGACGATTTTCTGGCTTGCAGAGAGTAGGATCTCGTTGTGTACAGATGGAAGTTCAATAAGTGGTTTGGTAAGTTCTACCTCATTGCAATTAGCGTTCAGGGTGAGAACGAGTGTGATGCGTGAATGAGGCGTTTTTGGGTAGGTTTTTTGACGTTAAGCTATTGTTTGACGGAGTATTGTTTGCATCGTTTTCGTTTTGAGAGGGTTTGATGAGTGCTTGCCGCGGGAAGAATACAAGGCGTTTGCGGAGATGGGTTTTGTGGGTTTTGTGTGGGGAGTGTGGTTGCAATGGGTATTCTTCACAGTGTAAGCGTCCTGCCAGCAGTGTGAAGTATACCCAACAAAAGGCATGAAGACTAGCTGATGAACAATTTCTTCTCACCAAAGGGATCACTGGTGAATTAGGGTTTAGGGTGTAGGGGATAAGAGCTTGATCAACCTGGAAAATCAGACTTTCTTACTGTATGCACCTTCTTTTTTTAGGTGAGGCCACTGATTCCTGAAATGCCAGAAGAAATGGCTTCTGCTGAAGCATTAGAATGTGCCCTACCTAGACTAGGAAAGGCACAAGGTGGACTAGAAGAGGCACACCAAGCATGGTATGCTGAAAAGTGCAAAAGAGACAGTCGGGAGCGAACACGACGTTGCAGGGCAAGGAAGGCAGCTGGCGCCAACAGGGAAGTCCCGATTGATTCCAATCCATCTTGTGAATCGCCGGGTACTACTGATTTGTGTGCATCTAGGGTGAATAGAATTAGTGCGCATGTAGCGAAGGAAATTGCTGCGTTTACAACACAGCGTCTTCAATAGTATGACAGGAACATACGAGCTCTCACTGTTGAGAAACTCTTGGAACACACTTGTATGGCTGACATTACTCCAGCGTACTTGAGTAACTTAGAATTTGTGAAGTTGGGACATTCCGTTCTTAGCAGTGTGCGAGAAGGCATGAGAGAGCACTTGCTGGGTCAGAAAACTTCTAAAATTATAATGGCAAAGGATATTTTGTGTACATTCGCTTCTAAGGGAAATGTTGGCAGTGGAAGAGGAATTGTTGGGCTGTTAGGGGTGGACAGGCGTAATATCTCAAAGGCGCAAGGAAGACGAGTACTACTAGACTCTGCTCAAGATGCATTTTGGCTGCACCATCGGAGAAAGACTCGGAGCGACTCCCTTGCTGAAAATGTGAAGACTCTGGTTGAGCAGTGGTGGGCGGAAGAGACGACAGTGTCCCCAAACCGCAAAGATGTTGTGACTTTCCACGAGGGTCCACGGCAATGGGTCTCCCATGCTACCCATTTCCTACAAGTATCTCAGGTATTGTAAAAATATAATTCCTTTACACTTCCACGTTGCTTGCAATCCTCTGAATGTTTGGTATCTTCCTATAGCCTCATTCCGTTTTCTTCTTCAACTGTGCTACTGGATTAGGGTTTGATTGAAAATGACCTTCTTCACCTCTGAAGGTGCAACGTTACTTGGAAATCAACCTCAGTCACTGCTCAGAATTTGTTTCATGCCTTGAGAATGGGCGCCTCTGCTTGAATATGTGCACTGTTGATTTATAACATGTTGTTTTCATATGATACTTCTTCTCTTGCTTGAATATTGGCTCTATTGCTTCAAAGTTTGCTAGGATCTTCTTGTGCTTGCTGTGTTGCTATAAGTTCTCAGTTCTTGCTTGAAATTCTGCTTTCTGGCTAGAAAATGTGCGTGGTTGGTACTATGTTGGATGTGTTGCTAAAAATGTAGTCAATGACTTGTTAGAATATGTGCTTGGGTGCTACTACCTTTTATTTGTTGCTAGAAATTCTACTTACTTCCTAGAATTTGTGCTTGTGTGCTAGTATGTTTCTAGATGACTGCTTTGATGCTTGAATTTATCCTTTGTTGCTGGAATATGTGCTTGGATGCTACCATCTCTGCTTTCTTCCTAGAAATGCTACTTCCTTCCTAGGACATGTGCTTGGGTGCTAGTGTATATGCTTGGTTGCTACTGTATGTGCTTGGTTGCTACTGTATGTGCTTGGTTGCTACTGTATGTGCTAGGGTGCTAGTGTATGTGCTAGGGTGCTCAATTATGTGCTTGGTTGCTACTGTATGTACTAGGGTGCTACTGTATGTGCTAGGGTGCTACTGTATGTGCTTAGGTGCTATTGTATGTGCTAGGGTGCTATTGTATGTGCTTCAGTGCTATTGTATGTGATTGGGTGCTAATGTATGTACTTCAATGCAACTGTATAGGCTAGGGTGCTACTGGATATGCTGTGTTGCTAGAATTCATACTTTGGTATCAACTGATCTCTTCTATTCTACTCTTTCTATTGGAGTTTCAGATCTTACATCTTTGAGAATGTGATGTCCTATTGGTGGCTGGCCAGCCATCATCCTGCTCCTGTACTTACAGATTTAGCCTCCTTGCTCTCATTTTGCAATATCTGTAAATGTTTAGTATCTTCCTCTGTTTTATTTCTAACGGCAGCTACGGTTGTGCAGCTCGAGTTCTACACGAGCTTCAAGGCCATGTATCCTAACTTACTTTGTAGCTTGACTTCTTTTGAGAGCATGAAACCGTGGTGGGTTAGGCGTTTACGGCTATGGAATACATGCTGTTGTAAGTATCATCAGGAGTTGCTAGAGCTACTCAGAGCTCTTGACACCATGCGTGTAGATAAGCTTGGAGTTCACAGTAGTTGCAATTGTGAATGTGAATTTGTCTGTGGTGCTCTGGATTCTACAAATGTTGGCCGTTTCTGCAATGCTCATCATGAAGTATATGAACGACTAACAAACTTGTGGTCATCCATTTTATATAAGAAAGTCGATTTCTCTGCTTGGCATCGTCGGGCTTGTTTACTAGGAGAGTGTCCAAATTGTGGCTTACAGCTGCTTAGGGTTTGTCCACTTGAAGAAAGCACTGACCAGCTTGTGAAGTGGAAAAGCATTGGATACAAGGTAGTGGGAACAACTGCAGATGGAAATCCAAAGAAAGTGGTGACGATGGAGTATCAAGAGTCACCACCGCGTGAATTAATCGCTTACCTCAAACCCAAACTACAAGCTTTTGTACTTCATAATTACATTGCAACTTGGCAAGATTTCCAATTCCGGGAGTTGTTTGGGTCTGTTCCTGCAGACACTCTCATATCTTGTGTGGATTTCTCTGAAAATTATACTCTCAAGGTTCAGAATGAAATCCAATCAATGCATTGGCATAATGACCAGATAACCATTCTAGTGCATATAACCTACAGACCTAATCCTGCATGGACAGCTGAAAACGAAGAGCCACTACTTCTGAAAGAAATTCATTATTACATTTCTGATGACAAAACCCACGACTCTTTGTATGTGCAAAAGTGCTTCATGTTGAACTGGGAGCATGTGCGCAGTCAAGGTTTCTCACCTTCTAATCACATTGTCTGGTCTGATGGATGTAGTGGTCAGTTTAAGTCTTCACGTGCTTGGTATTTCATTAGTAGGTATCCTAATCTCACTAGTGGTGTGAGTTTAAATTCTGGGTGCCAAATGTGTTGGAATTATTTTGGAAGTGGGCATGGAAAGGGGGAAGTGGATGGTGCAGGTGCTCTTCTAAAAAGAGAGATACGAAAGGAACAAATGAAGGTGGATGGGCGCAAACTCCAGAATGCTGCAGAAATCGTGGCGTTCTTAAAAGAGGAATCCAGAAAAGCACATGCGGGGCCACGGGGTGCACGATGCAGTACTAGTAAATTTTTTTGGGAGATTCCAATCTCTGGACCTGGTTCAGTAGACAGAACAGACCCTCTTCAGGCTGAAACGGTGCTAGGCAGCATGGGAAATCACCAGTGCCGGTCAGTGTACGCTAGAGACCCGACGTTGATACAATATCGGCAATTGAGCTGCCTCTGTCATGCTTGTCTTGGTTATGACTATGAGAGTCCTTGTTACCAA
Organism: Climacium dendroides; assembly: GCA_950106755.1. NCBI lineage: Eukaryota > Viridiplantae > Streptophyta > Bryopsida > Hypnales > Climaciaceae > Climacium > Climacium dendroides. Next base: position 24,050,598 of record OX467087.1, on the reverse strand, counting down.
TCAGATCATGCTCCTAGCTTCATCTTGCACAGGTGGGAGTTCTCCCTTTGTAGCTAACTTTGCCAAACTCTTTCTCCCATGCTGCTGTATTGGTTTAGTTTGGGTATTTTGGCAAACAGACTCTTTCTTGAATGCTGTTGTATTGGTTTATGTTGGTTATTTTGGCAAATAGCTACATGATGTTCTGACTTACGTAGTATGCTGCCTTGATTTACTGGAGGCATTATTGACTGAGTGAATGTTGTTGTCATTTGTAATTGCATGTGCAACTGAAAGGTTGACTCCAAAGCGACCAAGCCAAGCTCGCCGATTGTACAACAACGACGAGGAGGTGGAAATTGGTCTTGACCGTGAGTGGATCGCCGACGGGCTTTGCATTGGAGATAATGTTGCTGTGCGTTCACCACTTCATGAGGAGCCATATTGGCTAATGCTAGTGCATACTGCAACACGCATGCTTCAACACAGCTTCACAGACCCAGAAGGGAATGGGTATGGCCCTGGGGACGTTATTTTCTCAGGTTTCTGGTACGAGCGTCTTAAAGAAGGTAGTCGTACTTATTTGTTGAGAAACGATAAGGAACCTACTTCGGTTTATAGCCATTTGCTGTTGACTTCAAAATTCAGCTTGCCTCCTATCTCGCACCCTGTGAAGAGTCAGTTTGCGGGGTTTGAGTTGAAGCTTGATGTGAAGGAGATTATCGATGAGGCTGCCCGTGCCGCAGCATTGTTAGATTAGCAGTGGAGGAATCTGTGGTCTTGGAAGAGTAGATTGTACATTATGTGTGGACACATTTTTTTTTGGTGCGATCTATGCCTTTTGTAACCGTATTTTATTTAATACGAATTCATTTCAATGAACTTACAGGAAATCGTTGCCTTGCACTTAGTATGCCATGTTAACTTGCACATTTTGCTGCCAGATTTTTCGATAGCATTCTCAAATTGTTGTGATTGGCTTCTGGTGTATCAATTGTGTGAATGTCATGTGCGTGGGGCTTGCACTCGCATTTCACGTGACTAGCTTGGGGTGTATCACTTGTGTGAATGTCATGTGTGTGGGGCTTGCAATCGGATTTCACGTCTTGGAAAATAATTTGGACTCGTGTTATAGGCAAACTTATCCTTATATCCTTAAAATGATCACTAACTCAAGAATTTGCACTAAACAAATACCCTCCTTGTTAAAAGGGAACTGAATTGGAGCAAGGGATTTTCCTTATTAAAAAGCACTGACCATCCATCTGCAGCTGTATAATGAGCAGCCATTGTTCTGATTAAGAACCGGCAACTGAGCCCCCCCCCCCCCGCCTTCAAAGCATCTGCAGCATAGATGACTAGTGATTTTTCCAATTGAAAAGCGGCAACTTATGCCCCCCCCACCTTGAAGCATTTGCAGCATAATGACTAGCCACCGTCCATTGTTGCATAATGAGCTGCAGTGTGTCAACGTCCAGCTCGACTGGAACTGGAGTGCATCAGTTGAACTACTTCTTTAAAGGACCACCATTGTTTTGGCAATGAACTCCAGATCCGTTTGAGCATGGTACCAGGTTTCAATATAATTTTCCATTCAATCTCCATTTCACTGTAAGTTATGTTGTTGTGAATTCACGCATTTTTAATGTTACTTCTAAGCCTCTGATCCCCCATTCCCGATTAGGGACCCATTCCCAATCACATTTTTCAAAGCTTGGAAATGTTTTTTTTCTAACTTGTCAAGGTCTGAACTAATTAGTCCATGACACGTGTCCCAAAATAGTGCAAGAGAGTAGGAATTAATGAATAAAAAATTAGTTTTGAATTGATGATCAGAAATGGGGGATGCACACTTTTGCCTCCCCAAGTTCATAGTAATTTCAGTTGAAGTTGTAGATTCACGCTATTTTATTTTGTACGTGCCATTTCTATCTTTTCACTCCTCTAAATATTTACTTTGTGAACTACTATACTAGATCATATTGGTCATGGCTTAAGAACTCGGGTATAGGGGTTCCTACCTTAATAAGTTGTATCTAATAACACAAACAATGTGGAAGCTATTAATCCTCTGAGTTGTTTTATGGTTTATGTTTAATTGTAAATCAACGAATGAAAAAAATGCAGTATATTTTTAAAAAAATGAAATTTACTTTATTCTGCAATTGTTTCAAGGGTGGGTGGAATTTAACCAAAAAACATATTGACTTAAGAGGTACAGTGACTTCAGAAACTAAGTCTATGTTGTGTTAGTTTCACTATATGTGTCATAAATTGAAAACAAATGACTAAATATAATATGATAACAGCAAAGTGATACCCACATTTTGCCAATATGACTTAATACTATTTTTATCAAACGTGTTTGTGAATATTTTGTCGTAAATATGTTTTCATTGTCCAATGATATGCTAACTATGTATATTTCGTGCATTAGTAAATGATTGAATTTCAAATAAACATACATATATGTGAGATAATTGAAAATGTGAGAATCACTTTGTTGTTATCATTTTACATCTAGCCACTTACTACCCAAAAAAATGCACTATATACAAGCCTTATAACAAATTTGTCGGATTACACTACTGAATGCAATGAAAATAGTTCTTTCGTTTGCTTTATACAAATTATAGTCATTTGTATTATTTGGATATTATGACAGATACCTTCAAATCTATTGAAAATAGAATCAAAAACAGTTATAATTGCAACCTACAGATCATGTATGATTACAAATGAAAGCCCAAGTTTTCGATTCATGAAGAATCTTTGAATTCCATTCACATTAAAATTATCTACATTTTCTACTATATGATTTATTTTTGACACATATGTGTGTCAAATTTTTACAATTTCAATGGGAGAGGGTCTTAAATTGTGTACAACAACATGCAATGTTATATTCAAGTCATCACGGCTCGAAAAAAGAAGTATATACAATTTTTCGAATGATTATCAAACCTGCCTCAATAATTGAGTCTATGGGGTGGGTGGCTTTGGATCTCATTTACTTCCAAACCGTAATTACTTTTCACTTCAATTTTCTGCAAGGATTGTAGTTCCCAAAGGATACTACAATGTTCGTGTTCACTCATTTGAATTTTGTTCATTTGTTTTCAATTTATGACACATATAGTGAAACGAACACAACATAGACTCAGTTTGTGGAGTCATTGTATGAATGTCTGCATTTTAGAATCTGATGACCATACCTTCCTAACTTTTGTCTAAAAAAATATTTGACCATTGGATGTTGAATCAACATTTTTAACATCAATCAAGGTATTAGTGAGTTGGATAAGTACTTCTTTTTTAAGTAATTTTTCCTTATAACATGAATGTAGGATTGTAGTGATTCATTGCAAGGATGTCATTTTCAAAAATTCTGGAAATGGAAAACAAAACAATGTGTGTAAAAGAGAAAAAGTGTTAGAAAAGTAGAGTTTCTTATTCATCTTTGACAATACTTTTTGAATTATAAAATGGAGCCAAGCTAGTACATGAACTTTCTCTAATAATGTTATTTCATTGTGTTCAACATACTACAAACTAATTTGAACACATGATCTTTCAATTAAAGCTTGCAGATACCACAACAATTAAGATAGTGTACTTTACCCTAAACCATTTAAAGGGTAGACCGCCTTTTTATGGGTTTCTATGAATGGAAATTTTTGTAACTCATTTTTCAGAGAAAGAAAGCATAAATTCGAAATGTAACACAATTGGTTTCCTGTTTTTCAAAGCATTATTCCCTTACATTTTTCAATTCACTTTTCACAAGTCAAACCTAACAAGTTGGTGACCAAAATCATATGAGGTTTAAGGGCCTAACATGAATAACCCCAATTTATTTATGGCTTCTCAAAATCTACTCTACAATATTTTTAAATGAGGTTTGAATGTGATTTTTTCTTCAAGTCCTACTGTATTTGAGGCTCATTTACAAGAGCTCTTAACATTGTGGGAAGTCAAGATTGCAATGGGTACCCTAAAACCACTAAACCTTGAATAGGAAATTCAAAACATTATTCATTATCAAGATCGGATTTTTGATACGGAAACTAGACTTCATGAAGAATTTTCCCAAAATATAAATTGCTAAAAATAGCAACTTGGTTAGTTTCTATCTAGTTTCTAAGTTTTGCAAACACTAGATTATGGTGCCTCGGGCATTTAGAGATTAAGAACCACCTCATCTCCATTCTAGAGCTAATTATTGTGCTGATTTGAAGAAGATGAACGCTTTTAGGAATAAATCCCTTTGAAAGATGAATAAATTAATTGTATAAATGACCATTGTAGCATACATGCTCATTTTGGTTTCGAGCACCTCGTTTTACCAAGCTTTTTTTTTTTAATCTAAACTTCACTTGAGTTACTGTACCCTTATTTTTTGGAAGCACCCTAGCATTCTAGCACATACAGTAGCACCTAGCACATACAATAGCAACCATAGCACATATAGTAGCAACCTAGTACATGCAGTAGTCAATAGCACAATTGAGGTACTAGTATCCAATTGGACTTCAGAAGATCTGAAGTCGCTCAGCTTACAGAATAACATACAAACATCACATAAGTCCAACAAACATCACATAAGTCCAACAAACATTTGAGTGCACAGAAGTGAAACTACTGCCCCCGTGTGATGAGTTCAACTATTGTCCCCCGTGTGATACAAATTTTGAGCATTCCATTTGAGTGCACAGAAGTTCAACTACTGCCCCCCGTGTGATAAGTTCAACTATTGGCCCCCGTGTGGTACAAATTCTGAGCATTCCAACTAAAGCTTGCAACACGAGCAATACCCGTGAAGACATCTTCAGCATTTGCGCCTCCAGCAGAAGCACGCACTCGTGATAAATCTCTCACGGAAGTACTGTTGGGTCCTGTGAAGCTGCTCCTGAAGTCATACGCCTCACCATCCTCCTTAACAGTGTCCTCGTATCTCAGTATGTTGGCCACTGTATCTTTCATCAAATTGATCAACGACTGCAAAATCAGGGTGGCTAAATTATTATTCACCGATAAATGCCCACTTCCACGCTCCTAGGACATATTACAGCAATGCAAACCTCAGTCACGCACTTGCATAGGTTGGCTTGAAGGGGGTCCCTGAACCACGAGAGTGAAATGCAATTGGAAAAAGTTGAAATACCTGCATTTGGCCTGTAGCATCCACCTGTACAGAATGTATGACGTTGTGGTTGGGAAAATGCAATAGACCTCTGGAATACATATTTTCAACCTTGCTGAAAATGATCACTTGTTCTTATGCCTACCCCTACCGCTCTTCTTGGATTTCTTTGCTGCCTCGGCCTCAACCTGTTTGGCAAGAGAATGGCGAGTGTGACGCATTGTAGGGGCTGGCACTTGAGCTTTACCTGCCTTTTCCAGTTCTACACTCGATTTCCCCAAACTTGATACACTAACTTTTTTCCGAAGCCCCTGCTCTTCCAAGGCAGGAATGTGGGCTCTTTTACCGGTGATAGAATGACGCCCCTCTCCACTCCCGTGCATCCCCTTCCCACTTTCATTTTCCTGTACGTCCTGTTCAATCCCTTTCTTAGCTCCATCGTCATTGTCACTTTCGTCCTCTACCACATTATATACAGCAGGTTCTCCATGCACGACCCCTGCTGAACCATACAAATTGGTAATCACCTCCAAAAAACAACTGAATGCATCGGAAAGGAGGCACAAGAAGAGTGTGACTCAGAAGATCGACACCATGAATGGAAGTGGAAACATATGAGTTCACGATTATTAGGATTCGTGGCGAACGGGCACATGTAGACTGTACCTCAACAAAACATACGGCATTCCAACTCGTCATTGAAGCTTGCACGTTTCTTACAAGAACCCAGTAAACGATGTACTACCACCCCAAGCCTAGTTCGCTCTACACTAGAAGACTGCTAAAGTACGCGAGGGCATCCCAAAATTGAATGAACACACATGTATGTGCAGGCTCTTACCAGTTGTGGCTTCCACCACTCGCAGGGCATTACTATCCAGCGGTACTATAGCACTTGAGAGAGCCTGCGTGACCCCGGACTGGTGCAGCCGAGCAGCATAGGATTGTTTTACTGGCGAGTCAACCACCTGTTGTAAATCGTCATTTCCTGTTTCTGTCGCTTCATCCTGAGTTTGGCATCCTCCACTTACAAAGGACCCATGAACAAGCTTGCTGCCAAACATGCATGGTAGTAGGGAATGCACTTGTTGGATGGACCCGGTGGATCCCCAATCTGAGTGCTTCCCTTTCGACTATGATGCTGCAAAATACAAGAAAGGAGGCTAAATCTATAAGTACAAGAGCATGAATGATGGCTGGCCAGCCACCAATAGGAGAGCACATTCTCAAAGATGTAAGATCTGAAACTCCTATATGAAGAGTAGAATAGAAGAGATCAGCTGATACCAATAAGAGAAGACTTTGCAATTTCATTTCAGCATTTCAACACATAATGTGGCAATAAATCAGAAATCATAGCAAGAATAAAACATTTTAGCAAGAAAGCAACCATTGAAACAGTAAAGCATGCCTTCAAAGAACAAAACACATAATCAAGCAAGAAAGCAAAGTTCCTAGCAAGGTAGCAAAGATTCTATCAAGGAAGCAAAGGTAGTATCACTCAAGCACATGCCCTAGGAAGGACGTACAATTTCGAGCAAGAACGCAAAGATAGTAGCAACCAAGTACACACTCCAGCAAGAAAGCATAAATTTGAGTACCAAAGCCAAAATTCTAGCAACACAACATATCATGTAGCACCCTAGTACAGACAATAGCACTGGAGCACATATAATAGCACCCCAGTACATACAATAGCATCCAAGCACATACAGTAGCACCCTAGCACATACAATAGCAACCAAGCACATACAGTAGCAACCAAGCACGTATAGTAGCAACCAAGCACGTACAGTAGCAACCAAGCACGTACAGTAGCAACCAAGCACATACACTAGCACCCAAGCACATACACTAGCACCCAAGCACATACAGTAGCAACCAAGCACATACAGTAGCAACCAAGCACATAATTTAGCACCCTAGCACATACGGTAGCACCCAAGCACATGTCCTAGGAAGGAAGTAGCATTTCTAGGAAGAAAGTAGAGATAGTAGCATCCAAGCACATATTCCAGCAACAAAGGATAAATTCGAGCATCAAAATAGTCATCTAAAAACATACTAGTACACAAGCACAAATTCTAGGAAGTAAGTAGAATTTCTAGCACCAAATAAAAGGTAGTAGCACCCAAGCACATATTCTAACAAGTCATTGGCCAACATAGTACCAACCACGCACATTTGTAGCCAGAAAGCAGTTGTTTCAAGCAAGAACTCAGAACTTATAACAACACAGCAAGCACAGAAGGATCCTAGCGAACTTATAAATCAACAGTGTACATATTCAAGTAGAGGAGCAGATTATGAAGGAAGCTTTCAAAATTTGATCAATGACTGAGGTTTATTTCCAAGCAACATTGCACATTCAGAGGTGGTTAGGTTGTTTTCAATCAAAGCATAATCCAGTAGCAGAGAACGGAATCAAACCATAATCCAGTAGCAAAGAACGGAATCAAACCATAATCCAGTAGCAGAGAACAGAATGAGGCCACTTACACATTGGTCTCCGAATTCCAAAACTATCCTTCATTGTGTCGCTCAGCTCACACACTGATTTGTCCAACCGAAGCCTTGTAGCATCCTCTCCCGGTTGCATCTTCTGGAATCCAAATGATGTCCACCAACTAGGGGCAAATACCTCATTGCAAGTGACACAACTGTTTTGAGATTCTGCCAATTTTGTAATGCAGAAAGGGTGGTAAAAATGTCGGCAGCTCGCCATGACCACGTCATACGAGTTATACCAACGATTGCAAACAGCACAAGGCTCAAGCATAAAAGGACCTGCAGCCTCTTCAACTTCGTGAGGGTGCAAACAAGGTTTCGGACAGCAATGCACACCTGCACCAGCCTTCAGCTTCTCAATTTCATCAGCCACTACTTCTTTGTGCCTCCTACACTCCAAGATTTCTTCGCAAACAGCTTGCATGTCCAATTCTGAGTTCCTGAAGTCCAAACATACATCTTCGTATAGGGCTTGTGCTTTTTTGGACTTCCTCGCAGCATCGTCAGAGCCAAAAATAGCAAAGTCTAGCTTGCGTGCTAATACGTCTCTATCACACTTCAGTTCATCTAATTTCTTCAGTCCCAGAGTGAATCCGTCATCCCCCTCGTCAAGTCTGTCCCTGTAACCCTGGACCTTCATAAGGGCAATGACAGAGGAGAAGTACTCAGCATCTCCAAACCTCAAACCGTAAGACTTCATAAGCCAACTAGAACCAGAGCATGAATAATCTGAAAATCGAAAAGCATATTTGGGCCCAACCAAGTCAAATTTTGACTCCTTTAATCTAATAAACGTAGAGCTTGACTGAGCAGCCCTAGAGCTTTGTCGTGAATGCTGAACCCTAAAACTTGGAGAACCATGAATCACACGAGTGATAAGAAACTGAGAATTCAAAACTCGTGAACTGCACATAACTGCGAATTTGACCCTGTAAAATAAGCACCCACTATTCAGGTAGACGCCCTAAACCCTGAAACCCTTCACCTAATCACCAACAAACCTAGAGTTGAAGCTTGACAAGCCATGGCTCACAGCAGTAGAGGATGGAGAGAGAATCGGGAAGTATTACTGAGGCCAAGACATCAGCAATCTGCAGATTGATCTTTGCCAAAGCCTCCTCTGCCGCTGTCACATTTTCAACAGCTTCCTTTGCATCTGCTAGTCGGTCGTCCACTCCGAACTTGTACATAACTATCTTCTCCTCCATGGTCTTCTTTGCTGCCAAGAGAATTTGCTGCTTCCTCTCACTACCCACTAGGAATTCCTCTTCCACTCGCAGCACCTCCTCAATAGTCGCAAGATCTGCATCTGAAACGTGACCAATGGTAGAAAGAGACAGAGTAGGTTTCAAATCTTGCTCAAGTGTCCCTATCGCTCCTTTTTTACCTGATCCGGCAGTTCTTGGTACTACATGGGGCGCCAGAACCTGCAGCCGAGCTAGCTGCTCAGATGTAAGATCACGTCGTACCAAATCTCCCTCCACACGGCTTGCAAGTGTAAATGAAGTGGACGAAGCCGCAGAGGCCCAGTCGACCTTCAGTCCCATTTGTTCTGCAATGTTTCCCTTAACTACCCACGCCATGAACTCGTTGTTTGTGACCTCTGTTTTCCCATAAATTTTTGCGTACAACTCGACGAGTTCTCTCCTCCTCTCTGGCGGCAATGCACTGTTGGTAGTCTTGTAGGTTGTACATTTCCCCCAAACCTCCTCTATCTTCTCTTGTGTCACCACGGCCATATCGCTAGCGAGTTTTGGGTTTAACCCTTCTCCACACAAGCCTCTGTCAGTTTCAAAAAACTCATGAGTCTGAGCCTTCAAGTTCGCTAGCTCCGTTAAAAGCTCTGGAACACCGGCGCCAGCTTTCACTAGTCGCGGCTTCCTCTCCAACGAGGCCCTCCTTTGTTTTATAAGACGTGCGGACTCTCCACGCACAAGTGATGAATCCATGAACACCTCCCCCTAAACTTAGTGAATGTAAACCCGTAACTAACCCTAAACCCCAAGCTGCAATCTCAAACCCTAAACCCCAAGTTGCGAGCTCTGTAACTCCTCCCTTTTTCTACAGAAGAGAAAATGAAACCTCAAAAAAACTGGCCTGACAGCACCTCGTCAACCCTAACATCGAGAGGAGAGAAACAACGGGAGTCCGATTCCGTTGCCAGGAACGAAAGCGGGAGCGCCATTTCAAAATCGCGCGCCTAGGTGGAAGTCCAGCAAGGCTTGTCAAAAACGGCAGTCATCAACACACTTGCACATAAAGGACTCCATTAAGCACCCTCTCCATGTCGCAAGTGGCTCATATTAGCTCATGTTGACCCAAGTGCAATATCTTTATAGAAAGCCGTAAATAAGATCTATACACACTCTAAATTTCAAGTTAAACCAGCAAAAAAGTCAAAAGTTATGACTTGTTGAAGCCTTTATCCTCTCAATGGAAGGTCTTGAGTCTTCACAACTTTAAACCTCAATAACATTTTGCTTACAACTCCAAATTCAACTTGTAAACACTCATTGAAAAGCTTTGATCACTCGGAATGTTTTAATAAAATCTCATTATTTAAAATTTCATGCTCCATGAGTTACATACCTCTGAAGTTCGACTTTTCCACCTCAAAAACTCACATACACCCCATCACCACCTGCACACAAGCTAAGGATTCTTTTCTACATTTTTTCTTTCTAAGGTAGGGGGGGGACATCAACCTATGACCCTTATTTTTCTATTTAAAACTTCACCAAAGATTCTAATTATTTTCCTATTCACACTTTCTCAACTCCTTAGCTAATTTATTTTATTCGTAGCTAATTACATGGGCTTATCAAAAGCCAATATAAACTAAAAAAATAAAGTAGATATACGTAAGGCGGGCTATCATAGGATAACCACATGCCATTGGAGTATTTAAAAGCATCTAGAATTGCACCATGATCGCCAAGTCGTGACCTTGGTTAGTTGGAATGCAATGGTCAAAAGCGTTTTGTTGGTCTTGAATCTTGGGTTCAAATCCCGATGGGACCATCGAGCAGCAGGGCACCCGGCTTGGCACATTGGTGAAAAGGCAGGAAATAAAGGCCGACTACCCGCTACCTATCCCCCTAAGCTATGCATTGCATTGTGACAAGAATTATTAAAACATGGTTTTTACCACAATCCATCGCTTTTGGTCTAATTACTCCTTTATTAAAAATATATATATTTACATGATAGAAGGATTTCTATCAAGACACCATCATGGCGTCATCCACCCAGATACAAAGTATCAATTTCGGGTCCTTCTTGTTAACATATACTCAACAATTTGCCTTAGAAACAACAAGGTCAAACGTTTGCAGAAAGTAATCAAATTTTCAATTCCATAATCTTGTTCCTTGCTTCAAGCCATATAAGACCTTGTTGAGTCAATATATAAATCATCTCTTGGTATTTCGGGATAGCTTGAAGCCAATAAGTTGTTGCATATAGATTAACTCCTTAAGCAGCCCATTGAGATAAACAATGCAAATATCAAATTGTATAACGTTGAGATCTTCTGCGGCAGCCACTGAAAGAAGTATACGGATGAAGTTGAACTTCACAACTAGGCTAAACGTCTCTTGATAATTGACACCTTGCTCTTGAGTGAAGTCTTTGGTGACCAATCGAGCTTTATATCAATTGACAGACCCATCAACAACAAATTAAGTTTGTACACGCATTTACACTTGACTAGATTGTACTCCTCAAGAATTTTTTCAAGAATCCATGTATTGTTTTAGACAAGTGATTCGTATTCTTCCTTCATGGTAACAAGCCAACATTCCTTTGTTGGTGATGCCATTGCCTCTTTATAGGTCTCAGGTTCATTCGGAATCTCTATGCGAGCAAGGCAAGCATATTAGAAATATCCATTTGCCAAGTCAAGAGGACAGATTCCTTGATCTTCAGAGCAGGTTCTCGATGGTGGATTGATTGCCTTCTCCTATAGCTCCCATTGCTTCTACTACTTTGACTATGGTGACAAGAGCTAGATCAATCAAGCTTTAATCGAGTTGATCAATATCGGCCAGCCGGTCTTTGTAGAGATCACTTATTGTAGCAATATCGCCAGAACTACTAGAATGAGCGATCGGATCAGCATCATCGGATTCCACCTAGGATAGACTGGAATTGACAATATCAAGGATCGTAGGGGTTGTGCAAGGGTCACAGCAACAGATTGAAAAAAGATTAGGGCATGAACAGAGAGGGGAACGTTCGAAATTGTTGATACAGCTGGTATGAAACCTTCCACTACTCCTATCCAATCGTATTCTTGATTATCTTGGAGGTCCTCATCTAATAGTTGCTCATCGAACAAAACATCCTTGCTCTTGTCCATTTGCTGGAGGTCATTGTTCCAAATCTAGTAGGCATCTCTAGTTGTTGAATAACCTATAAAAATTCCTTTTTGACTCCTGGAATTGAGCTTTTTGCAAAGCTCTTTCGGAATGTAAATGTAGGCAATGGTTCCAAAGATTCTCATATGAAAAACTGAAGGTATTTGCTTATACCAGATTTCAAAAGGAGTGTGGCCCTCAACGGTTCTAGTGCCGATCCTGTTGAGTGTGTAGACTGTTGTATACGCTGCTTTAGTCCAAAAACAAACATGGATGTTGGAGGAATGTAACATGTTATATACTACCTGCATGATTGTACGATTATCCCTTTTAAAGGTGCCGTTCTGTTGTGGGATGTACGATGTCGTTAACTCTTGCTTAATGCCTTGTTCCGCCAGGTAGGTGACAAATACCTGATTTGTATATTTGGTGCCACAATTACTTTGCAGGAACTTGCAATCATGACCAGTTTCTCGTTTGAGTTGAGAAACGAACCTTTGAAATGCAGCTAGCATCTCAAGCTTGGTCTTCAAGCATTTAATGACTCAAAAGCCTGAGCAATCATCTTTAAATAAGACAAAGTACACCACTCTTCCCATGGAGGGTGTGTTCATTGGCCCACAGAGATCCAAGTGGATGAGATCACTAGGAGTCTTAGAACGTTCTTATTACTCATCAACTAGAAACGATGTTCTACTATGCTTACCAAAAGTACAGCCAGGACAAAAAGATTTGTATTGACTGTTAAGAATAAGGCCATCAACAATGCCTTAAGACTCCATCTTTTGAATTATAGCATGATTCAAGTGTGCTAGTCATCTATGCCAAATGTCCAAGGTTTGTTTGCTATTGGCAGAAATGGATATGCCAAACGAGATAGCTGAAGTAGCTACAAAAGTTGTGGTTTTGACCTCATAATAGACAACCTCTACATTTAATTTATATATACGGTTGTAAATAATTCTAGTCATAACAATTTCCCCCGCATCAAACATCTGACAACTAATATTTGTGTGCAAAGTATAGATCTTTTTCTGGGCGGCAACATATGATGAAAAAAGATTTCTACCAACTAAGGGTATATGAATTATCCCTTTCAGAACACCAAAGCTATACCATTGGCCATGCTGGATCTTGATCAAAATATCCTCGATGCTAATGACTAGCAGCATGGAACCTTCGATGCCTTGCACAGATTGGCGCTCCATGGATACTTCTTGATAAGTGGTGAAAAAAGATTTGTTGTCTGTCATATGCTCTGTGCAACCACTGTCAACATACTAGTGAGTTGATTTGGGAGGGAGTTCTCCGATTGTCACCATGAACGCTCTGTGAGGTGTAGATCGGTTTTTTTATCACTACTACTTTGCCCTTGAGTTTAAGACTCTTGATGCTTTTTTTAATCTTGTTTACTAGCTTGGCATTCACGGCCCCAATGACCTATAATGCCGCACTTCCAACATTTACTAGTTTTCTTGCAATTGTTAATCTTCTTTTGTCTAGCCGCTCATTATTCAGGTGTATATTCAATGGTTTTACTTCTAGTTGAAGCTACGTAAGCAACAGTGGCTATGGTCTCATCAATCCTAGTCTTAAACGTGCTCTCCATTTAGAGTAGCTAGAGCATAAAGTTGTCGAGAGTTTTAACAATATCTAGCTGCATGCACCAAACAGGGATCAGACTGTTGTATCCTTCAAGGAGGTTACAGAGGATTTTGAAAATAACTGCTTATTCATTAAATGTGATGTCACCGCGAATGCTAATTGTTGAACAATCACATCTAATCTATTGACAAAGTCTGCGATACTATCTACCTGACCCATTGAGCACTTATAGAACTCTTATTGTAAGGTATGAATATTTTTAGAAGCATTTGGCTGATGGAACAACTTAAGTTTATCCCAAATCTACTTTGATGTGATGCAATTGGTTACGTATTTGAACATGCTTTCATCTATAGCCTGACAAAGAATGCTAATGGATTGGTTGTCATTTTTACGCTAGGTAGCTACCAAATCAGTTGTTGTTATGGCAATTGGTTTAACCTCGGTACCATCGACAATGTCCATTAAATCCTTACCGAGTAAGATGGCTCGCATCTAGAATTTCTAGATATAGAAATTTGTTCCCTTAAACCTAGAGATGCCTAACAAGTCTCGTCTATTGTCAGCCATGACGAAGGAAGGTTTGAATTTTTGTATACAAGGCAATTTTTTTAAACAAAAAAACAAAAAAAACAGGCTTAGTCTCGTTTATGAAGGCAAGAGGCCCATAACCTATTGAAATTAAATGCACAAACGAGCTCACACTAGACTCAACAAGTTACTCAAACATAGTACACAAGTTGCACGATACAAATACTATAGCAACAAGACAAATATTTTATGCTCAATAAACATGTCATACACTCCCTTTGTACCAATCCTCGGCATAGAGTACACTCGCTGCTGAACTTAATGCCCACTAGCTCAGTAACTTCCTTACAACCAAGTGAAATATATGCATACAAGAGAGACCTAAACCCCTATTCAAGAGTTATCAACCCCCTGTATCATGCAGGAAATCAAGAAGCTATGATGGTTCGTATTCCCTATTTCAAAATATTTGCTGTGTTGACTCACCATAGTTTAGATACTAGATGCCATGTTGTGTAAGAAACGAATGTCACCTAGTGCCTAGGTATCATCCAATAAAAAATTTCATCTTCAATGTCTATGCAAATAGTGTTGATAGAATAGAATCCACTAGGAAATATATATCCACTATTAGTAACAGAATTTGGATACGAAAGGACATTTGTTAAATTTCCATTTGGATTTAATTTCTCCGGTGAGAATGCAAGACCCCAACTCTGTATTCAACCTGCTGGTTGTCATCGTCAAAATTGCGGTGACAATTGTTCCGTCAATGGATCAAATGAGGGGAGTCTGGCTTGCTAAGTGTTTGAATTGCGCACAACGCTATTGCATTGTTTCTTCAATTCTAGCTAAACAATGTACGTGTAATTCATTCGACTTTCTTCAAGAGCAGGTTGGAGGAATGCCAGGGAACCGGCCTAGATAGAGAGTCTTTTGAATTAATCTTTCCAAATGTGAAAGTTGCACAACTAGTTGCAAGTTGGTCCCGCTTCCAAAGTTAATTTGTGGACCTAAAATCCAAAAAGTACTCCGAAGAGGTGTTGGAAGTATCAGTAACAATGCTTGAAATCTGGGAAGAGGTTAGGGATAGCTTGTTGTACACAATGTTGTAGAAAAGTCTAATCTTGGAAATTAGATTGCAAGTGGGAGAAGGTTGGCAACAATACAAAGCTACTCTTGAAATGCAATTTCTATCTATTCACATACAAGTGAATACATCATGAAAGTTAGCGTAAGCAATTTCAATTCTAAAGAACTTGACAATTGTTTTCCAATTCCAATTTTGGAATTCCATCCTAGTACATGGAAGTCCATCCTAGTAGGTGTCAAAGTAACTTAAAATTGAGGCTAATTTAATAGCTACTTGTGATTGGGAAAGAACAATACTATTGAAAAGTTGCATTGTAGAATTGTGCACTCTTACACTAAGACATGCATGAAGAATTTTTCCAAGGGTTAGTCAATCTTGAGTGCAATGTGTTGTTAAATATAAAGATAATCTACTAGAGTTTGTTGAATCCTAAACTATATCTTTATTCTTGGAATGAAAATGGGTGGTTTAGATAACACATTAGTTATAGTGCATTCTCCATGCAAAATTTTATTGTCTTCTATTCTTTGTCTACAAGGTTTAAAAATTGTTTGTTGAAACAAGTCAATGTAGCCCTTTGAGGAGGTATTTGAAGAATCCATTTCTCTGTTAAGGGAAGTGGATCGGAGGAAGGAAGAGAGCACATGGGGTTCCCATAATTCTTTTGGCCATAAACACTAACAAAGTTCTTTCAACATGTTTTGGAAATTACATGTAATGAGATATGGGAGCTCTTACCAAGCAAATTTCATTAATAGTCATGATTGTGTCACCATGAAAGTTTGATGTTTTAACCACAAGTAGACAAATTGTGACCAAGAAATTAAAACCTCTATATGTTGTTTGCAAAAGCTATAAGAACTAAAAGTTCAATTGATATATTTGAATCCATGTTATCAATTTCAATATCCTAGTATTGAACATTTTTCAAGATAATATATTTTTTGCGTTGATTGTTTAGGCCACAGTTTTAAATGAAAGCTTGGATTTAACCAATCCTGCAAACCTTTGGTGCTATCTTGAACAAAGAGACAATTGATTCACACTAGCCCTAGAGAAGAACCAAAGTTCATATTTGCACCTTTCTGCAAATATGTGTAATTACACATTCATTTTGTGAACCACTCATGAAGATCTATGGTAGGAAGAACCATCCTCACAGCACTTTGGATTCTAGTCGAAGTGGTTCATTTGGGCTTTTTTTCTGTCGCAAACCTCATGCTACTCTACAATAATGTTGATGTTTGTTTCAATTAGTGTATGTGCAACATATTTTTGGACTTTTTTCATCACACTTTTAAGTTTTGGGTTTTATAAATAATTTTTATAATCCAAAAAAATTTGAGATTTTTCATCACTTGCGTATCTCGATTTGGCAATTAGCTTTGGCAATCATGAGTGCCAATGATGGTGGTAATTCTAGATGTGATGATTTAATAGTGTCAAGATAACTTTGTTTGAGGATTCATCACTCTGGCCTCAAGTAATATAAAGTGATGAAGCCTGATTCTAGGACTGAATTGAGGATTAATGTGCTCTTGTATTTTCTTAAGGCTCAATATAAAAAATATATCACATACATCTTTTCTTTTTTCTTCCTATTCCTCCAATTTCAAAAATAAAAGAAAAAATGCTTTAAATTTTTTAATTCTTTTTTTTTCTTCCTATTTTTTCTATTTCAAAAATAGAAGAGAAAGTTTTTCAAATTTTTTGAACCTTTTCCTTTCTCTTCACATTAAAATTAGAGTTGATGTTGAAACTAGAGTTGTATTCCATATAATTTTCATTTATTTTCATGAGAATTTATACAATTTCAAGCAATAAATAATGTTTGATCATAAGGGTGTTATAATTGTGAAAGTGATTTGAAGTTTTTCAATCCTCTTTTCACCTATCAAATCTAAAAGTTGGTCATCAAAAAATATGAGGATAAAGGGCCTAACATGCATAATCCCAATCAATTTATGGCTTCTCAAAATCTACTCTACAATTTTTTTAAACGAATTGTTAATGTGATTTTTTTTTAAGATCTAGTGTATTTGAGGCTCATTTCCAAGAGCCCTCAACACTATGAAAGTCAAGATTGCAATGGGCACCCTTGTACAAAATCTTGAATAAAAAATCATAATCAATTATTTTCAAAAATTGGATTTTTATGCTAACACTAGACTTCAAAAAGACTTTATATTTAGATATAGATATAAACTACTAAAAATAGCAACTTGGTTAAGTTTTATTAAACTTGAAAATATTGTTAACACCAAAATTTGATGGCTTAGACATTTAGAAATTAAAAACAACTCTACCAAATTAACATGTATCAAATATCAAATAAAAATAAACATCTTATGTTGAGTCAATCAAAAATAAACTTTAAATCTCATATTTAGTTAAGAACAATTTTACAAAACATCTTATCAAACAAACAAAATTGTATATATTATATTATAATAACTATCTTGTAATAAATTTATATAATAAATTATATTAACTATATACACTTCCTTAGAGCCCCCAACTCAACCCACCACTCCCAATTTTTAAACTAAATTATTGACAACAAATAAGCTCCAAAAATTTAGCATTGCAAATTGGTGGAAGTTTCTTGAGCTCACAATTAACAAGCATGACCCAAAATAGAAAACAAAAGACTTTGCATTAGTAGACGGTGGAGATTTGTACGATCTAATGGAGGAGCCCAATCTGGCTCCAATCCGGCCCTTGATGAGAAATCGGGCCACCCAAAACCTCATCCCAATTGCTCCTTTGGGGCCGGATGGTTTGGCGCCAAAACCATGCCACCTAAGGCAACACATAGGATGAGTTGTAGTTCCATCTGGACCCAATTATGAAGCCCTTGGCCAAATTTGGAGAAATAAAACAACCCTATTGGTTCAAACTTGGAGAGTTTTGGCCGGCCCTCACTCCAGTCCCAAGTATAAACCAGCCCTGTTATTATAAGTTCTCTTATGTGGTTACTACACTAATGATGATATATAGTGTTGACAACACTAATCATGAAGCATAACACTAATTGTCAACAATCCGGTTAATGTTACCAACACTAAATGTCAACATAGACACTATTTGTCAACTATTGGATATAAATTTTTTACAAGTTTACATTTAGTGTTACCTAACTATTTCATCAAAATGCAAAAAAAAACCCGTATGAACTCAAGAAACTTAGTACATGCTCAAAAAAGTTATTGCTCAGAAAAGTGAACACAACACTAAATGCCAACTAATTGAAGTTTAAAGTGACCAGGGTAAAAATCTAGGTAACACTATTTATCATCATTAGTGTAGTGATGGACTTGTCACATACAGATCTACCTCAGAAAGAACTCTCCATTCACAATGGTCTTAGGACCAGCATCGTTATTATGAGAGTACATAATTTTGAATTATGAACTGTTGGGCAGCTGAGCTATATCAATTGCCTCTAATTTCTCTCTCCTTCAATCCGACTTCCTGAGACTCTGGCTATCGAGAATGTTGTAATATGTCAAATTTTGAGCCTTCTTGGCTGTGGTGGCTACTCTGTAGACCATCTTACATCATGTGTACCTTGACAAAGGGCCAGATATCCTCTTCTTTTTCTTCTTCTTCATGTAGCTAAAGCATTGTCTTACACAGCTTGAGGTGATAACTACAAGACCTACTTGCTCTGCTCTGTGTTTCCTATCTTCCATGGTGTGTGTTTCCTATGCCATTGAAGGTCTTTGTCAATGGGTGATGAAGTTTCAAAAGTTACCGCTTACTCAGTATAAATTTTTGCCACTGCTGAGGGAGGTTCATCTCCTCATCAACGGTAACATTTGCTTGACTATAACACCCAGTTTGAGTCACCTTTCAGAGACTGGTCAGAGGAGAATATTTTCCACGTCCCTTCTGCTCAATGTGAGCCCTTCGTTAAACCAAACAGCACAGATAATTCGGCCAGTGAAACTACGTGGCATTATGTCCGGTGATCTTTTGGGGCCTCCTAGCTCCCAGCTCTTGAAGGTTACCAAGTCGACAATGCTTCTTAATTGAATTAATTGCAGACGATCGAGCACCATAGCCAAAGTGTTGACGATGAGATGATTTAGTGTTGAACTCGGCATTGAGCAGCCATTAATGATGGGAAACATGCTTAAATGCTTCTTCACTCCATTTTTATGTGTAGTTTAACTTAAGAAGAAGGGTGGAAGTAGTGTGGAATTTCATTTGGTCTGGGACTGACTTGAGTACTTCCACAGTTCCACCACTAACTTGCAATTACCAACCAAGACGGACTCTGAGCAAGGAAGTGAAGGCAATGTTGCGCACTGGCATCGCAACAGCTGGTCTGGTAACCTCCCATTACCTGCCGTGGAAAGGACCTCGCACAGTTAGTAGCACGTGAACAGAACATGCCCAGCTCTGGCAAACCTCGCTTTCATGATCATCAGGTCTGTCGCTTCAAGCCACGAAGTAAGTGAAGGTGCCTTTCGTTCTGTTGGCCATGCCAATTCAACTGCCTCTTCAGCTCGCTCTTGAGACCAAAGCATGTCAAAAATGTAACAAAAGCTATAACTCCTCCTTGATCAACACTTGTACTCTGAAGGATTTGGATTGTTCTTTGGTTTTTTTGGAAGGATTACGACATCGATCTCGGTAACAAGTCCTCCTCACTTGGACCTAATTGATGGAGCAGTCAGTGAGTCTCAATCAATTTTTATATAACCTATGTAGTACTTGGACAAATTCAATCTTCAGTTCTTCTTCTTTTTTAAAACAAGGAACGAAGACAAATTCAATCTCAGATGGTCAACACCGTACACTCACAGAATGGCGAAGATGACAATGCAAATCTCTTACGGAAGCAGCTTTACAATAGTTCTAAATGAAAAGCCTTCAGTTGTTGCATCTCCAGAAACATTGATTTGGAATATCACTCTGATTGAACCAATGAGACTTACAATTCCAGAAAAAAATTGGTTTATCAAAAAAATCACAAGAATCATTTGCTAAGTAAGGTGGAAGCACCCAATTCAGTGTTGGATCTAACTAAGATTGAATGTAAATCATGCATTCATTTTGGAAAAAAAATCTACAAACATCAAGGATCTCTTATAATTGTGTAATAAATAAAAAACAGACCTTCGATATTCCTAGATTATGCTCTATAAATGAATGTATGATACATTTATTCATGTGTATTTGAGTTCACAAACCTAGCTAAATCACATCTTAAATTATCCTTTGCAAACTATCAAACCATAGAGAATTTCATTAAAATGGTAATATTCCCTATGCCATTTTCACAGTTCAAAGTTCAAACTGGGCGGTCTAAAATCTAATATTGTCCTAAATTTTTGAAATCCACATATTTCCTAGATATCAAAAATTTAGGACAAGAATAGATTTCAAAACAAGTGATCTAAGAAATCTAGAAAAGGTCTAGATTTCATATATCTAGAAGAGGTGTAGATTTCTAAAATCTATGACACTAATAGAGTTCAGACTGCACAGTCTGAACCTTGAATATGCCAGTCAAGGAAATATTTGTCATTTTAATAAAATTCTCCATAACCCTACTTTTGGATGGAAAACAAACAAGCAAGATATCAAAAAATGATAAGTACTTGTAGTTGAAAGGCAACAACAATGTGCTATTTTAGGTAATGCTTGAGTTCATTTATTTTGGATAATAAATTAATGATATCAAGGCTATTGCAAGAAATGCTTGTACTATTTTGTATCAAACATTTGTGGATCAATTTGGTTTAGATACATAACTATTAGAGTGATGCTAAAATTGCCATAAATATTTTACCACAGAGAATATACTTCTACTTATTGGGGGATATTTTTCAAAAATAGAATGACTATGGTATAGTTCTCTTGAAGGTTTATCACATTTGACATTTTTGGAGGGTTTAATACTTTTGAATAGCTTGGGGGGAGTTACAACTTCAAATTTTTACAAGCTCATCTCATGACTCCTTCACCCTTTCCTAAAGAAGGGTTCAAAAAATAATATCATGAATGCTTTAGATTCTTACTTGAAGAGTTTTGCAATCCAAGGTTTGTATGGTTTATGAATGATTACAAATTCAATTTTTCTTCATTACATGCCTTCATAGGGAAGTTCACAACAATTGCCATAATATTTTTCCATAAACAATAGCTCCACTTCTTAAAAAATAATTCAATTGGACACACCATTTCAACAAAAATTACAACTCCTTTATTGTAATTACACTACAAACTATACACTTCAACCTACCAACGCCATCATAGAAAAAAGGAAGTATGAAAAGTGAATTTCATTCATTTGCATGGACAAATGTAGAGGAGACGTGTGCCTAAACCACTTAAAATCTAGGAGTAATTACTATGATTTTTACCAAGAAAGTAATTCAAAAAATCATATAATTTTTATTTTAATGTTTTGAATTATGAAAAAATGAAGTTCAATTTCATATATATATTACTACATGAGAAAAATATCAAATTTTTGAAAGGTATATTTTCATATAGAAAACTAATGAAGTTTGACCAAACTAAAATATGGAATGTCCTTTGAGGGCTAATCTATCTAAAAGTATGTTAACACTTGTTGTCAAGAGTGGTGTTACAAGGGTCTCAAGAATGCATTTGGGTATACAATTATAATAGATTCACTTTACTATCACTACTTCTAACAACATCCATTTATATAGATAATTATTTTCCTCAAAAGCAACCAAAGACTACCTCACATTGTCCACGTATGATTGTAGAATTCCTTGCAAGGAGATTCTCTAGAAAAAATTCAGACCACTGCATACTCATACAATGCAATGGCTAGAGTCCTCATAACATTCAAGGTAAATGAACCCATTGCAAACATAAATGGGAGCAAGGCTACTGTCATAGACAAAATTATATTGGTTAATGAAATATGCACCCCTAATATAATTTTGTTCACAATGGGGTCACTTACCTTATGTAGGTTAAACTTAAGGTAATCACAATTATAACAAAAAAAGTTATTTTGCACTACTTGACATAATTGTTATACATGACTTTCTAAGTTTTCCAAAGTTAGAATTGTTTTTGTCAAATTTCATGATGCTTTTACCTTTATGTGAGTAGGAGAGAAACTATATTTTAGAAGTAACTTTGCCTTGTTGTCAAACTAAAAGTATCCAAAAAATTTAAGTTCAATGTTAAAATTAGTTTTTAGAAGAAGAAACTTGCATCTCCTTCTTTTCATGAGCCTTCTTTCAAAAATTTTGACAAACAACAATTCCTATTGATTTCTCCCCTTGCAACCACTACACTTTTCTATGTAGAATTTCAATGTGTTTTTTTCACTTTGTTATGCAAGGTTGGATAAATCCTACATGACTACGTGAAAATCCACCCTAACTCTCATAGCTGAGAAAGAGCCTCCATCAAGGTTCTACCTTCCTCCTTGAGATGGGTACACCAAAAATTGCACCCTACCTAATCCCCTCCCATCATCACTGTGTGTACATCTTCAAAATCAATGTGTACATATGTTGGAGAAACGATTCTACCAAAAAATCTTTGACCCTTCGTAACTTTTGCATTTGGTATCCAAATGTCACGTTCTTTGGTGCGTTGAAACCTCCTTTCAAATTGCCAACTAGAAAACACAAAAATCTGACCGGTCTAATGATAGTAACTAGGCAAAGTAGCCCCAAAGTGACAGTTTTGGGGGTACCCACCTTAGTTGTCCTTTGACTAGGACCAAATGCACAAGAAAGATAGTTGGTTGAGTGTTTGGAATTGCAAACACACTCACACAAAGATAGCTCTCTCTTTTTAGGATTTCCGCCATCGGAGGTAAGGTAGGAGGTCCATAAATTGTCCATTTAAGCCTACCTACTTCATCAATGACAGTAATAGATACTTCAAGAAGCATGTTACTCACTCCTAGATAGGGGACGCATTTAGAACCCGGTCAATTTAAGAACCTCCTACCTTATTATAACTGCCATTCGATGATGGCATGGACTGCTTCACTTGCTGGCTTGCTGCCTGAGCTGAGGTTCCGTGATTTTCACTTCACGAGTTGTGCGCAGAGTCACTCTGTTTACGGTACTCACCTTATGATGAAGTTGCAGAGGCAATCAGTCACATGGCTGTCTTCTGCTCCCCCTGCTACTGCTGCCGCCCCTCCCCCCGCCTCTGCAACTTCTGACATCGATTCCGCAGCAAGCAGGCGGTAGCTGAGTTCTAAAACCAATTGGATTTTTTGAAGTTGTTTTCAATCTTTCGAGAACGAGGATGGCGAGGCCCGGGTTTTAAAGGCCGAGTTAAAAAAAAAATAGAAGGACTGAAAACCAGCGGTTAACAAGCTATTGTTGTATCTGTCAACACTAATTTTTAGTTTTTGAATCAAATGAGTTCTGTCTAAAAGGACTTGATCCTCCCAGGCAGAGCCGTCACCGAGGAGCAGCTGTGCAAACCGATTGGATTCAAGATTTTGACACTGGTGATAGTGTTAGAATCTTACCTCTTCACCCGTAAAGAATCAAATATCTGTTCAATCCAAATTCAGGGAGGCCTCAGGTAGGCTTCAGGTAGCCTCAGGTAGGACGCAGGCAGATACTACAAAGTCCACACTACAAAGTCTATTATGAATGGATCTTTTAAGGCAGGAGGTTCATAAATCGCCCATTTAAGAGCTGAACCTGAATTTTGGAGAGGTGAAGCTTCTTGAAACAATTTTTAGTAAATTTTCTTTGAAACGCAAGTGGAATTGGCATCTAACCCAAGTCGTTTCATATTTTTTGGAGCTTTGTGGAATTAGTTATGAAATTTTGAAGTTGAAATCATGGCTTTTTTTTTCATTTTTGAAGAAATGCCATAGTGGCGATATAAAATGTTACAATGGTGCTCCAAATTGCAACATTCATCCACTTATTGGATGTATAGTGTGGTTTTCATCCACAATTAGGCGATTTCATCTAATATATTTTTTAATTTCAAAGTTGTCTGGCGATTTCATCCAGGTTTTTTGGCATTTTTTATAACCTTTTTTAGCTAGATTTTTTTTTCTGGTGCAAACTGGCACCAAAAAGTAAAAAAAAAAAGACTTGGGTTGAAATGGCATAGGGCTCTAACCTCGCCCACCTCCTAAAACGTACATTGTTTGTACATTGTTGAAGGCTATGAAAAAGCAACATGTAAAAAAAGTGTATATTTGAGGAGGTGGGAAATTTGGAGCTTGTGCGCTTTTAGAACTTCCTACTTTATTGAAATTTTGACATGAGGTGCATAAATGTGTCTACAACAAATACTTTTTTAAATTTCCAATCACATACCTTTGAGTAGCATGTGGTACACTTTTTATATACTTTATTTGGTTTGCTTGTAGCTATCTTGCTATGGTATGTGATACCATAGTTAAAAGTCTCAACTATATGTAGTATAGTGTAAAAAATACTCACTTCAATAGGAGTCAAAGTTTGTTGACTTTGTTGGGTAGGACTAAAATCAAACTTCACTATATAGTAAATTCAAAAGTTGGAACTGTGCAATCTACAAAGTTTCCCATTTTTTTAGCCACACATTTCCGTACTAAATTAATACAATATTTTATGTTAAATTCTAGAAGAAGAAAAATTATGTCCTATGCATTAGATGTTTGATGGTGAAAAATTGTTTAAAGATTAATGATCCATATCACAATTGTATATCCATCAATAATATTAATCAAAATTCCAACTAAAAAAATTCAAACAATAAATTGTACAATCAATCATGGTAGAACCACCCATTTTCAACTAAGGATCCATACACAATTTGTAGGGTGCATCTATTTCTGACCAAAATTGGAACTTATTTATTTTGCTCATTTTCAAGATTGGGACTAATAAGGTCATGACACATGTCCCGAAGTAGTGAGCAAGAAAGTAGGAAGTAGGGGAGTGGGAAAATAGTTCTTCAATGATTGGAATTGGAAGACTCTATACATTGGGTATGGATTGAGGCCAACTTTCAACTTGTAAAATTCATAATAATTTCAATTCAAGGCATAAAATTTCCAAAAAAATTATAATCCATGTGCTTTCTATCTTTCTACATGACAAAAAATTTAGGTTGCTTTACACTGCTCTAAAACATGTGTAGAATTGCTTAAGTGGTTAACTATGGGTAGTCCTATTATAAATGTTGAAAAGATTAAAACAAATTTACAAATGGTGGATTCACATATTCAATGACTTCTTTGTGAAATATTTACCATATTTTAGGCGACCTTATTTTCAATAAGGAATGATAATGTGGATCCTCATGAATAACAAGTAGTAATACTACGAGTGGCTTGCTTTCAGATTAAATTAAACCTCCAAAGGTGAGGGAGACCATATTTTGGATTTATATTTTTTAGTTGTTGTGAACAACTTTTATCAAAATATTCTTTTGTTAAAAAAGAAGTTTATTTCTTGAACCCTTACATGTAATGTTCTTCACTCAATCTTATTAGATATGGATTTTTTTTCCTGCATTTACATTTTACTTTTCACAACATGGTTAATCAAAATGGTCCTTCCAAACTCACACATCCTTCATCCCTAAACAATTAACCCTAAATGCCTATGTGTTTTTTTGAGAGTCTAGGAATTTGCTCTAAATTGAATAAAAAGTCAATAGTTTGATGAGTTGTATCAATTTTTTTGGAATTGAAATGGTTCGAATTCAAACTAGACATGTAAGAAATCACTTAGGAAAAGAAAACACAACAATATCACTTATAGATTGAAAGATTAATTTATATTTGATCATGAGGGTTGTGTATAAACCAAGATCATAGTATACAACAGATTGAATGCCACAGCCAACGTCAAATACACAATAAAAAATAAAAAAAATGCATAACAAACACACCCTCAAATGTCTCATGTATAAAAAGGAGCCCTTCTGATCAATTAGGAACAAACATATATGTAATTGGGGGTGACTTTCGGTGATACTGTTGCAACAATTGTATATATTCAAGCCAATGTGTTGGTACATAGATAGGCCAATCAAGTTGATGAAGAAGTGGCTAAAGGATTGTAGGTTGAGTGCAATGTAAGCTCCACCCTTAATCGCCTTCAAATTTTTTTTGGAGTTGAATCCTATGGCCAATCTCATTGTAACTTGATAATATGAATTCGTAAATAGTATCTATAAATTGAACGACAATATGATCACCAAATATAAAAGACCATCTCTGAAAAATTGTTGTCAAGTGAGAAATACTTAGCAATCTATACACAAAGTCAAGCGGTTTTCACTCCATAAAAAGAGAATCCAAGAGTGCAAGTGTGAGAGAAGAAGTAAAGACTTTATTAAATGATAAACCACCATCTCCAAGCAAAGCCAAGAACTCACAATCTTGTCCAAAAACACTCACAAAACTTAACTTGACCATAATGTCAAGTCAAAAGAGTTCTCTTCATCTAAACACTCAAACCTTAAGATAGATGAACTTTAATATTTGGATGAATCACATCCCAAACTAAGGTGAACTCCTATGGAAGTTCATCTAACACTAGAATATGGCCCTAATGTCACTTCACATGACATGGTGTTAAAACTACAAATGCTATTTGAAGTCTTTCAATCCTCTTTTCAAATGTCAAATCTATAAAGTTGGTCACCAAAAAAATATGAGGATAAAGGGTCCAACATGCATAACCCCAATCAATTTATGGCTTCTCAAAATCTACTCTACAATTTTTTTAAATGAATTTCTAATGTGATTTTTTCTCCAAGATCTAGTATATTCGAGGCTTGTTTCCAAGAGCCCTCAACACTATGGAAAGTCAAGATTGCAATGGACAACCTTGCACAAAATCTTAAACAAGATAAATCATGATCAATCATTTTCAAAATTAGATTATTGATCCTAAAACTAGATTTCAAAAAGAATCTTAAAATATATATAAACTACTAAAAATAGAAACTCAATTAGGTTTTATTTTACTTCAAAAAATTGTTGACACCCAAATTTGGTGCCTCGGACATTTAGGGATTAAGGCCTACTCCAATCTCCCCACTCAAATTCCTAGCAAATCTCCAAAAATCCAGCTGGCTACAAGAAGTAAAGTAGAAGGGTCTAATAGCGCTCAAGCTTTGAAATCATCCACCTCCTCAAACGTACACTATTTGTACATGTTTTTTTTTTTACCGGAAATCTACAAACAATATACATTTGAGGAGGTGGGCAATTTTAGAGCCCTACGCCATTTCAACTTCAAAAATTCATAACTAATTCCACAAAGATCCAAAAAAGATGAAACGACTTGGGTTAGATTTCAATTCCATTTCTCTTTGAAGTAAAATTTACTTAAAAATATTTCAAGAAGTTTCACCTCCCCCAATTCAGGTTCCAGCTCTTCTTAGATGGTCACTTTATAGACCTCCTCTGTCAATGCAACCCCTTCTTCCCCGTTGTCCAGAGGCAATAAACACTTGCCCCCTGCCTCAGAGATGACAGTCACAGCTGGTCCTGCTGAAAAGCAGACACTGGCATGCCACTTTCATATGCATTGGTGCTTCACACATCTCAGGAACTGGTAAGCCTCACCATTCAAGTGGATAGTATGCATCCACCTCCAGCTTACAATCATCATGCTCTTGTACAATGTACAGTACATTACGTTTGTGTGCATTTACACCCAAGCAACTTCAAATTGCAATGAATCATCACACCCACATCGAGGAGGAACGCTCACTCGTCGTCGTTATCTAGGTTTTCATCATAAATTTGCGATGAAATAGTTGAATGATGTTTCTCCAAGACGAAAGCATGACAGATTTTGTGACAAGAGTCATGACTCTACATGCTTAATGTAGTAGATGTAAGGTACACTACCCACATCGAGGAAGAATGCTCACTCATCGTCGTTATCTAGGTTTTCATCATAAACTTCCGATGAAGTAGTTGAATGATGTTTCTCCAAGATGAAAGCATGACAGATTTTGTGACAAGAGTCATGACTCTACATGCTTAATGTAGTAGATGTAAGGTACACTATCCCATTTTAGACCAAATGGGAGCAAGCCCATTGTAGGCTAAATTATATTAGTGGTGTCCAATCAATGAATTGATTGTAATTTGTTCATGATTGTGCATCTATTGGGTGTTTGCATTTTGTAAGATTGTTGTGTTGTTAACGAAATGCTCCATGCACATGAATATGAATACTTAATTACTACAGTGTCATGATCGTCATCTCTTTCAATCATTCTTATGTACGTTGAATGTGCACCACTAACATAATTTAGTCCACAATGGGCTTACTTCCATTTGGTTCAGAATGGGGTAGTTTATATTATACATGTATGACATTAGAAATGTTTCCATGGATTCTAGAAGCTTGCTTACAGTGGGAGCAACATTGTTGCTTCTCACCAACGATAAGGTAAAGGGGCCTTAAATCGACCAAGTTCTAAATGCGTCCTCTATTTAGGAACGAGTGGCATGCTCCTTGAAATATCTATTATTGTCATTAATGAGGTAGTTAGACTCAAATGGGCGATTTATGGACTTCCTACCTTAAGTGTACAGAACGTTGGATGTAATGCAACAAAGATTGCTTAGTGGTATTGTAACCCTCATTACCTTGGTTCATGCTTGGTGCTAGTTTTGTTTTTTCATTTTCTATAAAGTGCCATAGTGGCGATATTAAATGTAATAGTGGTTCTCCAAATTTCAACATTCACCCACATGATGAATAGAAACATCACATTAGCACATATCACATATCCGTAATTCTATTTTCATCCACAATTTTATTCAAAATATTTTTTTAATTTGAAGTTTTCTGAGCAATTTACAGGATTTTTTTTCATGTTTTTTTTTTCTATAGGAGTGGTGCCGGGCCAAAAAATTTGGTGCAATTTTGCACCAAATCGCCATAAAAACACGTTGCTTGGTGCCTTCCCACTGACTCTCTTTATTGAAGAAATGTACAAAAGTTTAATGGTGATATGTTTTAATTTAATTGGTAGATATCTTTTAATGTAAGATAGAAGTATCCATATCCGACCACGTACCCATGTGCAACCTATAGGGTGCTCTATTTCCTACTAAGGCTGGATTCAATTTCCAACTAAGCCTTGGAATACGTTCCAACTAATAAGGTCATGAGACATGTCCCAAAGTGGTTAGCATGAAAGCAAGAAGTAATGAGTAGGAAAGTAGTTTGGCTAAGATTGGAATTAGAAGCGTCTAGTGGTTGTCTATGGGTCTAAAGCACTTTTTGCCTCCCAAAATTCATAGTAATTTCAGTTCAAGCGATAAAATTACCAATTTTTTTGCAATCCATGTCATTTCTATTAATGCACCTCTGAAAATATTTGCTTTGCCTTGCAACACTCTAGACCATGTCTAGAATTATTTAATCGGTTATGGATACCTTCACCTTAGTTATTTGATGCAATTTTCTACACCTTTTAAAAAATCTTCTACTTGAATCTGTCCTCCATTTTTAAAATTCCTACCAAAATTGCCTACACCCTACCTACCAAATGCTCAGTCAGATTGGGAGGGTACAGTCCATTTCTTTCTCATTTGTACTCCAGAGCATCGGATTGATTTGCTTCAGTGAAGTGTGTCTGAAGTCTGAACTCTGAACAGCTCTGAAGGTAAGATAAATTATTTAGTTCATAATTTAGTTCGTAACAATGATTGAAGGAGCAGACTGACTGATGATCATGTCACTGTAGTAATTTAAGGATTTCATGTTCATGTGCATGGAGCATTCAATTAACAGCACGACAATCTTGCAGACGCCCAGTGGATGCACTCACAGGTCAAGCAAATGAATGGAACATAATAAGTTACAACCTCAGTATGGAAGTGTGCTGTAAAATGGATCATCTCCTTCAAATGTGATCTTTGAATGGACCACTTTAGCAATTCAATGCATCTAACAAAAATGATTTTTCTAATGCAAGAGCCAATCATAGTCTTTGAATCTGCACATCTCTTTACAAGTTGCAAGTGGACAGATTTGGGGAGACTCACGGTCACAAATGAAATAGGTGCCTATGTCCTTTGTCTTTGAAAATTTTATAAATAATTCAAAAATGCTTTAAAGAAATACAAAACCACTTGTGTTAGGTTCCATGTCTATTTTTCTTCTCTGAAAAATGATTAAAAAAAAATTATTTTGTTCATGGAAACATATGAAAAAGGCAGACCAACCCTTAAATGGTTGCTTTTAGAGTATACTACCATAGTTTGCTTGTAAAGCCGGACCTTTTAAGAGCTAGAGCTGATTGCATTGGGGGAGAAGCTAAACTCCTTGAAATAATTTTCAGTAAATTTCTGTGAGAAGATAGATGGGATTGGCATCAAGCCCAAGTTGTTTCCTATCTTTTTTGACCTTTGTGGAATTAGTTACAAAATTTTGAAGTTGAAATGTAGTTGTCACTAATTGGAAGAGACCGCCTCTTGAAATGTACACTATTTGTACATTCAAGAAAGTAAAATGTACCTCCATGTTAGAAGTTGCTTTTAGAGTAGGATTGCTTTTGGAGCACCCTATCTTAACCCTCTAATTTTCCCTCAATATTGAGAAGTGGTGATATTAGACATATGAATGTTGGTAGATGTGACTTTAGCACTAAAACATTATTGTAGTAGGAAGTAACAAATTTTACTACTAATTGTGTGTATTACATGTATTGATGTTTGTAATTCAAATATTTTATGGTTAAATCAACCTCTCTACCTAATAGAACCCCCTTGTAGTGTGTTGTTCAACATATTTTTGTCCAAATTTTTTTATAGTTTATCCAAATAGAATTGCACGTGTTTTTTGTGATCATCTAATCAAGCATCTTGGGGATGATAGTGCTTGTACAAAGTGTACATCAAATGTGAAAATGATAGTTATAAGGATGTTCTATTTTTATAAGCATTATGTGTGAAGAAAAAGTTTTGAAATTGATATTAAACTAGTTTACTTGTGCAAAGAAGGATGCATGCACTTGAGAACTCAAAATGACACATTGATTTGTAGTTGTGTTTGGTTGCCCTGTAGAAATTATAGTGATTTTTGGAATTGATGGTTAGTAAGAATGTACAATCAATGCTCAATAAAGGCTTGAAAATACATCTAATGAAGTATAAGAAACCAAAGATAGAGATTCATAATATTTTCATACACATATTTTTTTAAGACAATATAATTTGACTTTGAGATACCAATTCATATTTGAAGTTGTATTTGTTATAAATCCATGTCTATAGTACAACGTACTTATTGGTCATCTTTTGTGACAAATATATTTTAAACATCCATTTTTTCTTGTAGTGACAATTGGATGTGTTGGAGGCAATTTTTAGACTCATGTGTGTGCAAAGTAAATACAAAAGGATCTTGTTTTGAATACACCATGGTCCATTCATTGAACTCAACCATGTGATTCCTACCACAATCATAAATTAAAAAATCAACCTATTACTTTTCACTCTGAGAAATTATAACTAAATGTAGATTGGTCCTAAAATTATGAAATTTTTTGAATTTCTTCTTTCACATAGAATTTATTGGAATTGTTTCATTGTGTCTCACTATTGCCTCCAATTTCCTTCTAATTTCCATTTGGTTGATAAATAATTGCTTTTTGGGCCTCTTACTTTAGTATTTGCACATAAACTTCTTTAGATTTGCAATTGCTCAAGTACACTACTAGAGAAAAGGATTTTTTAAGTGAGTTTTTAAATATAGTTCTATATATAAGATTGTAAGTAATGATCTTTTAGTAGATTATTTTTAAATTTTTATTAGAAATACATGTATTTTTAATAATTTTTTTAATGATAATCTCCTTAAAAAGTCATTATTTATAATCTTATGTTTAGGATTATACTTATAAACTCACATAAAACACCCCTTTCTCTTGTGGTGGTAAAATCAGCTCACTCTAGCTTTCCATAGTGAAGTAAGTTGTGATAATGCCACAAAGCTACAAGCTACAAAGAGATTTTATGGTGATGCAAGAAGTTTAATACCAATATCTCAAAAAATAACTTTGTATGAAATAGAATTGAAAACCTACAAAATTAGATTTTAAATTGTATGTTTGCATTTTTTTGTGTGTTTACTAGTATTGATCTTGATACCATGTTTTGAACTATAGATCGAGACTATCCAATCCAAAATCAAACTTTAGTATATTCTAAAGGACAAACTTTGTAACTATCATAATACCTTCTCCTTTTGTTTCTGAAAAAGTTCCATGTTTCCTTTGTAAAATACAAAAAAAACATAGGTCTTTTTTAGAAACAGAGGTAGTAATTAATACTTGCATTAATTTTCCAACCTTCTAAGACAATTTCATTGTAACTTTACATTCTTGTAATTGCACCTAATTGTGACCCCTTCCTGAAATTGTCTTCTACAAATTCTTGCCTACAATGTATAACCTTTGTTTATAAGAGCTTAGGGTCCCTTTTAAATACACCTATTTTCAACTCTTTGAAAATGCATAGTTCATTCATATGATGTCTAAAAAGAGCATTAAAAAAACTAAAATCTTCTTTGAACTTCCAATAATAACCAACAAAATATGAGGCAATTTAGCAATAAGAACAATATTCAAATTTTTCTTATTTAGATGCATTTTAGGTGTAGCTATCTTAATCAAATGCCCTTAAAATCTCTCATATAATGTAATGTACACATGTGATTGAACAACTTCCTTGTATCAGAGTTGTCAAAGTTGTGAACACATGCAAGTGTCAATACATTTTGAAAAGCTCCCAATTGCAACGATTGTCTCTCAATACTGATCAAGTGTGTTATACTCCCATTGTTTCCGAAAAAAGACCTATGTTTCCTTTGTATTTTACAAAGAAAACACATAGCTTTTTCAAAAATAAAGGTAAGGTAGGAGGTCCATAAATCGCCCATCTAAGCGCTGAAACTGAATTTTGGAGAGGTGAAGCTTCTTGAAATTATTTTCATAAAACATTCCTCGAAAGACAAGTGGAATTGGCATCTAATCCAAGTTGTTTCATATTTTTGGGAGCCTTGTGGAATCGGTTATAATATTTTGAAGTTGAAATGGCATAAAGCTGTAAAATCGCCCTCCTCCTAAAATGTACATTGTCTGTACATTGCTGAAGGCTAAAAAAACCCACATGTACACAGAGTGTACATTGGAGGAGGTGGGCGATTTTAGAGCCTGTTACCTTAGTAAGAGATTAACTTAAGCTTAGAAAGGGTTGAGTGAAAGTTCAAGCTACAAGAAGATAAGATATCATAGAGCAGAGAGACAGTACTCTGTGAGCTCTGACTGTAACGAACTTACTTGATTGTTTTAATTGAGAATTAAATACTAGAAGACAGCCGGTCCGGCACTCAGCCTCTGAAGCTGGAGGAGTAACTCAAGTGACAAGCACGGAAGGCCTTGAGCAGGTCAGGGTGGTGACAGACCCGTATGATCTACACCGATTTGTCTTATATTAGTGCGTGTTACAAAATAAACTTACATCAGCCATTTCTAACTCTTACTAAGCTTACTAGGGAGGAATACATCATACCATTGATATACGTACTAGTGCTATTCAAGTTGAAGAGTCATTCCAAACAGCAATTGGTAAAAATATTCCTCACTTGTAAAAAAGTTATCAGTTTACTTAGGAACACGGACTTTTAACAGGACAAATCCGTGCAGCTTTTGTAGGAGTAACTACAGTTGCAGATCTATGCAAAGACAAGCCGATGGTAATGGTTCCCGACATTGCAAGCGTCCCTCGCGATCCCACCAACTCCACAGATCTATCTATCAGCCAGACAGTCGGTGATTTCAAGTGTTGGGAATGTTTGGTGAAGGGAAAGACGAGCTAGCTAGTGTTGCGACGATGGCAGAGAAGGTAGCTAGCTAGACTTTGATTGTATGTGTCTTTTTTTTTTTTTTGCTGCGTACGAGCTTGCTAGCTAGATCTCAGCTAGCGTTGCCCAGACCGTGGGCCTTTCTTTCCTGCGCTAGCTTGTCATTTGCCAAGCTGAAATTAATGGCTGCCTTGTTGTATCATATGTTGAGTAGCTTGAGTTCAGGCGGTTTGGGGGAAGTGACGAGCTATGGCTTTTGGAAAGGATTCATTACAATAGTCTGTTCCTCTTGGTGTTGGTCGACATGAGTGTGTGCAGGCATGTGTTGAATGATCGAGTTTGTGGTGTTAATAGGAGTACGTAATAGCATTGATTCCATTGAAGTCAGTGAAGTTGCAATTTTATGTTGAAGGTGAAGCTCTGGAGTATATATCATATAGTTGGACGAGAATCAATGCGGTAGTCTCTGAGTCTCAAATAGTAGGCAACCCTTTGATGGATTTCAATCCGCCGGTTAATTAACGTCGGGTACTTGACTTGTGTCGTTCAGGCAGACGTGATCCTTCGAGCCATGTTGGTGTAACAAGTTGGGTTCTTTGCTTTGAACTCGGGGCTTTGAAATCGAAAACAGTGACCAAGTATTTCGGTGTCAGAACAAGCAGGAAATGAATCTGAAGAGGGGATTCTTCAGTTGAGCAAGAAAGAGTTTTCGCATTCACGGTTTGCATGGTGAGTATGTGTGTGTGCTTCAGAAAGGCAGATTGGTTTAGTGGTGTCTTAGTGAAAATCTCACTCAGAGGGGAAGCAGAGATCCATTTGAAACCTATAACTTTCCCTCGGGAAAAAACGAAGATTTGTAAATCGTCTGTCATCTGGTGTCGCCGGTTTCTATCAGGGCCAGACGAAACACTTGAAGGGGAGATTTATCATGCAAGGAAACGAACTTGCAGACTTACCGTGAAATGCATTGGTTTCTTATCCTTGGGGTCTAGGATCCAATCTCGACTCTGAACTCTGGGTCTCCGGGCGGTTTTTGCAGGGACCTACTGCTGCAAAGTGATACGTGTTTCTCAGGATTGATAACTTACTCTAGAAATCATCGGATACTCCGGGAGTGGAGTCTGGCGTGTCGGGACTACGAATGTCCAACCCACGCAATTCTTGAATTGAGATTAAATGTAAGTACGGTTCTGCTTCTTCACAGGTCTCTTAACCTCGTGGAGGTCCATTTCTACAGAGGGCAGCGTGCATTGGAAGCGGTTACATCTCACAATCTTGTCTTTCTTTTGACATTATATTGTTTTTTGTGTGTGAAACCTTCGATTGAGCATGTCGAATAACGGAGATCCAACTATTGAGAGTATGTTTGGTCATGTGAAAGTAGACGCTAGGGTCGTTATGGACATAACACCACTGTTGAAGCCTGAAGTTGGATACATTCATACTTTGTGCAGGCTCTTGAAAGTGGCTAAAGGTTGAAGCTGCAAGGAGAGTGCAATGGGGAAGTCGACGACGCCCACCAAGTGGTTCAAAGCTGTGAAAAAGGTCTTTCGCTCCCCATCCAAGGAAAAGCCTTCTCCAAAGGACAAGGTATGGTTTTCATACAAACACTGTAAGAGTCAAGCCTAATCACCTGATTATTACAACACTTTGAGAAGTATAATATCCAGTTTAAGAATCATCCAATAACGCTTTGCATGCCTCCCTGAGTTCATTTCACTTTGCATGAAAAGTAAGTAAACTCAAAAGCATCTCCTATCTAAGATTTCTGTGCTGAAATCTTCCGTTTGTGTCAATTGGGGGAACAACTAGAAAGAGACGCCTTTTGGATACACTGACCTAAGTAAACCTTCCATTAACCATCCAGCTTTCCAAAAGTCTTACACTTTAGCAAGATTCTGAGTCTGCCAACAATAAATATATTTTGCCACCTAATACAGTACCTCTGTCATCATGCAAAACCAAATTTCTGTACAGGATGAGCAAGACTCGGTGTAGGGAACTACCAGACTGGGCTGCCAAATGACGGAGATTTCATTTCTTCTAATGTAATTGATCCACACTGAATGACTCGGATTTTATGTTTCTTTTGGGACAGCAGGGTGGTGACGCTGGTGATGAGAAAATCCTCAACAAGCAAGACTTCCCACCCGTGTCCTACGCAGCACCAACACCTCACCCGCTTCCATCGTTTGAAGGTGTCACTCACAATCACAATGAGTCTCAGCGGCAGAGTCATGGGCCACCACCACCAGCTTTGCCGATCACTCCAGATCCAGCTATGGCTGACAAGAAGCCCAAGGAGGTTGAAGAGCCGGAGCAGCAGCAGCATTCACGGAACGGTAACGGTTACGGAAATGTCTATGGTGTCGAAAAGCATCAGGAAGACAACAATGACAGCACTTTGAGTGAAGAAGACAAAGCCGCCACCAGGATTCAGCAACGCTTCCTCCGCAGTCCCTTGGTAAGTAGCGACGTTCATAACCTAATTTCTGAGTTTCTGTAAAAGTGACAACCCAGCATTTGATGTGGAGAGAGAGCATGGTTAGATTTCACAATCTTGAATGTTCTTCAGCGTTACGCTGTCCTTTTTTGGAACCCTTGCTTGCATGAGCATATTGAACAGATCCAACCACTCAGGTGATGTACTACATAACCGAACGAGGGTCGTTAGGCCCGAGTCGGATACATAGCGAACATCACTCTCTACTCTTTAGAGAGAGAAATAACTCCAACCACTTTGTATAGTAGTTGGCGTGTATGAAGAGTCTGTTTGTTTAGGGTCCCACGTTTGCCCGTTAAAAAACTTTCCGAGTGACTTGTAGACTCGGTTTGAGTCGGTTATAGGACAAGAATCTCTCCTCCAATCTAGATCAAGACCGTCAAATCTTGGAGGTCTTTGGCACTCTCAAAATCTCTCAAAAAATGTGGGGACGACGTTGTTATGACTCTAAATTGTCCTCACACTCTCTTTCCAGCTGCATTGGGCTATGTCGCTATGAAAGTGACAGGAGAGGGCTATGGCTTACAATCCACTTCTCACTAGTCCAGGAGACAATGAAATGGTTCCCTCGGACAGTCGGACACTACTCGTGAAACTTCACATATTATTCCTCATAATGAGGCTATACATACACGTTACCTAGTCCAGAGCTTCTCTTTCACCTCGGGATTCATTCAAAGCGCAATTGAAATTTATAAGAACAGTCTGAAAAAGTCAATGATTCTTAACACTCTTAAGAAAATGAGATGTGTTAAGTCTGACCTTGCTTGCTTGGTGGATGGGTTGATCGACAGGCATTGAAAGGTCTGATAAGGCTGCAAGCATTGGTTCGAGGGCAACTAGTGCGCAGACAAGCC
Source organism: Climacium dendroides (assembly GCA_950106755.1). Lineage (NCBI taxonomy): Eukaryota > Viridiplantae > Streptophyta > Bryopsida > Hypnales > Climaciaceae > Climacium > Climacium dendroides. The sequence goes on along the minus strand of OX467087.1, from coordinate 24,013,197 downwards.
GCCATCACTTTACGCACAATGGAAGCCATAGTGCGTGTACAAGCTCTGTTTCGAGGACGCCGAGTTCGCATGTCCAAGGAAGGTCGGGCTGTGAAAACCCGCATTTCACGAATTCAACGACTCAGTTCTCGAGTCAAAGGGGTACCAACACTCCTCTTGCAAGGATTAAAATACCTTAATTTATACAAACTGCACAACATTCTCACTTGTTAACTCATCAGAATCTCTAGCTCCGAAGAATACTTCTTCAATCTATATTATTAGTAAGATTACATTCTCGATTACATTGAAAAAATGATGAATCTCCAACCTCCAACTTTAAATGTACCGCATTGAGCTTTCTCTGTCCAGGATGCAAGAAGAGACGCATTTCAGGGGATGGAGCCTGAGACAAGCGAAGCTGAGCATGAGGCTAACAAACGCAAACGACGGACTGCATATCTCTTAACTCAGCAGGTAGAATTCACAACTTTCATGGCCAGTTTCTGATCGAATGCAACAGCAAAAGGATACTGCAGGGTTACCAGAACAACTGAATCAGATTCTGTTCTTTTCTAATTTTTGAATAGCGTTCTTAACTGCTTTAGACTACATTTTTTCGATTCTGTTTTGAAGGACTCCGTTCTTAAGCTGTAAGGCACATTCAAAGATTTGAAAAGCAATGAAATCGAATAGGTTTTAAAAGGTTCAGATTATTACTGTTTTATTCCGTTCCCCGGTTACACTGGATATCAGTGAAAAAGCAAGACATTTTCAAAAGATTGGGTCTTTTCCAGGCGCTTATCTGGAACCTAACTTTTCCATCGATAGCATTGGTCCAGTCTCATAAGATATACACAGAAAAGGCGCTTGTGCTTGTAAGAGGCAAAACATCTGCTGAAATTTTTAAGGGATCAAACTCGCAAGTCGACAGGAGATTTAAAAGATTATGAAATAAAGAGACGCATATCCTTTGCAAACAAGTTTAAGAGATTAGATGATGCTCAGAAAATTTCAAGCTTTAGCAACAGAGTGAAATATTCCTGACCTAGGTTTTTTGAGGGTCTGAAAAATGCCAATTTCTTTAACAAACTAATTTTCGCGGTCCAACTGTTGTGTCGCTGCAGTTGAAGAGAAGCACCCCGAATCGAAGCTCCTCTTTCATAGATTGCGACCCAGATCAACCGCATGAAGGGTGGGCGTGGCTGGAGCTTTGGACCAACGCCAAAGCCTGGGAGAGTCGCCAAATGGAAGCTGCCAAATTAGATCCCAAAGACTACATCGAAATCATCCCCGGAAGCTCCAGAAGAACCTCCGACTACCCCACTACAGTCAAAGAAGTGGACTTCCACACTCTGAACCAAGTGAAATACCATGAAAATGGTAATGGGTCTTCCCATTCGAATCCCATCTCTGCCATGGATGGGAAGTTGACAGCTTTTGATTCTCCAGAGGGAGGATTCTTCTCCCCTAAGAAAGCGACATATGGATCACCCCATTTGACCACCCCGTCGCCTGCCGCCTCACAAGACGCTGCTGCTGCAAGCCCTGACGGGATTCCACCTTCACCAAACTCTTCCGAAGCGTCCGTAAAACCGAATTTTGCTGATGAGGAGGAAGCATCCTTGGCTATGGAGCATTTGGTCTTGCCCGAAGCTGCTAACGGATCGACCACTCCCAGCGACAGTTTCTCCACTTCTAATGGCGTGCATGATCGACCTGCTGGCCCGGGTACGCAACTCCCCATTTCATATGCCTGCTTCTAATCACAGTATTGAAAAGCTATGCATAACATCGAACTTCCAGGCACGGGACCCTTGGCTTCCCATGAAGCAAGGTTCCTTTCACTGCAACCTAAACCCTAAACCCTCAATTCTTGAATACAAGCTATCCCATGAGTTGACTTGTGGATCACTGTACCACGAATCATCCTTGTTCCAGTGCCCCTGTCGAAGATCCCCCCGAGCTTCCCTACTCTAGAATGTTCCGTGATGCTAGCTTCAGCTTCTAATTTAGGGTTTGTAAATTGAAATGCTGGGGAGTTCTGATTTGGGTTCGGGTTCCGCAGGCCTTGAAGACACCTTAAATGGCGAAGCTCCAGTTTTCGAGGTTGTGAATGGAGGCTTCATCCCAGAGCATGTCAGTTACCACCAGGACAACGGAGAAGACGGCACCCAAACCCACCCCCGAAAGGATTTTGAGAGCCCGGTGCCGGTGGGCAGTACCCCGAGGCCGACGTGCCGCTACATGTCTGCCACGGCGTCGGCCAAGGCCAAGTTCCGATCGTCCAGCAGTCCCAAGATCAGGTCTGGGGGAACCACAACGCCGGAGTTGGCGCCCGAAGCATCACCATCACCGGTAGCTGCAGCTCCTCCTCCTCGTAGACAGCGAAAGTCCATCGGAGGGGGGACGACGCAGGCCATCAGCGTCGGCAACGGCAAGGCAACACAGTCCCCCAACAAGACGCCCGTCGCGTTCGGCACGGGAAAAACCACGGTGAGTTACGTCCAGGGAGGGGTGGATTTTTTTTAAGGTTTATTTTTATTTTTATTTTAGGTTATTTTTTAGGGTTTTTAGGGTTTAGGGTTTAGGATGAAGACTGTTTCTGAGGGAATTATGGCACAGAGATTCCCATGGAAACAATGTTCATCTGGTGAAAAGACAGCCCATAAATTTTTCAAATTTCCATACAAAATTTGACAAATTGTGAGAATTTTAGTTCGCGGAGATATTTTTTTGATAATCCTATCAAGAAAGGTCCTTACAAATCATCAATAATGGAGAATAAGAGCCCATGGGTAGCGGAAGTTAACCCTCTAATCCCGAAATCCATTTTGTCCATTTTAACATTCTTGTTTATATATCTTTATATCTCTTATTTATTTCAATTTCTTTAAATTATCCATATCAAAAGGTCATCCCTTAAAGATTCAAGAATTGCTTTGTATAAATGAGAAGGTCATTGGATGAAAGATTGGCTTGAAGTATTTTGTCTATCGTTCACAATACAAATGTCAAAGTACTTAAGGGTTAGCATTCTTACAATTGATTAGGTTTAGGGTTAATCAATGTTAATTGGTGGTGAATGCAATTTCTCTACTTTGGACATCCTATGTTTTATTCTTGTAACACTTACTTCACAAATAATTGCAATTGCAATCAACAAAGTTTGGGGGGGTAGGATTAGGATTTAAGGTCTTTAAGTATGTAACTATGTCAGTTGTATCAACAATAATTAGGTGGTTATTGAAAGTTAACAATACCTAAGATAATTGCACCTAATTGAGATCTTTTAGAAAGATTCTTGCCTAAAATGCAAGTCTTCTAAACATGAGAACCTAGAGACAAATTTTAGATATACCTATTTTCAATACTTTGAAAATTCATAATAATTCATACACTCATTCATACATTCTCCTAAAAATGCATGCAAAAAGAATTTTCAATCTCCACTTTACTACCAACAAGATCCACTAATAATTTATATGGTTTAATAATGCAAACTAAGTTGAAATACTTATTCAATTGATTTTAGATGTAGTTACCTTAAAGTCATAAGAATGATTCCTATTGAGAATGGTTCCTATTATTGAATTATAAGTTTTTTTGGTATCTTGGAATGGGTAGTCAAAATTAAATTTTAGATTCTTTAGAAATAATACTTTAAAAAAAATTTATTGGAGTCTTTTGTCCTTTTGTGGTTAGAAAAATGAATAAACACTTCCGCTTGTGTATTAAAAGTTCTCTATTTTTGCTAGGCCTCATAGAACAAGCTTGTTTTTTACACATAAGAGTGAATGTTTTGGTCTTGGGGATGGTGTGGTGCAGAATCGTAGGAATCCAAGTCCAAAGACAACAATTTCTAAAGAGAAGCCTCGTAGTGTGGATGTTGCCCATGATGGAGTCTTGCCTGCTCATCGAAATTCTTGGGGTAGTGGAGATGACAAACGTTGGAGAACCTAAATTCTATACAACCTTTCTCAGTTTGTTTGTAGCAAATCATTTTTCATTCCTAGTCTCAAGTTCACCTACAACCAAATCTACCACATTTGATTAATTTAAATTGTTTTACAATGCTACTCTTAAATGCTACAAGTCATAGATTCCTTACTTTACTTTAGTAGAAGTTGTGTAATATTTGTTTAATGTGTTTAGTGTGAGTCCTTGTTGTATTTGAGAAATTCAATTGTGGTACCTAAGATGGACTGCCTACATTTAGATCTTTAATTTTGGAAGTTTGACATTTATTCGAGATACTTTTTCCACGATATATGAGACCATTTATTCTATATAGTGTATGTGGCTTGTGACTAGGTTTAAATGGCCCCTTATATGTAGATCCTAACAAGTTGAAGTTGGCATTAAAAGAGAACTATGGAATGGTTGAAGTTTGAAAAAATCTTTAAGGCATGAGCTTGATTTGAACAAACATAATTGTCTTGAAAAGAAAACCTAAAATAAAATAAAAACAAAAACAAAACTATATTTAATGTGTACAATGTTTAATTAGTATTTAGGCATGTTGTTCATCTACCATTGCATCTTGCACTTGTATGCTCAACTTAATTCCAAAGTTGGTGTGATCACAAGTTGTGCAATCAACTGGAAGTTAGAATTAATGAATTTATACCTCTATCACAAACTTCATCAAATTCAAGTTTGCCAATGTTTCTTTGAATTGACCTCAACACCTCACCACAAATGAGAGGGCAAAAATAAGTATACAAAGGTCATAACTTTATTAATAAACCACATCCTATGATTAACCCTGATCCATTGCCAAGGTAGTCAACCAAGTTTTTTTTGTTTTTTGAGCAACAGGTGCATCTTGCTTCGTTTCTACAATAGTCTTGAAAGTCATCTATTGGCCATTTTTTGGGCCTCATCGTCCTTACTCGGACAACTTTGTGCAGATCATGGAAACCCTCCTGAACATTTCCTCCATCATTGATCTTTTAAATTGCTGCCAGACTTGGAAGCAATTTCCCTTACCATTATCACCACATGATTGTTCATTCACATGATGCACGGTTGGCAGGCATGTAACTAGTGCACTGTAATTTGCAAGAATGCAAACATATTTTGATGTAAACTCATCCCACACCTGGAATCCAAAATCTTAGACAAATCTTCAGTTGTCTTCATTTTGTTTTGAACCCATTCTATGACGAAGTTTGCCGGTTGCATGAAGTCTCACACATAGGAAGGATTATTCATCCTTGCAACGGCACAGCATTACGAGCTCACTATACTGTAGCACAGTGCAGGACAGCAGGGTAAGTCCTGGTAAATCATGGCTGTAATTAAGACAGAGTTACAGTGTATCAGAACAGCAGTTTAGTAGACGCAACTATGTCTACAATCTGAGAGTTGTGGTGGCAGCGGAGTGCCAAGGCAGAAACTCAAGGGACTGCGCAGAAATGACTGCAACAAGAGCAATCAATAGGGCGGTCAGTAACTCACTGTACTTCAAGGTTGGCATCGGGAATCGAAGAGTGAGAAGAGCCAGCAGATAGCGAAGGCCACAAACTGGTCGGTACTCGGTAAGTATGTTTGATTTCCTGGAATCTTTACCGATTGTTACGTTGACGAGGTGGGTGCAGCTCCGTACGAGTTCCAGTGTCCGCAAGTTGCTTGAATATCCAGCGTCTTTAATCATTCTGCTTCTACCGCTAGTTCCAAACAAGTGCAGGGCGGGAGCTCCGGCGTATACCGATTGGAAGCTCCGTGGATACTGTTCTTACTTGTGGTGCCAAGGGAAGCGAGCTCTGACCTTTGTGAAGAGGTACAGTTTGCACCTTAGTTACTAGCTACTACTCCCAGACTCTTTACCAGTACTTTATTTGCACAATTGTGTACCGTTCTGTGTTTTGATTCTTGCACATGATATGCAACGCCGTGCCTTTACCAGCTCCTCTGGGGAGTCCAAGCATTCATCATGCTTTGAGCAGTGAGCCCGTTCCGATACGTTCTCTGTCGAATAATTGAAGAGCCTCGTTGTGGACACATGGAAATGGTAACGTGATTTTGGTAGAGCAGAAGAAGAAAGAAGAGAGTGGTAATTAGTTATAACGTATTGGACTAGGTGTTGAAAGGAGGGGGGTTGTTATGCATTGTAAGTGCATTTCATTTGAATGCTTGTGTTCCCATGTGTACAACTTGGTTCATAGAGAACATGGGTACAAATTCTAAGTGCTTCTATTTCATTCTTCTAGGTTGTTTCAAATTATCTTCAAAGAATGATGTGGAGGCGTATGGATCTAGTTCATTCATTTCTTCTCTTGGTTTCAATTGCAACCTTTTGGTGTGTGGTGTATGTATAAAGCAACACAAATGGACCTTGTAGTACATAGTGTAGTGGAAGGCAATGTACACGGTATTGGTGGACATCTATGTGGGGTTTCATTGTCACCTTCATTGCCTTGACAATGGATGTCTAGGGCTTTGCAGAGTCATAAAGTGAAAGCACAATAATAAATGTTAGTCTAACATTTATTGCTAGTGCCTTGAATCCTTTATTTGTTTTATGGAATACACCTTGTATAGTATGGCAATACTAGCCAACCTTCATGGGTTTTGGAGATGATGTAATTGCCCCCTTGTACTCTAGGGGCAAATCCAACAACAAAGTTGTCTCAAGTTGTAATCTTATTGTGAATTTATCCCCGGATGTTTTTAGAGATATTTACATTGTTCACAATTTCAATGCCTTTGCACACAGAGTAAAGGTAGAAGATCTTCAGAGGCACTAGTTATTGGGACCAAAGTGGCAAATTTCAAATAGTTCAATGTGGAACTTACACCACATGGACAACCAGCATTGTTGAGATCAAATGTGCTTTGGCCATATGATGTACTCAAAATCCTTTAAGGTAATTGGAGTTTGGATATAGCAATTGCAAGTGCACAAGCCATAGGCTACATCTATGGGGTTGTAGTTTGTTGTGCACAAGGGCATTGAATGAATCCAATAGAAGCCATTGCTTGTATTTTGAACATGGTGATTCTCATGAAAGGTGTCCTTTACAATTTTACAAGTTTAGGTCATAGACCCCTACTTTTTTACTTGCTTCATGAAGAAGAAGCAAAGTTCATTGAAGAATGCAAGAAGATACAATATTTCAAATTTCAAATTGGAGGTAAATTCAAGCTTGTAGTAACTATTGCAAGTGGAGTTCTATTAGTAGTGGGTGCTTACTTCATTGTCAACTTTTTAAAGTATTTGGATAGAGCATGTTTAGTACCTATTTTTCTTTTTGAAGTGAGTCTTCTTTTAGGAGGATTAGAGGGATTTGCAAAATTGAGTGCTTATAGGAAGAATTTGAATAAGGGTTTAGGATTTGAAATTGGTATATTCTAATAGTGTTGATGAATATGTGTTTGATGTTTCTAATAGTGTTGTTGAATTTAATAGGATATATTTGGACCTTAGTTGTAACATTTAAGTTTTGGAAGGGAGAAGAATTTGATGTTCAATCTTCCAACTACCTGTCCCAAGTGCTCCCTTATATCGGTTAACTATAGTGGTAGCATATTTAAATTCAAGATTTTCATATTTTGACACCGTGGACAATGAGTTCAATGGAAGGAGTTGTATTCTCTTTGATGTTAATAATACCAAAGTCTTATTATGTGTACCATATGTACATTCTTCAAGTCTTTGTGTTTGTAGTGATTCATTTTCATAGGGTTGTAAAAACCTAGTGCTAGATGGTTGATAACTATTGATGGGCATTAATTTGTGGTTTGCATAGAATTCCTCACTTCACACTATCAATGCTTTGTGTCAAAGTAGGAGGCTTGGAGTAGATGCTGCAAAGAGAATGTTATTTTTTTATTTGTAGGTTGCTTCTACATTCAATTTGAGTATTTGTCATGGTTGTAGTTTTGAAGTGGAAAATGTTTCTTCATTAGATTTGCTTTTGTACCACAAAATAAATGAGGATCAAAATGGTGAGTTTCAACATAAATTCTCAAATATACCAATGTCAAATGTATTCCTAGACCCAAATCCAAAGTTGGTTGTGTAGTATTTCATAATCCAAATCTAGAGCTTGATTGTGAAGTTTAGTACTCCATACATTGAAAATCACATGAGCAATAAGGATGTACTTTTTTCACAATGTGGCTTTAGATTTGAGTTGAACCCATTATAATCTAAACAAAAGCAATTCAATATTTATATGATGAAATGCTAAAAGTAGAAAATCTTGGAAAGTACATAGTGAAAAGAAATTGGAATGCAAGAAAGACTTAATGCATAAGCGATAACTACACCTCATTATTAAATCATAAGTAGTTCATAAAATTGACCCCTATAGATTCAATTTCTTTTCAAGAAAGTCTAGGATCAAATTTAGGTACAACACTTTGAAGATTTATAGTTTATTCATTTTATGTCCAAAAATTGCATCCAAAGATATTCTAGAGTTCTATTCTAGTTGCAATATGTACTAATAGATGTTTCTTTTATATCATTGCAATTGAATCTTTGAAAATTCATCACTAATGGTTTTCAATCAAATATCATACAAATTCATGAAATGTATCTATAAAAATCCACAAAAAATAGTTTTGATTTTTTGAAATAAAATTTTTGTTTACTTGATTGAGATCGTGTAAGAATGCAACATTAATTATGCATTACAAAATATCAATTGAATTTCACATTATCAAAAGTTTTTTGAATTCAATAGGTAGTTTGTAAGAATATGGTACATTGCTATACTTCCATCTCCTAACCATTTGAGCACTTCTAATAACTCACTTATACTAAAGAATCTAATGGACCAAAACCAATTAAACTCATATCCTAACTAATCAAATTCAATGAATCTCACCTCAAGTTTACAACAAATGCATTAGGTGTTCAATGACAAAAGATCCACGAAGACAATACACTACCATGGATTAATAAAAATCTCTAACTTACAAAATTACACTTCATCATTTTCTCCATTTATAACATTTACTAGCTTGAAGAGAGATTGCCTTTTGTTGTATATAGTCATCTTCTACAAAATTCATCCATGATTCTAACAAATTCGATAAGACAAACATGATAACAATAAGACCGGTTATTTATTTCTTCTTATCAATGTACAGTAACATGCTTAAATAACAAAATTATGTCATAATAAATTTATTTAGTGTATCATGCTTGAAGTCATGTCCATCACTAGGTAATGGCAATTGAATAACATATTTTGCTATTAATTGACCTACACTGTGCATTGTAACCTATCTAATTTCTATTCACTTTTCTAATATTTTTGACACATAGCCTTTTAGTTACCAATGGAATGTGAAATATTCCACATCATATTATTTGAGGGATGAAATGATGTAGAATATTCTACATCATTCTGTTTGAGGGAAGGCAATATTGCTTTTGGCTACTTAATGTTATGTTAGAATATGTCCCTCAAATCATGTAATATAAATCAATGGAGAAAATGGTAAGAGAATGTGTTGTTATAGACTACATAACCCATTAGCCAACATGTTATGCAACATGATGTCAAATAGTCTACATCAATCTAAACTCGTAAGATCTAAACAATAGAGTAATAATAGACTAACAAATACTAATATGAAGAAGAGTGATGGGTTGTCACCTTGTTATGCCTATGTAATGAGTAACTAATATAAGTGCCTTCAAACTTGACCTTGACTTTGTGAAAATTAAACTTGCATAAACCTACTTGATTCTTTGCTTGATTCTTGATTATGGTTGATAATGCAAGATTCTTAATAGATGTTTAGAAAGAAAGTAGCTTTAGCAATTTATTACTTTTGCAAAATTGTTGTTGTCAAATTTACAAATTTATAATTTAGCTATTTTCTAAAGGTTCAAAATATAGAATCAAAACATGAAAATTTTCAAGGTTTAGTCCTATACTAGGTAATTTTGTAGAAGGCCAAGTTATCAAAAATGGCTATATAGTTGGCAATTTGGACCTAACGAGCTATGGGTAGTGAGATTGGTGATGACCTCTAATTATTTTTGATGAGTTGGCTTGTTTTTGCAATTACTGAATAAAATCTCAATGCATGAGAGTTGAGCTTTTTGACTACTTTGATTGCACAACATTGTAATATTAACTAACAACAAGTTAATTCTCATCAATCTATAGAATAAACCCACCACTGACCAAATGGTTCCAATCACTGCATAGTGAAATTGCTAATGACTAGACAAGAACCACACAAAAAACTAGTATTTAAGTATACATAGGAACCTTCATACTACACATAAATTGTACAAGAACCTTCATACCATTGCATAGTCACTGCACACTATGTGGTAACAAGCTACAATTTTTTATTCCACGTAATTTAAATCTTGTTACCATTAAGTTGCAACAAAATTTGCAAGAAGAAAAAATTTTGTGCATTTGTTTTTGGAAGTGAATCTTAAGATGGTATTGAATAAACATGCCAAGTTTTAGAGTTTGCAAGTTCTTATTGTATTGTGGAGAAGGATTTGAATTTTGTCTTTGCAGTGATTGGCAAGGTTATTCTATATATAGTTGCTATTGTACCAACCCAAATTTTACTAAAAGGTGCTAAAAGTTGAATATTTGACCTTACAATCTTGTTTGTAATGGTGGATTTGCACTCACTTAGTTAACACTAGTTGGTCATAGTCAACCCTCTTTTTTTGGCACTGTGGGGCCAGATTGCACCATTTTAAAATAAATGTCTATTTTTTGCTAGATAAAAGTAATCTTTTTTTAGCCAATTTTTAAAATTTCTATTAGAAATGTAGATGAAGTTGCCAATTTTGGATGAAAAAGTGCATGAATATTTTTGAAAAGTGTATTTTGGTTCCAAAGATGGATGAATGTAGAATTACAATTAGGCTTCGCTGAATTTTAAGTGATTGTCATCTTGTCACTTTTTCAAAAAGTAAAAAAGAAAGGGTTGGTTGTAGTAGTAATTTCGTGATTGAAATTCACGTGTAAGTTGTAGGATTGAATCGTTTGTTGAATTAGATTTTGTTGATTTCATGTAGACTAAGATGAGGATCTTGATCACAAGAGGTGAACTTTAAATTTTCAAATTAATTACTTATTCGCCTGAGCAGTGGCATAGCTGCCCTAAAGGTATGGTACGCTTAAACAAAGGGAAAGATTTGATTCTATCTTATTTACGGCATACCACCTCTGCTTCAGCGTTATGAAAGCATTGTTTTTGCACATAAGCTTCTATTGTGCTCACTAAATGATTCTACTCATAGTACCGGTGTTTTAACTGACAAATTACAACACCGGTGACTAATGAAGTGTTGTGAAGGATGCAGCCACAAGCATTTTAAAACGTTTGAACATGAATGGTGTCTTGTCTCTGTTGAAAAGTTTTTGAGTTTGTCCAAACTGATGTCATGCAATCTTCCTTAGTGCTCAAGATATTAGAGTTCATTATGGGATGCACGAATTTTGAAGGAACCCATTTGTCCACTGTTGATCCATAGTTTTAGCTTGTTTTTTTGTTTACTAATTTTTTTTTATTATGGGTCTCTAATTGAAGATGTCTGTTCCATGCTTGCAGGAACCTCACCAGCCGTTCCACTCTCGAATTGCTTTCTGTCTGAATACTCATTATGAAGCCGTAAAAGCGTCACCAGACACCTATAAGAAGAAACTGGAGAGTGCTGGAAAGCGCCGTTAGCGTCAGCAGCAAGTACAGGAACTTGCAAAACATATTGCGGAGGAGGAAGGTGAGTTTTAGATGGTTTCTAGGTTCTACATGATAGACTAGATGTTCTTGAACACCTTCAAGCTCGTCAATTTGATTAGAAATCATCTTGTGAAGCTAGCTTCCAACGAAGGTAGGATCTTGTTGTCCCTGCTTTCAACCCGAGCAATGTACAGTACATGAATTTGGAAGCACCGGTAGTGACAGATATTGATACTGCCTTTTTCGAGAGTTGTGCTTTGAACTCTTCAACTCCTCCAACTCTTCTGGAAGTGGACTTATCATGTCCATATTGTGTCTCCATTCCGATTGTATCTTTTTTTTGGCTCTTGTTGAGTGTAAATATATTTTGAGATTAGAATGGTAACGTTGGGTATTAATTTCACATCTATATCCAACCGGCAGGGGAAGCGCTACTGGAGCCTATGGATTGTCGCGGGAGACTGTCGGTATCTGTGTAGGTAAATCGAAAGATGTTTTTACACTCTTTCTGAGGATGTGCTTTGCAAGGCATGCCTTATATATATATATGTACGTTTCGTCACCGGGTGGTGTCATATTTCCTGGGCACAACTTAATCATGTTGAACGGGTATACATTTTCGCCGTGAGTGTGTTGATTTGTCAAAACCGTCTTACATCCATTCTGAAGAGGGAGACGGGTCAGTTCCTCAATTTTAAAATTGGATAACCCGTCATGACTGGGCTTTAGGTTCTAGTTGCATGACATGCATCTGGTGGGGTTTTTCCGAAGTTGCATAGTCGCAGGGGAGTCGAGATATCATGAAGGCTTTCGGAAATTACGGACTGGATCGGTCAGGTACAACAGTGCTGGGAGAAAATGAAAGTTAACTTTAATGTTGGTCTAGTTGCAGTAGCTTCAGATTCCGGAATCGAGATTATTATCGCAAAGTGTTCAAGAGATCATGCTATATGTGAGTCCCTCAACCAGATACATGAGATTAATCAGTTTTCTTATAAGGCTACTTGCTACACTACAAGCAACAAGGAGGTAAAAATGTTGCTATTCCAAGCAGACGGTTTCGGGGGGAATTAAGGCAATTGGAGCTATGAAGACGCAGGCCTTAAGATCTCACATGATGTAGCGGCTGGTTGTTTGGTGTCGTGGTTCGGTCGAAGGAGGGGCTGGATGACCAAGGTTGGCCGGTAGAGAGTTGTCCGGGGCTTGAGGAGGGGATCGAAGGGGGTTGAAGAAACGCCAGAAAGACTGGTGGTCCGCCATTTGAAAGAGCATTAATGTTGCTTGCAGGAGGGCTGGAGTTCGTGGTAGAGGCTGCGGAAGCAATGGTGAATATCTCATGAAGTCTTGCAGTCTCGGAAATTGCTACAGGTGCGCCACCTGTAGTCAGGACCCTCCTGCGTTCAACATTGTTCTCATTCTTTCCTTTCGTAAAACTCTTTTAAGTTTGATTTTTCAGTTTATCAGTGCCATCCACATGTTTATTCGTGTACTTTCGTTTCCTCGGCAATTTCTCAACCCGAACCTTTTCACTTCTAAACGGATTTGTTTTTTTCAGCTCCGCTTTCCGTACGCCTTGAACGAAATTGGAGTTAGGCAGGGAGACAGGAAATATTTAGGTTTGGTGGTTAGGTGTTTCTGTAATTTTTAGCGAAGTGCTGTATTTGATGTTTTATAGGCGTATGTTTTTACTTTCGTTTAGTCTTTTTGAACTCTGATCCTTTACAAACGGAGAGACTGGGCTTGAATATTTATCTATCAAATCGCTAAAAAGTAGGTGCCGTTAGAGTCCAGAGGACGCTTGGGCTACAGGTTTTCTAACCAACGGTATGTCCTTGCAGCTGAAGCGTGTGAAAGCAGTTGCGTGAAGGAAGTGAAATATCGCCACCTTCAGCCAGCTGCTTCCACTAAATGAAAGTACTAAGGAAAAACGCTTCCAAGGGTTTTTCTTATCGGGACACCTGAACTGGAATCTCTAGCCAAGAAAATAGGCTGTTGTGCGTGCGCTCTTGGGTGGGTTATCTTTTCCACACCTAATTCTATAGAAATCACGTGTGTCCTGGCCAAGAACTCTGAGGCACAGTAGTTGAACAAAGGGAAGAGACGGTATTGAGATTCCTGCGTGAACTGCATGGTTAGGTCTCTTTATTTCGGCGTTGCGAGGTTAATTAATTAAATCCACTTGTCGATGAACACAGAAGATTATTCAGGATTGTGCCAATGCACTATCTTTCAGTTTTTTGATGACCATGACTCTGCTTGTTTGTAGGAAAGAAATAGCAGGAAGAGGATATACAGCATGTGGGATAGGGATGAGGAAAGACCTGCTGCTGAAGAACAGAGATGGCACGCACACAGCCGTAAACAGGATCTTGAACGCGTGCAGCTTCGTACGCAAGGGAATTCACAGTCTTCACGGTGGGGAGGCGACAACTCATGTAGCATCTTAGCCCTCTTCAAGCCTGCTTACTATTGAAGTAGTTGACCTAAACATCTCTCTGGACATGTCCTACTGATGTAAACCTACATGATTCTCTGTCGTCTAGGTTTCCTGACCGATGCAAGATTTTTGGAAGCATGCAGATTCTGTAACATCAGACTCAAGCATGTGTCACTTCTATCGACTTGGTAACGCATTCAGTTTCCTTGTTTATATTGTCCACTTTGCTGCATGTTAAAGAAATCCAGGACTCTACATTGTTTTGTATGCAATAGTCATAAGAGAAACACTTGCTAATGCACTGCTATCATGCACATTGGTTCTCCAAAAGTACGGCATTGACCTCGTAGGGTTCAGGGCGCCTCTGAACGTCTCTGAGAGACCAAGAGATTGATAATCAATATCAAGACCCGACTAGCAACACTGCTCCAATGTAACAATTTTCTAGTGTGATTTCACTCTGGTTCTCAAAGTAGAAAGCGTGTGTACTTTTACAAATGAGTGATCATCTTTCACATTGTCACTTAAGCCAGTTGATGTTGTCGAATTCCAACAACGTCTACGTGACCTTGACAGGAATGACAAGACTTTTATAAACTAATTTCGAAATAGCTTAGAAGATGATGTGAACGATGCATTTCACCTTCGCTTGATTCCAGCGGTGCTGCTGCTAAGGAAATAGACAAGCCAACATTTGAGAGAAGACTCCGCTTCAGATCCCATCGTTGCAACAATCAACACCTGCACTGGGAAGAAAGAATAACACACACAGTAAGAGACCAAAAGTTCACATGCTCCAACAGGGAATTGAAGAACTACCCCATAGAAAAGGCAATTGCAGATTTGAGTTCCAAAACTCTGCAAGGGGAGTAATCCACTAAGGAAAGAAGAACCGCCTTATGTCCAATGTGGTAACAAACCTCCGCATAGGAGCACTAGAATCGCAAGAACAAACCCTAAAGAAGGAGAACAGACAATTTCAACACTGGCAATGTACAAATTCAAGAAGATGTAGCGCAAGAAGATGATGAATACCATTGTTTTAGAATCATCCTGATGCAACGAGCTTTTGGCAAATTTTTTTATGAGCAGACCAAGCTTTCTTCTGACACTCCCGGGAGCAGTACCGCTCCCCACACTGCGCGCACTTCATGCCCGCGTCTTTCCCACACTCCTCGCACTTCGGGGTGTGTGGTTGAGGCTTCTCCTCGTAATCTTTCACAACATCCATTCCTTGGGAGGCATACGCATTCATAAACTCCACGAAGTCACCTTCCTTGCTCAACTCATCAACTGGAACTGGCTTCGGAAGTTTGAAGCCGTATTGTAAAACCATGTCACTGAACGCGCCCATCGTTAGATTCTTCTTCGACAGATCGGCCTCCAGTCTCTCCCAGCGGAGATCGTTCTCTTCCTGCGCCTTCAGAGCGGACTCGGACAGACTCCGCCCTGAAATTTGGTCGTACATCTGCAGACTCTTCTGCAGGTTAGGGTTTGTGGCGGCCATCGCTCGGAGCTTCTCCAAATTCTTGTCGCTCAGCTCACGAAAACTGTCGAATTCATCACCCATCATGGTAACAACCGGGCGAAGTTCACCCTGGGCAAGAGATTTTGAATGTAGACGGTGGTGGAGGTCCTCAAGGAATACTGGACAAGGTTTCCGATGAACCCTGACCCTGGACAAGAAATTTTGAATAGGGATGGAGGTGGACTCTCAAGGAAACCGAACAACGTTTCCAATAAACCCTAAACCTGAATCCAAAATCCTGCAAACTGAACTCCGGATCCCACCAAGCATGTTCTTGGACCATATAGCGACCAAGGTTTATGAGAAATCAGACCATATAGCGACAGGATGAGCTTCGTGGAACACGAATGAGACTCGTGGTATAGATGGACAGACTATTTCCCTTTTGTATTGGAATATATACTATTCAGGCTGCAGGAAGACGGAGGCTTTTCCCACGAGAATCTGCTGTTCCAAGGCTCAAATTTCTGTCGTAACAGTGCCATCACTTAGTTTATTCTTGTTGTTGTGGAGAGTGTGGCAGATTGAACTCATTCTTCATCTGTGAGTGAAAGTTGCTTGAGGGTTTTGCAATTGGGGTTAATCATGTATTGGAATTGGTGACATTCTCGCCTGCGATTTGAAGAATGGTCATGGGGAGCATCTAGTTTAGGAATGTGTGTAAAATTCCGAGTAATTCCCCGTTGCTACATGTTTTCCGTGATGGGGATTTTGTTGAATTTTTGTTGAATTTTGTGGCAGGGTGAGTGTTTGTGCGAGATCACATTCCATTGTTGTTTTGTGGCATTTACGAAGATGTGCGTGAGAGCGTTCGCCCATGTTTCAGCTGCGCGTGGTTGGCAGCGTTTGCCCCTCCTTTCGAGCTCGCTATGGCGCAGACAGGCGACGGACTCCACTCGTTTCAAATTAGGTCACCCCTTCTCTTACAACCTTTTCCAGCACTAGTAGAGAATCCATCATTCAGAGGTATTCTTGAAGACATCGCTGTTTTACAATGGACAAGATCTTGTTCACTACTGCCTTAGAGAATACTGTCTGACGCAGCTAAGTTTTCTAGTACACCTCTGGGGGCTTTCGATCTTTTGTTCCAGATCAAAGGCTTGCTTGTAATTGGAAAGTTTGGCTGTATCTATTGCATGAGTTGTGGTACAAAAAACTAAAGTAGAGGCTCCATTAACCTCTCAGTGCCTTAGATGCTCCATTGACCGTCTAGGTGAATTTTGATGTGTAAACGCTTAATAAATTGACATTTGCAATCGACATAGAATAAATATGCAACAACTTAGATGACACAAGGCTAAGGCTCAAAGTTGTAGGTATAGGCTGAAAGTTCCCCTGTATGGGGAATGAAGACTTTACATTAGTTGGATATGGTGATTAACTGCTCTATTTGCTAATTGCCAATTGGTCCTGCACTCTCATGATCCCTAGCAAGGATTCAGTGTTTCTGGATGACAAGATTACTGCCAATGTTTCAATTTCTTGTAAAAATTTCACGGTGTTAGTTAGTGTCTTTGAAGCTTGATGTCGGTGGATTTTATTTTACTTTCTTCCAGGTGACTGTGTGTCGGCAAGGAGATGGAAAGGCCTCTCAAATCATCGGCATGTCATTATTGCGGCTACCGCAACAAGGAGTCAGGAGTCCAACTCGGTAGTACGTTCTTTACTCACTGTACCCTAAATCTCATTTGTATCCGTTTCCACTATTTCATTCAAGAGTAATGCTCTTCGTTTGTAAATGAAAGAGGGTTCGCATCAAAGAGTGCACTATTTGCATACCGCTTGCAGAAGTTAATAATAATGTTTCACAGTTTAACTGCCAGATGACCAAAACTCAACACTTGAAATGAAATGATGTTTCGGTGGTCTTCATCCTCCTAACCGATGCATAAGATTTAGGGTGACGTTTTTCGGTCAGTAGCGATTATGGGTGTCCCCTCCTTAATTTTATCTGTATTGGAGATGACCTTATCTTTGTAAGTAGCGTGATTGATGATGTTCAATTTCTGTGATTTGTCCCATAGGGTTTGTAGTGTTAGGTTTCGTGCGGTATATAAGCTTGTTCTGAACATTGTGCATTTGTCTCTTCGGAGACATCTGATAAAATTGGAACGATACAGAGAAGATTAGCATGGCCCCTGCGCAAGGATGACACGCACAAATCGAGAAATGGTCCAAATTTTTTTCTTTTGGTGCCCTGTTTCAACAAGGGCAACAGAATAACTTTGAGGTCTTTACGAACTTTACGAATAACTTTGAGGTCTTTTTTCTATTGGTACATTTTTTTACCTTCCTTAAAAAGTTTCCAAATATCAACTCCTATATATATACGAAATTGGCCACTTTGGGTCATGTAAACACTTGGGAGTTAAGCTCTCCACTTTGCTCCTCTCGATCTCAGAACCTGTTGTCTTTCAGATCTCATCCTCACCCTTTAGCCAATCCCTTGTAACCCTTCATCTATCAGTCACTCGGAAAACTTCAATTGTTTTCAATACGTTAACGACTGCACTCTTGTCACTAGTGTAACCTCGGTGAGGTAGGCATACTACTCAATTGCTTACAAGTTTAAGGACTCGGAATTTGTCGCAATGGCGAGAAGGGATTTACAGGAAATGATTGCAATGCAGCAAGCGATTTTCTTCTCCGATGCTGGACTTAATCGAGCAGCAGAAATGAGGCAGGATAAAATCAATCTAGCGGATGCATTCCTCAGCTCAGAAGCTCTGGTATGACTTTCAGATCTAAACTCGTGTGCATTGTTGTGCTTCGCAAATGCAAGGGAGAATTTCTACTGTCACATCAAAGTAAGGGGTACTACTGACAACTTTTAGCTCCTGATCCCGTCTTCTATACTGGCTCCTGTTATCGACAACAATTCATACGCTTGGTTAAACTCTTTAGCAATTGGCGTAAGCATGACTTGGTTAAATTTTTGAATGGGAATGGAGTTGTTTGCTGTCTCTTCTTGTGATCTACAATCTACCACTTTGAAATTGCATAAGAAGTTTACATATGTTGGGTCAATAGAGTATTTGGTTCTTGTACCTGAAGTGACCTCTCCTCAGCTCTGCACTGATCTCGAAATTATCACACTCCTTCGTATGTTCAAATGCTTCAAGTGTTACAAATAGTATCCTCTTCCTTAAATACGCGTGTGACATATTTCTGAGTCTTTGTCATGCTTATCCACCTCTTGATTATGATTCTATTTGATTATTTGCTTTTCCCAACAGGTGGTCCCTTTAATGGAAACAAAAAACCTGGTGAAGGAGGGAAAGCCTGTTCTAGTGGCAGCTTCGGCCTTGCAGTTGAAGGATGCAGATCATGCAAGTGCTGGCTATCCCGTGTTTCTAGGGCTCTCGAACTCCACCAAGGCTCCGGTGTTTGCTGTAAATTTGGAGGACAATCCCAGGTACTTTTCATTATTACAATGTCATGAAATCTAAGCTCTTGGTTTTGTTATTTCCTTGAATATCATATTAAAGGCAGAGAAGAGAATTGGGTAAGCCAAGTAAATGCGAGTCCACTGTAGCAGTACAGGTGGAGGAAGGCCGGCATGGGAAGATGGTGGTGAGTGGGTGGATGTGCGCCGGTATGGTCCTCAACTTCAGGCCTCAGATGCAGGCCTTCTGGCGTATGCTCGAGGGATGGTGGAATGGCAATCTCGCAATGTATGCTCTTCTGGTTTTTTAAATCCTTTTATGATAAAAGGGTAGCCTGATGCAATTAGTGTAAAAAAAGTATGAAACAATGTTCCTTCTTTCTGTTGTGGTAATCTCAAGAATGGTTAGCGGGTTAGACTATCTTGTGAATGGATCTTAGGCCAAAGTCTGAAAATGACAAAATACGCTACACTGCGGAAGTCTTATGACTCTTGAAGACCCATAAAAACTCCAAAATGAATTGCAAATGAATTAAAAAAAAATTCCCACGTGTACATATATTTGCCATGCATCTACTGTAGTAAAGTCTTCTAAAAACTCTTCATTTTGAACCTTGACCGTGTGGGTTAAAATTCTGAATGTGGCAAAATATGACAAATTAGCATTTCGGTGTTGAAATTAAATCGCCGTCTTTTATTTTATAATCTTTGTGGTCTAGCATTTTTATTCCATTTCTTACTCCCAGTATTTGGTCTTGTGCTGAGGGGAGATTTGACCTTTTTAGTTAAACGTTTATAAGAACGAGGCCAAGCTAGTTATTAATGTTTTGATAATTTATGAAGATATTCCTCTGTTCTTATATGAGTGATTGTTGATAAACGAATTCATGATTTTTGTTGTTTTGTGGAATCATGCAGAAGTATTGTGGAGGGTGTGGTCAACGGATGATTGCTAAAGATGGTGGTCACTCGCTGCACTGCTCTTCAGATTCGTGTAAACATTCTGCTTATCCCAGACTGGTATATTTCTCCATTCTTCAGCATAACTAATGAGATTGTAATGTCGGATCTATGCAATTATTTATCGTCTGTTATTCAACTACATCTTGTATGGGATCTAAATTTTGAGAGAATTAGTTGTTTTGTGGGAGTAGTAGGGCTGGTCCCTGCATGATAAAATTCCTTTCCTAGGACTTACAAGTTCGCCTATTGAGTAATGGTAGCTGCATGAAAGTTCAATTTCAAAACGGTTAAGAGACTTCACCTACCGTGAAGAGGGTTTTAATGTCTTTGTATCGTACTTTCAGGACCCTGCCGTCATTATGCTGGTAGCATGCAGTAATTATGTTCTCCTTGGGCGACAGGTGAGCGTTTTTCCACAATCTGATGCTTTGATAAGATTTTTCTGATTTTAGCTGATGAGTTTCGAAACACAATTCAAATTGGTTTCTAATTGTTTGCAGAGTAGATGGAATCCTGGACGATATTCGTTGTTGGCAGGCTTTGTGGAGATAGGCGAAACATTTGAAATGGCTGTTGCAAGGGAAGTGAAAGAAGAGTCTGGGATAGACATTGACCGAACGAGTGTGAGGTGACTTCCAATTCTCTGTCGCTTCCACTTGTTTCTTTGCCTTTGTGTTCTTTTCTTCATCATGCTGTCTTATCATACATATTTGGGATCTTTTTAATGTTTTTTCTTGTTCTGGAGAACATAATTTGTTGACATGTGTCAGGTGAACTTTCACAGCTGCCTTGTTGAACCCCTAAGTCGAGCTTCATGTTTTTCTTAGCAGTTTTGAGTGGGCCATGTGAGGACTTTCTTTTGTTCAGTTTTATTCACTGATCCTATCTGAATAATAGTAATATTTGACCCAATGTAAATTATATTTTTCACCATATGATCTATTAAATTGGTCATCCATGAATTGTTGGTTCTCTAGGGGTTAAACTCTCGTCTGACACCTGATGTTGATCATGATCAGCTACACAGCGAGCCAGCCATGGCCATTTCCATCGTCACTCATGGTGGGCTTCTGCGCCTCGGCAATGAAGAATTCATTTGAGCCTTACAATGCTACTTCGGAGAATGATAATGCTGTGGCCTTGAGTCCTGATAAACTCATCGTTGTGGATGAAGTGCGTGCACTACCCCAAACTTCTGCTGACAAAATTGAACTCGAGGTATTGAAACGAAAGCCCGTCACTCCATTTTATTTTTTTCCAATTTTTACCAATAACAGATTTTCCAGTAAAATGAGACTTCATGAACTTTAAACAGTATCTTAAAGATAATTCTCTTGCATAATTCATGGGAGATCTATGATTGTACAGAGGCCATATCGTGGAAAGCCTATGTATAACCGCTTTGACCACAGGGAATCCTCCCCATGAAATCATAGGAAAATTTTTTTATGATGTCTCAAGTTCTTGGAAACGTATAATTTTACTGAAAATCTTGTTCAACATTTGAAATGTTGCGTTCCTGATGACAGGGATATTAATTCGATTTTGTGAGGTTAGATCATGTGATAATGGTACTTCAAATGTGATGGATGTGTTCTAAATCAAGCTGTAGGATGCAAGATGGGTCCACAAGGATTTACTACGATGGATTCTGAAAGGAAATACTCTACCACACGGCATCGAGTTTAGTATTCCAGGAAGTTATGCGATTGCCAATATCCTTCTCAGCCGGTGGGCAGAGACTGAAAGTGACTCTTGGTGGGTTGGAGACGACATCAGGTCTGTGGAAATTGATGAAGGTAAGAGTCTTCTCTTGAAACACGTTTTCGATTGATCACTGTCGAAACCATTCTCGTGGATTTCAGCTGCTGAATGTGTTTCCTATTATTAGAGTGACTTACTTTTTTGTTGATCTTGTGCCCATTTCAAGAGCACTTTCAAAGGGTATTATTTGGATTTCGTATGATTAAGTTATGGATTTACTTCATGCCTATTAGACTTACCCATTATAATCGGGATTCCCTGTGAATGGGGAATCCCGTGAATGGGGAATCCCGTGAATGGGGAACTACTTTAAGGCTTGTATGAATCTCTCTTCCTCAACAAGAGAAATGGTTCAAAAATGTAGAAACTTCTCATTAAAAGCAATGGTAGCATGTTGAGGCCGTTTTGTCAAAGAATGAAAATAATAGAAGCGAGACATGTGGTTACAGGAATAATGGTATTCTAAGATTGTTGAATAAGGGTTTTGGGTTTCTCGAGTAGTGAGGAATATACCATGTTGAATACTGTATTGAGGATTATATGAAAGAGACCTATTGAATACTATATACTACTATGTGGGGTAGTCATTTGCAAGTGGGTTCAGTTGCAGGAGGTCATGCTTTTGATGCTCAAAATTACAGGAATATAGAAATAACTTGGAATATTTGTTTGCTAATTTTAAAATATTCTACATAATGACCTGTTAGTTACATTGATTGATACATATGTCCATCAATTCCATTAATATTTGCCATTGATGGTATTTAATTCACAAAAGAAATGTCTTGAACTGGCTTTTTGTTGTGATTGTGTTTCAGGAGTTTTCAAGTACGTGTTGATGTGTGTCAGTAACGACAAGGGTTGTGAGAAATTGGTGAACCTCCAACATTTATAACTTATCGACATATGCTCGTCTCTCCTGTATTCTTTGCTTTCATTTTTGCTAGATATATTTGATCGATTCAGCCTTCATTGTTAAGGATTTATATTTTTTCCTCATAAATTCTATAACTTCGAGATTTCTTCCCATAATAGGACTTATATGAAACCTCATCAAAAGACAAAATGTCCCTCTCCAATATTCTTGGGGAAGGGATTTCAATAGAAATGGCTAGTAACATCTCACTATTTATTCCCTATTTTCGTAGAAAGTAAAGGGGTCCTGCTAGAATTGGTTTATAATGTTTGTTTTTAGACTCTTTGATCCTATTCTAATTCTTTCCAGTATCCTCTTGTCTCGCAAACATATCAAATTCAAGGAATCCAGGCTGATTCCCACTCAAAGTTGGACGGCTTCAGCTCAAGAGTATGATGTTAGTCATCAGATTCTCATGACCACTATGGATTTTCTGAACAGATTGTTAGGGGCAACGCAAAGCTTGCATATCATTCAGATATTTTAAAAGCGACCCAGGAGGATGTCAAGGATATGGGACTCCAGGTGGGTTAAAAATGGATGCCAAAATTTGGGATTTGTTTTTTCCAAAAATTTTATTGCAGGGAAAAAAGTTCTAGCAGAGTATTTCTATTTTTAGAATACGTCGAACCTCATTTTCAGGGATAAAATAAATATTCGTAAATATTCGTTAGGAGATGCCGACCCTGACGACCAGTAGCCAAAATTGGGTGAGAATTTGTTAAATGGGTGAGAAAGTGTTCAAATTGGATTTATAATGAAAAAACGGATGGAAATTTGGCGATGAGGAAATGAATTATGGTCCAGCTTTACCATTTTACAAAGTAAGTTTAGCGATTTGGTGAATTTTGGGCAAATGCATTGAAATTAATTGAAATTGGGACTATATTGCAGGTATCTCAGTTCGGTGGAGGACGGATTGACCATAATGTCAACGAGCGCAAGCTTCATGTGTTCAGTTCCTCGCAAGGCTTCGGTCTGGCCAACCACACCGTCACTTGTGCAATTCTTAGGCAATGGTATCCTTTACATAGTATCACGCTGGCATGGGGAGGATAATTGGTGATGACTAATTTGGCTGAATCAAGCCAACATGAATTTGACAGAAGCCTGGGAGGCATTTTTCGTGAAAGAGGAGATTGTGGAAACTTACAGATCATGAAGTGCTTTTTCATAGCAATTTGTTTCCTCGGGTTGATGGAAGTTGGTACATCTGTCGCTCAGAGAGACTGATGACATAGAGTCCCGGATCTCTTCAACCAGTCCACTGTTCGTGGAGTAATAAACTTACGCTTAGGCTACAGAATCGCAATAGGTCGTCTCCGCATACACACAAGTCTCGTTGCATCTGGAGTTCAAATTGAGATCTTTCAATGCAGAAGCCTTGTATTGTGCAGTGGATTAGTTCCATTCCTTACCTGAGGACCATTTGGACACCATGCAGGAGGACGAGACCTTGCGTTTAAAATTTCAATGAAGTGATGAAATTTCTCTATACCAGGTGGGAACGATGGACCTGTGAAACTCTGATGATGCTCATACACTTGACCCAGTGTCAACTCAACTCAAAAAACTACCGGCACCCACCATAATGCCACGTTCTCTGAGGCCAGCCAGTTGAGCCAAACCCGTTTGCCCTGCTTCAAACAGATCCGACATCTTTTTGAGCTTTGAAACTGGCACTGGCACTGGCGCCAATGCACGTCTGCGCAGGACCCATGATTGGAGTTAGATCGGAGATGACACATTTGAGTAACGTACGCTGTAAGTAGGAAAAATAAGTAGCTACGTGACGCGTGTGTGAAGAGGTGAATTGAGGATGCTCTTACTGTGGACACTGTTGCACTTGCTTGCTTTTCATGTAGGAGCATCGCCTATTCAACCCTTCGCACTTCATCTCTGAAACGAATCAATGGTGGACGTTTGCTGCAAGCTTAGCGGAAAAGATTTTTCACATTTGATTGGCATTGATTTGCTTCAGAGATCAATTGTACAGGGTTGCATCAAACTTCTACCCATTCGTTGTAGATGTAGCTTTTGTCAATGCAAGGCCTCCTCTCTTACGGTCCCAAGTCAACAAGTGGTGAGGAATGTGTGCATGGGGGCAAGAATTTTAGCAGCAGCTGAAAGAGGCAAATCGGATATGTATTAGAGACAGGAGTTATGGATAGGGACAATGTAAACCTAGATGAATCGTCTGTTGCTGTGGAATCATCTGAGTCAGCTGCCTGTAAGAAACGGCTTGGCATGGCCATGCTCAAGCCAGGGCTGCCGTCGGTGAGTGCGAACTGTGTTGGTGAGCCCCGGCTAAGATGCTGTAGACGGACCCTTGCTAATTTGCTTGCCAACTCAGAGTCACCCACCTGCACGAAAGATCACGTCCTTCAAATTAAATGTTTAAATTCTCAAAATCCGACTTGTCATAGATGTTTTAGACCAAGGTACGAAGCATTATTTTACCTTGTTGCTTGCACATAAAGTCAAATCACGGGCAGTGATAACACACTTGACTCGTTCAAGCACATTTGTTCGTCGTTGTGTCTTGAGCTCCTCCTCAAGTGTCACCTTGTCACTCCTCAGTTTGCTGTTCTCCAGCAGCAGTTGATTCACTGTGTTTATCAAATCCATCTTCTCCATTGGTAGACGACCCTTCCGCGCATGGCCTCCGAAGAACTGAGAATGCAATTGAAACATTAGTAGTCGAATTCCTTGTCTAGGGAAATTCTACCTAATGTAGTCAGTAAGGGTCACCTTCTGATTCATTTTCAGCATCTCTAATTCAGATCGTAATGCCTCGTTCTCCTGCATCCAAAAACTGACATAAGATTAAGATATGTTTCTGAAGGATCGCTCTTGAACGGAAGAAAACAGCCTTCTGCAGGTAAGCATGAGCAAGCACCAACCTTTCGCATGTGGAAGATATCTGTTACGAGTTGAGAACGGGCAGAAGTCTCGTCTTTGAGACTATCTTCCAGCTGATGCCGGGAGGCTTCAATAGTGGTAAGCTGGGCTTGCAACGATTGGCACTCTTGACGAAGTTCATTATACCCAATTTTGTGAGCAGCCTCCGCTTGCTCATATGTTTTCAACTTCGCCTGCAGCTGCTTAAACTTTGCAGTGTAGAGGTCCTGAAATAGAGGTCACCGAGGTTTCAGGATGACTTGGATGCGCACACAAGGTAAGGTAGAGGATTCTAAATCTTTAGGGACCAGATCCCGTGTCATAGACAGATAAGAAAAAATTTGATCTCCACAGACTTGTCCCTTGCACCCCAAGTTATCTCTCCACAGCTCGATCCATCTCCAAATGAAAGCACACTCGTGAGTTTTGGTTTAAATGTTTAAAAAATGACGCAAATAGAACTCTCCACATCAAAAAAGAATAGAAAGAGGCATACCTGCAATGCATTAATTTCTTGCCTTAGGATATTCCTTTCAATGCCAACCTCGTCAGCACAATTTGGCTTCTGCTCGGTGGCTGCGTCAGGCTGCTCAATGGCCGCCTGCGGCTGCTCTCTTGCCGCTGCCAACTCCGCTCGCAGCTCGTCATTCTCTTGCTTCAACTGTGCCAGGGATTGTCATCAGTATATGAGCACAATAACTACAAAGCTAATGGGTTTCGGACCGTGAAGAATGGACACTGAGGAAAACTAGTATGAACTCACCAGTAGCCAATTACAAGATTTATCAATAGAGAAACGTTGAGGACACCAAGTGATGATTACCATGTTCTATTGAGAGGACTAGGCAATGCTTGCTCCCACAAGGTGAAACCAGTTACATTCAATTCAATATAATGCCTTTACTAACAGTGAACACTTTACTGTCCCCACCCACAAACTGCCATATGGACAGTCCCATTCAGCATGGAATTTGCAGTATCTCATCAACAAAACCTGAAGCCGCACTTATTTCAGAGAAGGCTGCAGGAACACGCTTGCTTCAAAGTGCGTGTGCACTAACCTTGCCACGAATGAGGACAAGGGTGTCGTTCTTTGCATCCACAATCACACGCAGCAATGCAACACTGGCCTCCAACTTTTGCAACTGAGGATCCACATAGAAATAGTCAGAAAGAGAGCCGTTACTTTGATTGATTTCTAAGCCATCCTCTTCAAATGTTAGGGTCAGGGTAAATGAATTCATATCTGTGTGCACCTCATCTACAATCTTGTTTGGTCCATCTGAATCACTTTTCTTGGGAGATTTGTTTTTCTGATTGGGAATGACTCTAAAATTCGGGAGCACATGCCTTTGAAACGCTTCCACGGATTGCAAGACGTTGCTTGCCAAGGTCGTGCTCTTGAGCACCACAGATTCGAGGCTTCGCAGGCGTCCGCCATAGGATGCTTCCTCATCGTCAATTGCCTTCCGCATCTTCTCCATCTCGACCACGAGATGCTCCTTCTCACTCGTCACTTTGTCCTTCTCGGAGACGGCTTGGGCAAGGCTTGCAGCGGCGGGTTCTAACAACCCCTTCACGCGCTCGACCTCTCCCTTCAGCTTTTGTGTGGACGCATTCACCAGGGCAGCCACTTCCACTTCACGATGTGCTCGCAGCCTCTGGAGTTCAAGTCTCTGTCGACAATTGAAAGAATGAACAATGTCTTGTCAAGAACATACAATTCAATGCGCAAGGAATGCAAGCACTGATGAATGAGGATTTCCGAAAGTCTAATAATGTTCTGTCTACTCACTTGATTTTTCTCCCGGTTGATTAGGTCATTGAGCTGAAAACGAAGAATGTCATTCTCTTGTTGCAGAGACTTTGCCATCATTTCAGCCTCCGCTGCTCTGTGAACGGAGGACTTCTGTTTCTGTAATGAAACAGACAGAAGAAGCTTACTCCCAGGCTTCACCGTAGCCACATCAAACAAGGATCCCGAAAACCGTCAGATATTCGAATATCTAGTTTAGTAACAATTTGAGCTTTTTCGCAATTTCAATCTTTGAAGGTGTACTTCCAGCCTAAGAAGAGAGTCTTGAAAATAACGCAGTCAATGGCGATCATAAACGCAATTACAAATTGGAATATAACAAAACGATTCTATTTTCGGTAATCAAATAGTTGGGATGGATTCAAGCAACAATACGAAAGCACATCATACCTGACTCATGGTGGCAATAGGATACAAGCGGTTCGCAGATTTGTGACCTAATTTCCGAGCATGAAGGCAGGACAGTTGAAGTTAGATCTCTCGACGCGCATTCATGATGGACGCAGAAATTGCTCCTTGACACTCCACGCAAGCTATTGCCTGCAAGTTCTACTCTGCAAATTGCACAATCGTGTAGATTTCAGTCTAGTTAAAAAACAATTGAATGTTTACACGCAAACATTCAATTCAAGCCCGACATATATGACGATCATACTATATATCCTGAATTTCAGGCATAAACAAGGAGATGTACCGTGACGAGCATTTCAACTTTCAAGGGTAACAGTTGAAGCAAATCACTGAAAGGAGGCTGCAATAGCTTCGGCCAATCAACGACAATCTTGCCTTTGTTTTGAAATGAGACCAGTTTAGTTCTGGTTTTTTTCTCGTATATTTGGCGAACTCAGGATTCTGTTACGTACGCTCTGGTCAGGTACGTTATGAAGATGTAGACAGCACCAGACTGAGGTTCAGTTGAATCTTGCGAATGAATCAGCAAGTTTTTACGTCAGAAGGAATGATAGTGTCTCCGGAGGACTATTTCTTCTTGTTTCCTGCCGGCTACTACGAGCTTTGTCTTCGTTACTGATTCTTCGCGGGAGCTGAAAAGTTTGAACAACCCTCGGATCCATCTGCGGTTCTTGCTCGCCGTGGATCCCATTCGAACAAGCACAATTTCACTCCAACCCTAACTTAACTCCCAATCACCAAACCATCGCTTCCTATTTACCAAACCATCGCTTCATGTCATGTCTATGAAGCTTAGAATGCCGGTATCCACGCACGTGAATCTACTGGTAAATTGGACCATCCGTAACCTTTTCTGCACTTGACTCTGTTCCCTATTCTGATCCATCAAGAATATTTGTTTCATCACTCGCATACATCAATATACAGCTTCTCATTCTCTTGATTCAAACCATGATGACCATGAAACCTTCGTGGCGAATCGGCTTCCAACATCTTCAACTTCCTCTTATTTAAAACTTCACCCGTTCGTTACACTTTTCTTAGTTTTGAAAATAGTTCAAGTCACTCCTGTTGAAATCACTCCAGCGGTTGATCCTTCTTCGTTCCCAAAGAAGTGTCTCAGTACTGACAGCAATAACATTCGTTCTGACTTGTTCGAAAGCAATGTAGGGTTTCCAAGACAACCAAAACTAATCCGAAACGCTCAGAAATTTAATCCAAACTAATCCAAATTCAAGGCCAACCTGCGCAATTCTCACAAGTTCGACATATAATCTCCAAATGATTTAAATGCCGCGACAACGGTCAATCAAAATACAGAAATGGCATCCTGAAAAGCAAATTTCTCTGTTTCAGCATTACCACACATCTCAACTTCATCATCTGTGACAGTCATACATCCATAGCAAACCCATTTGATCAATAACAGCGGCCTGCTTACAGAAGATTTCTTCAGTGGCACACAAACTACCCAAACATCGAATCTTTTCACTATTATTCATAAACACTTCAACCCAGCAACTTAAATTCCCTGAAGAAATTTGCGTCAAATCCCGGAAACCATCTTACCAAAATCGACAATATCAACTATCCCCCGAGCACAAATTCAGAATATACTAACCGTGCTTGAGTTAACCGAATCATGTAAGCCCAGAAGAAATGCGGCGATCCCGTGCAGGAGATTCAATTCTTTCTGACTGCATCCTCGTCTTCCTGTTCAACGATGCCGCCAGGTTCTTTGGCAACTGACCTTAGTCACAATCAGGCCACGTGACATTCGAGCCTCTGTTCACACTTCCTCGGTAAGCATCTAACCAGATTTTTATTAGCCAGTTTCACACACCGGTTATCAAGCTCACATAGATACATTACCCGAGCGGGTCACGCCCCTTGTTCCCAACTCTACTAGCACCCGTATTAACCAAAATTGTGTGAAATCAAAACAGAGAATTTGAAGTTCTATTATTTTAAAAAATATCAACTTGTTGTGCACATGATTTATTTACCTCGTTCCTGCTGGCATGTACAATTGAGCTTCTTCACTCTACAAGAAATTCATTAA
Source organism: Climacium dendroides (assembly GCA_950106755.1). NCBI lineage: Eukaryota > Viridiplantae > Streptophyta > Bryopsida > Hypnales > Climaciaceae > Climacium > Climacium dendroides. The sequence goes on along the minus strand of OX467087.1, from coordinate 23,983,353 downwards.
GAGTTCAAATTTCGATTTTCATTTTCGAAAAAACCATCATTTCAACTTGCCACTTCACTAGAAGCTAGTGCTGGCACCTATAAATTCGGCCTACAAGCTGTTGGAAACAGCTGCACCTACACACACTGCTTATGAGTACTATTTGCTGAAGGTGGTGGATTGGTTCAGACAACTTCAACGAGACCAAAACAAAGACGATTATACTCTGTCCTCATGAAGGATATGTGTAAGAAGTATGAATTGAAGCTCGCTTGATGAATTCGGGCTGGTGAAAATAAGTCCACGCAGCTGTACAAATTATTAAACTCCCAATATCACCCAAACTCAGTCCTTTGCCGTAAGTAAATATTCAAAATACTATGCTCTGTAGGCTTCTGTACGCAGACAAGTACCACGCACGCACAATCTGCTCGACCTGGGATTTGGGGCAGGCGGGTCTTTGAATTCACACTCATGTGGCTCTATAAGTTATAACTGAACTCAACCTGCTGGCTACGTGGCCGTGAGATGGCGATGCAAGCAAGTTGGTTTTTCCACACTGGGGTGTGCGTGTTCCTCTTGCGGCCTAGTGTGGAAACTGACTTTTCTCATGCAGGGCCAATTAATACTAATTGCTGGACGTGAACGCAGAACTAGATGACATGACAGTGCTCGCCATAACCTCTTCGTGGTACGTGTGTAAGTACCACTAGCTGCACAAGCAGGCAATAATGCACCAGATTTGGGTACCAGGTAGGATGCGTCACAGCTAGAGATACTAATGAGGTCTTGAAATTGTGCCATGAATTGAATTCTAACCTACTGTATGGAATTATGTGTTTGTAAATTAACTCGAAAAAGGTAGGACGGAAGTTTGGTAGAACCGACAGTGATATATACAATCACATTTTGATGATGCTTATTACACATCATGATGCCTGAAGAGACCAGCTGGAAATTCACACTACCTTAGAACCTGAGGAATGTGATAAGGACTAAGTTAATAAGTTAGTGTTTTCTTGAAGAATGTTCTCGATGAATGTTCTTCAAGAAAACAAAAGTTATCAAAATTGCCACTGAAAGCCAGAAGGAGATTCTCAAATTTGAACAAGAGTTGGGAAAGAGTTGTTCACATCTGGCGGCTTCCCTTCCAAGACCCTTCTTGGTGTTGGCTTACATGTTGGCCGGGTAAAGCACCTCAGGTGAGGAGAATTCTCTGAATACGCACCCTAACTTCAACAAGGGTAGCTTTGCAATCCTAGTTGCAACACTGTTTTTTGGCATTATAGATATTTTGGGCAGCTCACTACAAATGGCATTTTTATTTTTTGTTCTTTGAAATTTTCACACAACATGTGATCGAGGAGTAGCTTTAAGGCCCAACAATTTTCATAACTTTTGACTACATGGTTAAAAAGTTATTGCATGATATGTAGTTTTTTGCAAGGCTGGGCAATTTGGGCAGATCTGAAAAAATCACTTTTTTAAGAAATAAAAATTTGAAATTGGTTCTCTAGCTTTATAAGTAGGTGGGAAGCTTTGAATCATTCCATTTTGATTTATGAGATGAGACTTATGAGGAGTTTTAGTTGTGGGTAGTATGCAAGGTAGTTATAGTCTTATAGAATCTCTACTCTAAAAGAAACTTTGAAGTCCTTTATTGAGCTCAATTTTCAAAAAATTTGGGGAAAAAAAATCATTGGATGTAAATTGGTTAGTACAACATTACAACCATTTGAATTGGCATTTTTCAATTCCATGAATGAATTCTTAACAATTTAGTATTTTGAATCATTCTCAACTTCTTTGAATTTATTGTTTTTTCCTATATGTTGTACAATTCCAAATCCATGAGTTCTTGTGGGAAACTTCCCTTGAAGAATGAATTTTCTATGAAAAAATCCAACTTCCCTTGAAGAATGAATTTAAAAACGCACCACCATTTTGGACATTTTTTCATACAAATGTGACCTTGTGAAGTACAACTACCCAGTTTTGGGCAAGCCAAAAAAAAGGATTATTGCCTCTTCAAACGTTAAAATTTTGCAATGTACACAATGGAAATTTCTGAAATTTTTTTTCACATCTTTTCAAACTAGCATACTACAAGATCCTATGGTTACATGTGTCCAAAAATATTTTTTTTCATAAAATTTGGTACTTGTACTAGAAATGACAGTTTTGGAGTGATTTTGGTGAAAACATAGTCAAAAACATTTAGGGATTAAATACTCCCTCTACCTCAAAATAAATCTATGAGTTCTTGTGGGAAACTCCAAGAGTGCCACAAATTTATTTTGAATTTATTTTGAAATAGAGGGAGTACAAAACACACATGCTCAATAGAAATTATTAAGATAAAGAGTTCATTTGAATGGGTTTTTTTTTCATGTGGGTTAGAATGTCACCAATTTACTATTGATGATCAAGTATTGTTCAAACACATGCCTTTTAAGAAATGAGATAGAGTAAACTGGTCATTCATTGTACACATTTAAAAACTACACAATGACCACACAATTCAACTACCAATTCAATTGTGATGAGAACAAACTTTTGTATCACACTGTGCAATGAATTTCTGACTAGATTTCAAGTGCATCGCCTTTAAATTGCAATAAAGTTTGTAAGAAAAAAAAAATTGCATTTTTTTAAAGGTGAATCTTAACATAACATTTCATAATCACGCCAATTTTCAAAACATGCAAGTCTCTATATTTATATGGAGAAGGATTTGAATTTTGTCTATTTGATGATTGGCAAGTTTACTATACTTTAGGGTTTATATTGTGGTCAATATGATTTGATGAGGTGTATTGCATTAGCGCAATACATATGATATTTAAGGGTGGTCTAGGCTTATGATTAACCCCTAAGCGCCCTAGGGGCGATATTTGGGGTGCTTCAAATGAGGCGTTTGACCATTATATTCTCCTCATCCGTACAGTGGAAACTTCCACAATTTTGTTAAAAGATGCCTTCCCTAACTCTCTTGCAATCTCAACGGTCACATCTCTCCAATCTTACTTTTCAATTGGCACAACTACTTTGAAGAGGCAATTTTTGGCTTGCTTCGGAATTTGCGTTGAGCGCTTAGGGGTTAAGACCTTGATACCTTAAATTTAAACAAGTTATAAATCATTTGTACAACAACCAAATAATACATGTTTTAGCATTGCAAATCCTCCTTGCATGCAAGAGTACAAAAAATCATTCTAATAATGTAAATCACTTGAAAAGACCAAGAGCCATATGTCAAAATGGATTCTCAACATCACATATTCGAAAATAAATCTCGCGAAGTTGTCAATAATGCACTTCTCTTGGTTCTTTACTTAAAAAATCATCTCAGGTATTCCAATAGTCCTAAGAATCTAAATTGATGGCTATAGATTACAAAACTGCACCAATATCTCAATCTGTATGAAAAAATTAAAAATCATGATAAATGATACTTCATCTAGGGGCTACACTTGCAATTTTTTAAAGGTAGTAGGATATTTCAAGATAATTCCAAATCAAAAACATTCAATAACTATGATATTGGCATACAGCAGTATCCAAGGTCAAAATTTGGTATAAACAGTCTTGGTTATCACCTGAGGCATTTACAGAACTTGTCAAGTAACCCCATCATGTTAACAAATAATCAGTAAAATTTCCATTAGCTTCCAGTATTTGAGCGAGAATTTCTTTTCATCCACATTATCCACTCGACCAATTGTGTTTTCACATTCAACCCTCAAACGGAACTCGATGATGAGAATTTCACATTCACCAACCTTTATGAAAAAATTGCGGTTTTATAATAACAGGTGCTCACTAAGTATGTAATTAAACTCAGGTCCCTTTTACAACTATCTGAAAGCGGCCAACTTGAGCAACCAATACGGTAAACCAAGGAACATTCGAGCTTCCTCCAAGTCATCAATACGCCCCAAGGCTTTGGGGTTAAATCCAGGGTGTTTTTTTCTGGTGATTTGTCGCTACTGTCAGACAATTTTAGCCTATCTGAACTAATCCCTCCATAAATGCGCCACTAGTGTGAGGGCATGCAAGCCTCTACTGTTCCAAAAAAAACACTGGTTAAATCTATACACCTCAAATTTGAAGAGTGCAATAACCTAATTCAGAATCTGTACAACGCTTCCTTCAGAAAAATGGTCCAGGGGCACAAGTCCAGCCTTCCAGCACCTGTAGCAACGGCTTCACATGCCTTCCCTGGCAGAGCGCGTCATACACTGCTTCAAAGTCACTCCCTGGCGACTGCGCCTTCTCGCCTGTCAACAAGCCTGTCCCGAGCTCCGCCCTCACGAAATTGTACAACGGAAACGACCTGCAATGCACCACCCGATTCGGCACTGCAAACATTCCTTTGTCAAAACTCTCTCGGGATGCGCTCACTTTGATCATGAGCTGCGTTTTCACTTCCTCTTCAAACGCGGGGATTTTGTGGAAGACGGAAAGTCCGTCGTCTTTCTGCTTGAGCGCGAAGTCCACGAGGATTTGGCGAAGCTTTTGCATCAAAGGGTAGGAGATGCTGGAAGGGTCGTCGATGTAGGTGAAGATGGGTTGGTGGTCGACAACTTGCAGCAGCTCCTTCTCGCAGAAGCGCGCGAGCTGGAGCGAGCCGTTGACGCCCACCACAAGTGTTTTCTTCGCGGCTTGCGCGACGACGGTCTTCACGGTGGATTGCATCGTTTCTTCCAGGTGACGAAGGTCGATAGCTTGACAAAGCGCGACCAAGTACGTGGACGTCATGAGCTTGAGAATCTCGATGGATTCCTCGGTTTTGCGAGCGGACACTAAGCCCAGGGAGTTCACGTCCTGGTTGTGCTGTTCCGCGCTTTGGACGTGGGTGGTGACTGGGTTGGCAAGGTATTGCAGCTCGCTGGTGTAGGACGCCATGGCGATTTCGGCTCCTTTCATGCCGTAATCCAAACTAGGGTTGGGGCCTCCGCTGAGATTCGACGGTAAGCCGTTGTTGTAGAAATCGTTCACAAGCTCACTGAATTGCGCAAACATAAGCTTGCCGATGCCGGCGATGGACAAGCGCATATTGTCCATGGAGACTCCAATTGGAGTGCCTTGGAAGTTGCCCCCGTGCAATGCCATGTCGCGGGAGACGTCAATGAGGGGGTTGTCGTTCACGGAATTAATCTCGCGCTGGATGGCATGAGTTGCGTTGCGGATAGTTTCGATGTGGGGACCCAGCCATTGCGGGGAAGTGCGGAGCGCGTAACGGTCCTGCTTGGGTTTCATTAACGGATCCGTCGCGTGCAGCTTCGCCGCGGCTTTCATGTATGAGCTTCCGTCCAGCACCCACTCCATCATCGCCGCGGCTTCAATCTGCCCCGGGTGGTGCTTCAGTTTGTGCGTCAACGGGTCGGCGAATTCGGGTTTCCCTTGCATCACTTCGCAGAAAAGCGCACTCAAAACCTCAGCCAAAACCACGAGCACATTCGCGTCGAAGCAGACCGTCGACGCCAGCCCGGACCCCACGGCGGTGCCGTTCACAAGCGCCAGTCCTTCCTTGGGCTCCAGCTGAAACGGCTTCCCCACGCCCGCAATTCGCAGCGCTTCCTCGGAGGTGACCTCGCGCCCGTCCGCAGTGTATGCCCGCGAGTTGGGGCGACCAGTCAAGCAGCCCGCGATGTACGACAGGGGTACCAAGTCGCCGGAGGCCGTAATGGTGCCTCGAAGGGGCAGCTTCGGCGTCACATTTGCGTTCAGGAGCTGGCTCATGGCGTCTAAAATCTCCCACCGGATGCCCGAGTAGCCCTGCATCAGCGTGTTCGTGCGCACCAGTATGGCCGCTCGCGTCGTGGCCGAGGGTAACGTATTGCCATCGCCCTTGCCCACAATGCCAGCGTTCAAGAACCGAATGAGCTCGCGCTGAAGCTCCGCCCCTTGCGTCGTCCTCCGGTGCGACGTCGCCCCAAACCCTATTCAACCAAAGCACGCAGCATTAGCAATCGACGATTGGCAAAATCCCCAATTTCGCTCGAAGTTCTTTTTCCGCCATTACAATGGGCGAAAGGAATGCGCTCGACACGAAACAAAAAATACCCCCGCCGCACGGGATCGAGCTCCGATTGTACAATGCCCGGTAGCTTGAGATCAATCACGGGATGCGAGTCATTTCATCGCAAACTCGCGAAAACTCTAGGGCAAGCCTGATCAAAGAATTTGTGACTGCTGGTACCTGTGGTGACGCCGTAAGTATCCGTGCCTTTCATGGCACACGACAACACCCAGTTGGAGCTTTCGTCTACGCGCGCCTTCGCGGTGCGCGCGTCCAGGACCACCTTCACCTCCGGTCGCCTGGCAATGGCGGCCACCTGCGCGACGCTCAACCCGGCACCCTCCAGCACCACCTCCCGGCACTCAAAGAATGCGCCCACCATCTGCTTCACCTCCTCCCAATGACTCCCCGCCAGCCCAGCTGCCACTCGGCCCCAATTCAGAGGATCATCACAGCCATCGCAGCAGCCCACGCCACGCCCATTGCAAAGCTCCGCCAAAGTGTTCTCCGGGAACGTGACGCCGATGAGTCCATTCGTGTGGGGTTGCTGCTGCTCGAGATGGTGGCTCAGAAGGACGCCCACGGTGTCCGCATCCAGCATCGTGGTCATCTTCGCGCGCTTGCTCACCAACATCGTGATGACGCCCACACCGCGACTCAATCAAAAATGCAAATGCAAGTGCGGCTATTGCGAGGATGACTGATCACTCGCAACGTCCACACTCGCATCCACACTGCCTGCCCAAACTGCCAGCAGCTTTTGTGCCCCAGCCTCCCACTTCCTCACAACATCACAATCCCCTGCTTCAGACATCCCAATGTACTGTCAGCAGATATCAAAGCAGCACCATCACCAAGGAGAATCCACCAACCAAGAACCAACAGTCCATAACCCCATTTGCATAATCAACACGGAAGTGATGACAGAGATTCATCACAGCAGCGGAATACTTGTAAAGCTCCTCCTCTTAAGGCTTCACTTACCCGTGAATTCACTGCAATGCCTGGCTCCCCGAGGGAACTTCAAAACGGGAGCCGAAGCATACAGCGAAAATGAATTAAAACAAGCCCAGCTGGGAACTCCATCCCATCCGTAATCCCATCCCAGCCCCCCTCCCACTCATGCAATGCAACACCAGTAGCAGCAGCATTACTAACTTACAACGCTGTCATCATTCATTACACTCGCTACAACCACCCCTAACCTCCCCCATAATTGGCCCCCTCCCAAATGGCCCCCCAAACTTCGTCCAAACTTGTATACCAAGCAGGTGACTCATCTGAGAGGCGCTGTTACCAATCACGCAGTGACACTTTGAAGGAAACGGGTGAGAGAATTGAAGAGAAGCAGAAGGGGTGGCAGGGAGTGTAATGAACGAACCTGCATGCGCACAGGTTGGTGTGAGCGGGTGACCATAAAGAGACGCTGCTGAAGTCCTTTCACAGAAGTAATACCCCGTAACTAATAAGACCCCCTGGGAAGACCCCTCCTGGGAAGACCCCCTGGGAAGACCTCCTACAGTCCTAGGTTGGAGAAATAAATGACGTGGACAAGAAGGTCAGCCCTTTTCGCGCGGAGGAGACGGATGCCTGGATTCCTGGGAATGGGGAGTGGGACGCACTTGGGGTTCTAATAGGCTTCCCTCGCGCGATCTCCACCGTCGATTTCCATCGAGATTGGGTCGGCGGTGCAGGAGGCTCCAGCCAGGGGCGCTTTGGATGGATGGATTCTGTTCATCTCTCCTGAGGGGGACTAGACAGGTTAACGGCGAGCCTAAATTTAAAACTTATTATTCGGTGCCCAACCAGTGTTTTTGTTTTTTCACTTTGGAGAAGGAGCCAGTTGTTTCTTCAACCAATACTCAGGGGTTACTTGGTGATACCTATATGAAAACTAAGTGATACCTAAGTAAAATTTGGCTATTGGTTTTAAGATACAACAATAATTTGGTTGTTTTGACCCCCACCGAAATGATATTTCCTTTACAAAAAATAGCCAACATCATTTGGCAAAAAAACATGCATAAAAAAACGTTGTGCCCAACTAACCACTAACCCAATTAATGGCTTGAGCTTTATTGAGCTACAAAGGATTGCTCTTTATCTAGCCATAGAATCTTACCAAGAAACGACCATGGGACATCTACTTAGCAACTTATTGTAAACCACACCTAATGTAACGTGGGTGGATTCATTGATCTTCAAATAATGTATTTCCACTACTACCATACTAGGGTCCCAAATCCACTCACAACCTGTATTTTCATAAAGGTAGGAGGTCTATAAATTCCAAGGTCCATAAGAATTGAAACTGAATTTTGGGGAGGTGAAGCTTCAAAAAATATTTTTTTTAGTAAATATTCCTTGAAAGACAAGTGGAATTGGCATCTAACCCAAGTTGTTTCATATTTTTAAGAGCTTTGTAGAATTAGCTATGAAATTTTGAAGATGAAATGGTTTAGGGCTCTACAAACATCTACCTCCTGAAATATACATTGTTTGTACATTGCTATAGACTCTGAAAAAACAGCATGTACAAGTAGTGTACATTTGAAGAAGTGAGTAGTTTTACATGTTGTATGCTTTTAGAACCTCTATACTTTTAAAACCTCCTACTGTCACAACCCATAGTAACACCTTCCAATTCTTAAAGGACTCATTAAGTTCCACTTTTAGTATCACTTGAATCACAACTCACTAATATTGCACATGCCATGCACCCACAACATTAGTTTCCATTTTCCAACTCAGGTTACCAAGTCCCAATCCTTGGGACTTTTTAATACACATACTATGCATGACACCGAGCATGTCACCTGGTAACATAGAGCATAATTTTCATTGACAAGCACTTAGTGGAGGTTCTACTCCCCACTAGTGCTAACCGCCCTTGAATGTTATCCCACTCCATCCTAGACCCATTGTATATTTGCTACTTGTCTACTATGACTAATCGAGAGGACACATTAAAAATGGCCTAGTAAGGAGCAAGACTCCATCCAAGGCCAATACCACAAGACATCCTCACTAGTAACCCATGGTGTTTTGGATCCGGTGGTGAAGTTGCATCATCCACCTTGAGTCACAAGAACTTACTAAGGCTCAAGGAAAAAATAAAGAGGGAAACCAACCCCTCCTATAGTACCTTTGGTAGCCCCCCCTTGTAGATCAAAGGAAGTCTTCAAACCCACTTTATTTGTGAAAGACCACCCGTTTGCAACTAAAATTACCAAGTTATGACTCCATTTGGACTCCCAAACTTCCAAACATGGTGATTTTGCAGCTAGAGATCCAAATCTCTCATGCAAATACATTTTGGATATCTACATAACAAGTAAATGATGATGGACTGCTCTTTCATCTCATTTGGACAAGTTCTCAAAAAGTTATGCCCTCCAAATGGCTCACTGAAAGTGGCATCACGCCTTCACCACAGTCCTTTTCTTGGCCATAACTTTGAACTCATAGCTTAGAACCTTGTAATGCTTGTCATTCTAGCTTCCTTATATTCTTAGCTTTCCAATGATATTTTACATGCCATATTTCCATGAAGGATTTGTTGAGAACCTCTTACTACAAGTATCCCGGTGCCATCGGGACACCGTCAACTTTGAACAACCATAATTTTTAGTTTACTTGTCCAAATTACTTATTCTTTGAATGGTTAGATGCGTCTTTTCAAGAGCTTTTTAAGAATGTAAGATACATCATCATGCCCTTCAAATCCAAAGCGCTATTGCATCCTGTTTGCTCAAGAGTCACTCATTTTTCCTTTTTTAGACTCTTGCAAGGCTTAGAAAGTCACCCTTAAGGTCCCCCTTGCTCACTAAGGCACTTTGGGCAACCCAATGCTTAGAATCATCCAAAACTTCTCACTAACAAATTGGAGGTTGCTTACAATGGCAAAAAAATTATGGCATGTTGTAAGGTAAAGCCACCCTAAACCCATAACTTAAGCCATGGCAGATACGATCTGCAGTAGTATTTGGCGAAACAAATTTTTTTTGAAGTATAGAGATAGAAATGGCATTGTAGCAAGAAAATTTGGTGAATTTACAGCTTGAACTGAAATTACTATGAATTATGAAAGCTTGAACTTGGCCTTGACCCATATCCAATGTCTAGAGTCTTGCAAAATCAATCACTAAGAGAGTACTTGTAGGTAACTCATGCACACAAAAGGAGACACAAGTTTTGCAGTAGTGTTGGGACCACATTACAAAACCCAATTTCTTTGAATTCAAAATCGATGCAAACGAGTCCCGCCCTCTCCTGGATTTGAGACACCCTGCTAATTGCCTACAGGACATTGGTTGGTAATGGATGCCTCCACCTTAATTCTTGTGATAGCCAATCAAACAAAACAAGCTTCTTGTAACCTTTTTTTAAAGCGTTAAAAAAACCCCAAGAAACCAGTCCCGACCTCTCCCAATTTAACACACCCTTATTGATTGCTCATGGTGCTCTGGTTAGGAATGGGTACCTCTCCCATAAATACCATTCTCTGCACTATTTGAATCTGATAGAATATTCTGCCTCCTGATAACCCAATTTTTTGCTTTCTGGTGGGCAGGTGGATGTTGGAGCCCTAGTTATAACTTTCGGTTCGTTGGGGCTTTTTGGGGCCGGGGACCGAATAATAACATGGCTGCAACTGAACTCTGGTGATGGGAAAAAGAATCCAGGTTGGTAGGGACTGACTGTCGTGGCCGGAGAGCCAGGGTGATCAGGGGTTCTCCCAGCTTGCACAGGACTGTACCTTCACCGGGTCCATGCAATTGTCACCATGCATTGAATTCGAGCAAGAAGCTGTCGTTGCAATCTCCACCGTCCATTTCTCTGTCGAGATGGGGCAGACCGTTTTTTCGTTTCCTTATTTTCGTTGGTAGTATTGAAGCAACATCCAGGACGGAAGGAGGAACCCATAGTATAGTAGAGCCACCCATCACCAACTATGGCCCCATCCGCAATCAATAAAGGGGGGCTGAAATTCAAGAGAGGCGGGGATTAATTTCCAAAAATGAGTTCTTGATTTCCCAGCATCAATTCCTCCATTCTTTTTCATGACACATCTGCTTGGTTGGAAGTGCCAAAGTGAACAAGAAAGTCTCTTAACCCCCTCAACGCCCCAGGGGGCAAAGTGGCCTCACATAGTTTAAGTCCAATTCAAAGTGCGGTAATTTTTGCATCCAATGTCCAAAGTCAATAAAAAAAACTTGTTGGAAAAGTTGCGCATACTAGTCTAGTTTTCATGTTTTTTTGGATTATTTTTGAATTAGTTATGAATTTTCAAACGAGATGTGGTATAGGTCCCTATTTATGTCCCTAGGGCTTTCATGAACTGTTCACTTGCAACTTTTGAAGATAAATGGGAAAGCAAAGAGTATGATTGGCTCTTGTCATTAACAATGTTTTTTTCTTTCCATTCATTCAAGGATTACAAAGGTCCATTTAAGAACCACTTCATATCCATTCACAAACACCTATATGGGCAAGTTCTTAATGCCTGCTCATATTTCAAGCTTCCTACCTTAAGTCATTTGTAAAGGTTTTATTGGATTTTAATCCCTCATCACCCAGGGGTTTAACCCCTCACTGCCCAAGGGGATCAAAAGTGTTCTCACATAGTTTCAAGTCCAATTCAAAGTGTTGTAACTTTTGCATACAATGTGGGTTCTCTTCAAGTTTGTGTACTTAAATTTTCAGATCAATCCAAAATGTACTAATTTTTTGGAAGCCCATTGAAGTTCATAGGTTCAATTTGAGTTCACCAAATTGCATTTGATGGATGCAACTATGAGGGCTTGTATCTCCTTCATCCTATGTTTGCTTTCAATAAAATTTGTTGGATCATGTTTCCCTTGAAGTCTAGTTATTGTAGTGAATTTTTCATATTAATCCAAGTTGTTTTGAATGTTTTGGAGCAATTTGAAGTTCAAAACCCTAATAGTTTTTCATTACAATGAACTTCGGTGGCTTATTTCTTCTTCATACAATGCCCATTTTCAATCATTTTTTTTGAAGAAGTTGTGTATACTAGTCTAATTTGTGTGAATAAAATTTCATATCAATTCAAGAAATTATGAGTAACTGAGAGCCATTTTAAGAGAAGGAGGTTTAGCCTTGGATGTGTTTTTTTGCAACTTTTCTTGACATTTCAAAGCCATTTCACAAACACAACGAGTCAATTGAATGATATTTTTTTTCATCAAAGTATTTGTATACTGATTTTCAAGCACTTTATAGTTTAAATTTTTTTTCATTTGAAAAGGTTTAGAAATCAAATTTCACCTCCAAATGTATTGCAAGGAAAATTTCAGCATCCTTTTTCAACACTAAAATATGAAGATCTTGCAATTCATGTGGCCAAATGGCTCCAAATTTGATCCATGACATCTACAACATGTATACTATAAGATTGTACAATTGAGATTTCTATACCATAGTGTCATTTAAACTTGTAACATTTCAAAAGCAATGATGTTCTTGGACCTAAAAAGGCCTTGGGCCTTGAGGGATTAAATGAGCGGTTTTGGAATAGTCTACACATTGGACATGGGTTTAGACCAACTTTTGCCTTCCAGAATTTATAGTGATTTCAATTCAAGCAATAAAATTATCAAATTTTGGCAATCCCCCTCATTTCTATCTTTGCACCTGTGAAAACATTTGCTTTGTTATTGTACTCCACATCATGTCCACAGTTGCTTATTCAGTCGGTTATGGGTGGTTCTACCATATTCTAGAGAAGGAGGTTCTACAAGCACACAAGCTCTAAAATCGCCCACCTTCTCAAATGTACACTATTTGTACATGTTACTTTTTTGTAGCCTCCATCAACAATGTCCATTTTAGGAGGTGGATGATTTTAGAGCCCTATGCCATTTCAAAATTCACAACTAATTCCACAAAACTCCAAAAAATTATGAAACAACTTGGGTTACATGCCAATTCCACTTGTCTTAGTAGGAAAATTTACTGAAAAATATTTAAAGAAGATTCACCTCCCCAAAATTCAATTTCAGCTCTTAGGTGGGCGGTTTATGGACCCTCCTACCTTAATTGCAAGAGTTTTATGATTTTGAAATGAACTATTGTATGGAACCCCATTTCTATCTGGGTTGTACAATAATTGTGATCCTAATGCATTTTAGGGGGTGCATTAGGGGGACATATGGGATCCAAGATGAATAGACCCTCAATTTACGCTAGCTCAATAAGGGGTTGTTTAGAACAAGCAACAACACTACAAAAGTTTTGCCCTTATTGCATGGGCTTGCTTTTTGAACAAGGTTGCCATAAGTTACTCTCAACTTTCTCACACATAACTTTTGTTAAAGTTTCCTCTCTATGAATCTAGAATCAACCAATGGACTCTTGAATCATGTCCTTTATTAACCCCTAAAATTTCTTTGGCATTATGGGCCTCCAAAAAACATTGAAATGGTCACTTTTGTATTAAGATTTATTATTAATTTTTTAAAACTTTGATGACTTGTAACTATAAGATCTTAACCCTTCAATTTCCATAGTCTTCTCTAGAATTGATGATTTGGGAAAATTCATTATAAAATACTATTTGGAAGAATATTTTGGAATTGATTTATAAATAAGAATTGTAAATTTTGAGTTTTAGGTTCCATCCATATGGTTAGATTCACCAATGCTATCACCAATTTCTTTTTATAAATTTTGAAAGGAAAAATTTAAAAGTCCTAAATTCAATTATATACAAAATATTATCACTTTTTGAGTAAAACTTGTTGGAATGGATTTGAAATGAGGTTATCTTGACCTGGTGATTTTTTTAAATTTTTGTGTTTTTTAAAATTATGACCTCATTTTTGCAAATCCAATTTTGAACTACAAGCAATGCAATTTGGGCTTGGTCAACCACTTGACATATTTCCACATTTGTAATTATAGAAAAAATGTACTCTACTAACACCAAATCCAACCATAAGATAGAACAAGAACTTGATAAAGTATCTCTACAAATTAGGATGACTTTCATTTAAGCAATAATGAAAAATAAACAATAATATGAATTTGCTCATCTACCAAAATTTGGACATTAGAACGCTTATTATTGTGGTTTCATTGAAAATTTCATGGCAAGCCAAGAAAGAACACCTAAGAGCAAGTAGAAGGGCATCCTCAGTGTACAACCTCACTATAGTCTTCAATAAACTGCTATCTTTCTCACCGGACGGGTTTATAATTAGAACTTAAAATTTGTTTCATTGGAAGTGCATCCTAAAGTACTTTGAATAGGTATAGGTAAAATCAAATTCAAACATTGGATAATGAAAATGAACCGCTACAAAAGCTAGCTTAAAAGTAAAAAAATAATAGAAATTTTGGCAAATTTGGATTGTAATATGCCTTGGTAACCATGATCTATCAAAAATTCTATAATTTTTTTGTCTTTGAAATAGCTATTGTAGTAGTTCATTTTTATTGTTTAATGTCTAAATTTGAGTTTTTACAGAGTAAGAAAATACTTTAGTTTGAGTAAGATGTTTGCATAGGCTATAATTAGCCCTACTTGAATTATTGCCAATTTAGTCAACCCACTAATTTAGATTTTCTTAGAAAAGATTTTCACCATTTTAAAAATTGATTTGAACTCTATTTCAATTCTTGTGGCAGTTAATTTCAATTCTTGTGGTACTTAATTTCAATTCTTTTTCAAGTGTTATTTTGGAAATTGTTTTTCAATGAACCTTTTTTTTTTTCTGCTATAGTATTCTCAACAACATCTGGGATATTTTTTTAGTTTTGCCAGCTATTTTAAAAAAAAATTCCATATTAAACCTATTTTCTTGAATACTGAGTCTAATTATTTTCTATGAATTTCATAGATGTTTTCACATGTTGTTTTTTGTTGATGTTTTTAAATAGCAAACATTCTTTTTTTTAAATTCCATAAGCTAACTTTGAACTAGCCACTGTGTTTTTTCCAATCATTGATTCACAATTTTTTCACTTCATCCACTAAAGTAAATCTAAAATATCTCAAATAGTTGGTGAAACTAAAAAAAGATAGAAGCATTAGTTGTCAACCATATCCAAATACCCAACCTATAGGGGTGCTATTTCCAACCTTAGGTTAGAACTTAAGCTTGGAATGTTTTTTTTGTCCTTTTCAAGGTTGGAACTAATAAGGTCATGACACATATCTCTAAGTAATGAGCAAGAAAGTAGTTCTTCAATGATCAGAGTTAGAATACTCTAAACATTGACTATGGGTCAATAGTGCTTTTTGGTTCCCAAAATTCACAATAATGTTTGATCATGAGGGTGTTAAAATTGTGAAATTGATTTGAAGTCTTTCAATGCTCTTTTCACATGTCAAATTTAAAAAGCTAGTCACCAAAAAGATATGAACATAAAGGGCCTAACATGCATAACCCCAGTCAATTTATGGCTTTTCAAAATCTACTCTACAATTTTTTTAAATGAACTTCTGATGTGATTTTTTCTCCAAGATCTAGAGTATTTGAGGCTCATTTCTAAGAGCCCTCAACACTACAAGAACTATGCACAAAATCTTGAATACAAAAACCATAATCAATCATTTTCAAAAATAGATTTTTTAATGCTAAAATTGGACTTCCAAAAGAATTTTTTCAAAAATTCAAACTATAAAAAATAGCAATTTATTTAGGTTTTGTTTAACTTCAAAGTATTGTAACATTGAAATTTGATGCCTTTGGTATTTAGGGATTAAAGTAACCTATTAAGAGATGATTGCATTGGAGGAAGCTAAATTCCTTGAAACAAATTTCAGTCAATTTTTGTAAGAAGAAAAAGGGAATTGCTATCTAACTCAAGACGTTTCATATTTTTTGAACCTTTATAGAATTAGTTATGAATTTCTGAAGTTGAAATATAGTGGTGACTAGAAGCAACCACCTCCTGAAATGTACACTTTTGGTACATTAAAGGAAGCAAAATGTCCCTCTGTGCTAGAGCTCGTTTTTAGAGCACCCTACCTAACGGGTAATCACATCAAGCACAAGTTTGATGGTAGACCACCTTGGGCTAACAAAACTTACAAAACTTGATTTTATTTTCTCTGTTAGTTATGAATATTGGCATGAGTAGTTAATACAATGGTGTGTGATGCTATGTACAGTACACATGGCAGATATGATGCAACTTCACAATAAGCTTATGACATGCTTCAGCTTGTACAAAATATTTGAGCCTTCTAACTTATATATTACTCACCCTACAAGGGAACAGGTCCAGAAATCGCCCACGTAAGAGCTGAAACTGAATTTGGGGGAGGCGAAGCTTCTTGAAATAATTATCAGTAAATTTTCTTTGAAAGACAAGTCGAATTGGCATCTAACCCAAGTTGTTTCATATTTTTTGGAGCTTGGTGGAATTAGTTATAAAATTTTGAAGTTGAAATGGCTTCGGGCTCTAAAATTGACCACCTCTTGAAATGTACATTATTTGTACATTGCTAAAGGCTATGAAAAAGTAACATATACACATAGTGTACATTTGAGGACGTGGATGGTTTGAGAGCCTATGTGATTTCAAAGCTTGCTACTTACCTTGTTTAGGGTATACTTGTTGCAGCCACAAACTTGATTTTGCTTGTCACTTTCAATAATTTGTAGTAAGGTAGTATGGCCTTAACCCCTGAGCGCCCAGCCCGTGGATAGTGAAGAGAGGAGCTTGGTGACCTCTTCCCACATAAATTGGTGGTGGTGACTCAATTTTCAGATCCATGGAAATTCACCATAGAAAATAAGACTTCACTACCTCTTCTACTGATGGAAAGGGTCCGTAGAATTTTTCACCGTCTGTTTTTGAAATTTATAATGGACTAAATGAGGTTGACATTTCATAAAGCAAATTCTGAGCAACAGGATCCCGTCGCAGGGGCGCTCAGGGGTTAAAGCACCCCTCTTCTTCAGACCGGTAGATAGCTGTAGAGTGGATGCAAGGTGATCCTTGAATGGACCTCTTTGGTCTGTTAATGAATTCAAGAAAAAATGTTTTTTTTTTTATTGCAAGAGCCAATCATTGTCTTTGGTTTCTGCACATTTCTTTATAAGCCACAAGAGGATGGATTTTGGGACACCTATGGCCACCAATAGGTGCCTATCACCTGAATCTTTGAAAACTCAAAAATAATTCAAAAATGCTTGGAAAAATACGAAACTACTTGTATTGTGTTCTGCATCTATTTTTCCTTCTCTGGAAAATGAGCTGAAAATCATTATGTCCATGGAAATCTGTGAAAAAGGCGAATCAGCCCTTAAAAGGTTGCTTTAAGGCCATACTACCTTAAGCTTGAGACCATGAGAAATCCTCTTTTAGATTCTAATTTGTGTGTCCAGGTCTGTGGCAGGGCCTTGGTGAGGGGTGCAAAACAGCCCACGCTTGTGAATCTTGTGAACGTGTGCCAGTAATCATTTGGAAATCGAGGACTGATGAAGAACTCTGGCTCGGCCTCTGCTCCCCAAGATCCAAACTGGGCACACGACATGCGCGTTGGGGAGATGATGTGGAAGAACGAAATGCTTCTGCAACCCTGAGTAATCTCAGTGTGGTCACTGACCCATGTAAGTGGCTTACTTCATTGGATGGCCACTACAATCCGCAGTCTGACCCTGCTTTGCGAAATTAAAGTTCTTACAATTTCAAATTTTTAAGAGAAAAAAATTCTCAAAACGTTCGAAACAGAATTTGACGCTGCTGTGACACTACTTTAGAGTCCATCACCTTCAGTACGTGACCGTGAGCTGAAGCTCGACCATCCACCGTCTAAGAAAATTAATCTGCAAACTTGTCACAATTAAACCTGCTCCTTTCATTTTGGGTTGGAATGAATAGTTACCCGGCCAGGCAGTTGCGTACCAGCTTTGAAAGCTGGATGCTGAAGTGAAGCATTCAATCCCAAGGTTGGTTGTACCCGTAAGTTCTCAAAAATTCAATTCTAGTGGACTGTAACCAGCTCACACTTGTTCTCTCAAAGTGTGTGCACATTCGTCCTCTATTTTGTCCTCACTTGCTGTCACAATGTTGGGAAGGCTGTGACTCTCTTGCACACCACGAAGGCCTCTTTGGGTTGCAGGTGAAGAATAAAGGTTGTGTGTCACAAATATTATTCTCTTTCATACTCCTGTATTATGCATGTGTCAATAGGCGATACGATCAATTGAAAAGTGGAATCAACGTTCGTCACAAACAGGAGCGTACGCAAGTTTGTGGAACGAGAAAAATGAGCCAAACCTAATAAACACGAGAAAATCTTGGAGAGACACGAGGCTCAAGAAGGTTAAGACCTAATTAGAGATACTAAGTTATGCACTTGAATCAACAACATCCAAGAAGAATGTATCTTCTAGATAATCAGAATGCTCACATTGAATGCAGCATTGCAGCAATGCAGCACCTTTCCCTCTCAAGCAAAACAAACGTAACACACCTTCACATGTTATGAATGATCAACGTCGCATTGGTTTACGGAGTGTGCTAGAGTGATGGTAGCCCACATTTACGCACTGCACGAGTAATAGTCGTCCAATGCATACCGAGTTTCATGTGAACTTCTAAT
Source organism: Climacium dendroides (assembly GCA_950106755.1). Taxonomy (NCBI): domain Eukaryota; kingdom Viridiplantae; phylum Streptophyta; class Bryopsida; order Hypnales; family Climaciaceae; genus Climacium; species Climacium dendroides. The sequence continues at coordinate 23,964,766 of OX467087.1, read as the reverse complement.
TAACATGAACGCAGACATTCTTTATCACCGACGCAGGAGTCTAGTAGTCCAACTCAACTCTTGAAGATTGATATGGACTTCGAAGCTAACGTGATCGCTCGCAGCCATATTTGCTTTAATTCACATTGAGCTAGTTGGCAACCACCACAACAGCTCCGTACACTGGGAGCTTCTGACCCTTTAGCCCGGGGCTAAAACGGGGCCTAATCCGCTTCATAGGCTCGGGCTCAGGCTCGGGCTCGCAAAGCAGTGGAGTCGAGTCTGCTGGCCCAAGCGGGGGGCAGAAATGAGGAATCCGATATATTGTGTTCGTGCTACAGTGAGCTGTTATTTAATTTGTTTTTCTCATTATGAAACTTTAAAATGTTATCTTTTGAATAAATCATTTTTCTCTTTGAATCTTCATTAATTGTGAAAAGACAAACCCATGAGAAACTATTCAACTTCCAAAATATTTCATATTAAAAAAAACTAACTTTGCACTTTTGCCTAAAATGTAAACTCACTAAATGTAGTTCTTTTTGGTCAATATTTTGTATACCTTTTTCTGACAATTTGAAAGTGCACAAAATAGTGAAATCAGGTTGCTCCATACTAATTTCTCTACATTTGAGACTATATAAATATTTCATGTTAGTATACATTGATGCACCACTTTTGAATAAAATATTACTGCAATTGGGTTTCATATATACAAATGAATTTTTTTGTAGAAGTATTTATTCAATTTGATGACTTGTACAATGACTTTCTTAGTATAAGGCAATGTAATTGTTTAAGCAACCTAATTTTACTATTTCTGTAGGTAATTTATTCCCATGGTGTTCAAAAATTTATAAACTAAAGGAATAAAGAATTATTCTTTTATTTCCAACACAAATTACATTACTTTAATAGTTCAAAGTATAATCAAATGTTTAATTGGTTGATTTTAGATGTAGTTATCTTATATACTTCAATGTTGCAAGTACATAACAAAGAAGTTTTATATTTATTTTACAAGTGTTTGGGGTACATGTCTTTTATGCATCCTAGTAATTTAAGAGATTTTGGTAAAGATTTGAAATTATAATAAATGATATTATAGAAGGTGAAAAAATTCAAATCGAATATATGAAATTTTCATCATAGATTATCCTTTGGTAAACTTTTGAGATGTACTATTTATGTGATTTTTTGTAAGCCTTTAGAATTTGTCTATTATGTTCATTTTGCTCAATTAAGAAGACAACAAAATGATAAAAAGAGTTATTCCTCTACGTAACATGAAGACTTATATTCTTTATGAATATTTAATATTTAATATTTATATAAAATGCTTAATTTTGAGATTTGTTTGTTCATCATAATGCACAATTTATTAATCTTTTATTGATAAAATTAATTATTCTATACAATGCACAATTAAATGTAAGTCATATATAAAAATGATTTTGAAATGAAATTGTTTGAAAATCCCAACGATTGATTCTAAGTATTCTAGGTGAATATGACACAACTTCATTTTTCAACTAATAAATCAATTAACCAAGTACTTAAATATCTTTGGTTGTAATTAGGGTTTTCATAGTGGGCGGACGTCCAATTTGCCCGTCCAATTCGCCCGATAGAGTGCGAACGGGATCGTCAGGGTGTGGATGGGATCATCAGGGCGTGGACGTCAGGGCGCAGACGAGCGCGGTCAGGGCGTGGATGGGATCATCAAAGTGCAAAACTCTCAAAATTAAAGCTGTTTGGACTGTCCATCCGTTCGGTCCAGTTTGCCCGTCTGGTTCGCCTGTTCGTCCGGTCTGGTTTGCCCATTATGAAAACCCTAGTTGTAATGGATTTTTTTCTTGTATACATTATAAGTGTAGACATTAAAGACTACATTTGTTGAAGTCATATTTTGTTATAACTAGAAGATGAGCTCCTTGGGCACAACAATGTGGACTAAAATTGGAGTAGAAACAATTTTATGGAGGTATCCATATAGGTGTACTTAATGGTGTAGGATATCAATATGTAAAACATGTAATATGTTTTTATTTGAAATATAAAGAATGATAGCTTGGGTTAGAGATCCAAAGTTCAAATTTGAATAAAAAATGTACTTCATAAATTCATATTAAATTTTAAGAAATTCCTAAAATTCAATGCCTTATTGCAATTTTAATTCTAAACCTAAAGACAAAGGTTCATGAATTTTGTTTTTTGGACAACTTGATAACTTTTTTACATGTGGATATTTGCCCCCTAAAGTATTATAGTCTTTTTTTGCCAAAAAAAATTAAAATTGTTTTTTCTATTGAAAAAATTAAAAGAATTGAAAAATATATATTTTTTGCACATCTAATCATAGGATCTTATCCTTCACTAGTATGAAATGTGTGGAGAAAATTTCAAAACTTTTGATTGCACAAAATGCAAAACATCTACATTTTAAAGTAAAAAAAAGGTTTTTTTTACATATTGCATGACAAGACTTTTTGACTTCAAACCTTTAAAACTTACAATTTCTTTTCTACAAAAGTTTCAAATCTACATTTTTATGGTAGAAAATTGAGTTGAGAAACTAGGAAGAAAAGCATTCTAAAGAAACTTCATTTTCCCTCTTACAAATATTGTTGAAGAGAAGTAGATCGATAGAAGAGAGAATCAAAATCCAAAATATAAAAATCTTTAAGATGGAATTAGAATTCACTAAATCCAATGCTTAGATTATTCTACCCCAAAACTAAACCGTGTACAACTTCTTTTCAGTAATTGTGAAATTTGCTTTCAAAAATGAATTGTATAAGTTATTTTTCTAATAAGATACTTAGATTGCCTCCAAAATAAGGTTGTTCACAACTTTGACATCAATTATTGAAATGACATTAATCAAAGCTTTCTATATAGACAAAAACATTATCTATGAGAAAAAAATTGAAATAACAATTGAAAAAAAAATTGAAATTTTTGAAATTCTTCTTTGGTTTCTAGTCTCTTTTATTCTAAACTTAATTGAGCAAAACTTTTGGTCCCAAGCATCAGTTGAACAAAAATAATACTTTCACAAAGCTAATCAATTTTCCTATCTTCCAAAAACATTTCAAGAAATCATGACATAAATTGAGATCATAGGTATTTGCCCAAAATTGCCTTTATCCCTTGTGAAGCAATGGAATCCTAGGGGTTAAGATTGTAACATGTATATATGGTAGAAACATTATAATGTTTAGCTCCTAAAGTCCCATTGTCCCTGCGGGGGACAAAATGGATTTTGGGCAGGCTTCTACGATCTCAATTTTTATTGAAATTTTTTGAAACTTTCCCATCATATAGAAAAACTTATGAGCTTCAAGGAAAATATTTTTTTTTCAATCAGTGACCGAGAGCAAAAGTTATGCCACAATGACCTCAAAATGGGGGAGACTAGGTAGCAAAAAAAACCCACTGAAAATTGAAATAAAAATTTCAATATTTTTTTCTTGTAGATTATTTTTTTTGTAAATGGGAAGCTTTGATTCATTCCATTTGGATTAGAGATGTGAAAATTCTAAAGCTTCTTGTTTTGCCGGCAATCATAGCAACTTCTTGAAAGAAATTTATTTATTTCACTTTGAATGCTAATATCTTTCAATCTATATGGTCAAAAATCACAAAAAAAAATATCATGTGATTTAAGACAAGTGTAGAACAAGATCCTATGGTCAGATTTTTTAAAATATTTTTAAAAATTTATTTTGTAGGTGAACCTAGCAAAAGTGGTAGTTTAAAGTGGTTTTCACCCAAAAATGGCCTTCGGACTTTAGGGGTTAAGCATCTTTTGAATTTGATACATTTAAATTTTAAATTTTCCTTGCCAAACTTATAGTAACTTTCATTTTTTACAAAAGAATTTAGAGTTTTCATGACTTCTAAAAGACATGTATCTTCATCTTTGAAAAATAAATAAATAAATAAAATTTATTTACTCCTACGTAGTTGAAAAATGTGAGTGTGTATATAGTAGGGTATAAAAAGGTCATAGGCCAATTGTTTGAAGGTTAATTCTTAAAAAACAAGACCTACAACATAACTAACATAATCAACCACAATAAATTAAATTGATTTTTGAATGGATTATTGCATTTCTATTTCTTTGTGCTTCATGCACGTTTCAGATCAACAATGTGGGTTCAATAGATAATTCTATTATTTGTTGAAAATTCTTATCCAATAATGCACTTCTTCACAATATTTCTATCCAAAGTTTTTTCATTCTTACAATATTACAAGGTCTGATGTATGCTCTAAATTCTTCAATTATACCACTTCATGTTGCACCTTCTTCACTATGGTATAAGTAGAATGCATGATAATTTCCAAAAATAAATATACATTGTATGGGTTTCTTTTCATTAAAATTAAGAATTTTAAAGGAAATAATTTGTCAAAAATGGAGTTTTAGTTTTTTTAAACCCAAGTTTGATATGCTTGATCAAAATTGTCTAAGAATTTAATGTTGATTATACAATACAAAAATGTCAATCACATTATATATTATGGAATTTTCCAGAATAGGGTGGACGACTCAGAGTTACAGTTCAAGGAGGCAATCGAACGTTCGAATAGAAGGGAGCGTTAGGGGAACCACGGGAACAAAGTGGGGAAACCCTAAAGAGGGAGCAGGGCGAGGCTGCAATTCTTTCTCCTCTTCGTTTCGACGCCGGAGCTTCAGCCGCACCTCACCGCCATAGCCCCGGTGGGTCTGTCAATCTCCGCACCTCACCATGGGGTAAGCAATCAACAAAGCCGTCTCTTTACCTCTCTTCAATCACACAGCAAATGCGTGATTGAAGATCATTGATCGGTTTCCAGGACGTCGAGATTTAGGGTTTTACCACGTTATCGGTAGTCTCGCTCGCTGCAGTTATGGTTGATTTTGTGACACTACAGGCTGCGTAGAGATTTCTCTCTGATTCTATGAGATTCAATTTTAAATGTTGCAGACTGTGCTATTACGTTTGGCTCTGAGTAGTGTTTTTAGGGCTTTTCATCATGCTGAGCTCCCACAGCTGAGATTTTGGGTTTTCCCGGGGCATCTTTAGTCTCCCTCGCTGCGGTCATGATTGATTTGTGGATGCTGCAAGCTTGCTTTCTGGTTTTATGAGAGTGTTTTTGATCGTTGCAGATTTTGTGCTGTTATGTTTGGTATTTTAGGTTTTTTCATTGTATTGAGCTCCCAGAGCTGAGATTTAGTGGTTTTGTAGGTCATTGTTAGTTTCGGGGATCTTGCCGGTCGCTGTTATAGTTGGTGTTTCTGTCTGTTTAGAGTTTCCTTGCAGGTTTTACGGGAATGTGTTTAGATATTGCGGGCCTTGTGCCGTGAGTGGTGTTTCTAGGGGTTTTCTTTAGTTGAGCTGCCCTGGCGCATGGTTATGACTTAATCGACATTTAATGCAACGTGGATTCATTTCTAATCCTCTGGTTCTCGAAGATGTAATTCTGTATGGTCCGAATTTCATAATTTGTTGCCAATTTGTGTATTGGAAATGATGTTTATTGTCTTAATTGGGACCAGTCGTTTTCCTTGTCAGTGTTTGGTAGTTCACCAGTCGTTGTACCAGTGGGTTTGCACCAGGCTGTATGCAGTTCTGTTTGACAGTACACTAGAAACTGTATTTTGTGTCTTTTGTTTTATAGGGTCAAGTAGGTAACTTCAGAAGTGGCACTGCACGTATATATTTTAACAAATGATATCATTCATTTTCACTGCTCTGTTATTGACAGTAATTGCAATAGTTTTATAAAATGTGAACCTAAACTGATTTCGTTTACAGGACTTCACAAATATATTAATATTTAGGATACTTGACATGTAATGTCTGATGTTAAATCCTTGTTTTTCTTTAGTTCTATTAGGATTTTTTTTGTCGATCATATTGGACTCCCTCAGCATGCTTATAAATTAGTCGACTTTTTATTGCGACCTAAATTTTGATTCTAGTTTTAGTGAATCTATGGATTTCCTATTAATTTTTTGTCCCTTGTGGCAGATCATAATGTGAATTCATCAAAACGAGGATGGTGTCGAGATCATAATGTGAATTCATCAAAACGAGGATGGTGTCGAGCTCTAGTGCACCAAAGTTTAGAAATAATTGTTGTTACGCAATAGAGTTGTCTATTATTGAATGTAGAATAGCTATATGTTATTGAGTAGGTGATGAATTTATAGTCTAGTATCTCAATGAAGTTCCCACATTTTTGGAGTAAATTTGTGCATTTATGCAATTGATGTTTCATCATTCTTGTTTCTTGTTTTCATCCATGTTGTCATCTGTAATCCATTCAAAATTCATCCAAAATTTCATTTCAAAATTCATCTATTTCATCCAAATTTGTAATGACATTCATCCCATTGTATAATGAATGTCATCCAATTTTAAAATGGAATTCATCCAAAATCGATCAAAATTCATTCAAAATTGACCAAAATACATCCAAAATACATCCGTATCGTTGCTGGTGAGTAGAAATTAGCCCTCCCTAAAGCGTACAAAAATGGGGGTAAAGGTAGGGCTAAAGTTTAGGCCCCCCATCTTGTGCATCAATGCTGAGGGGGGCTAAAGGGGGTCCTAAATCTTCCCCAGTTAGCCCGCCCTAAACCCCTGGAAGTTCCCAGTGGTATATTAATTAGTGCTACGTGGACCTTTCGTAAGATGTGCAGATGTGTTACGTTTGTTTTGCTTTGAGGTGCCAGAGCAGAAGCCATGCTAGCACTTGTCTCCGCATTGTCCGAAACAGAAGAGGTCGTTGCTGCGATTTTATCAATGTAGACAACATAGTAAAGACAATTAGTGGTTACACAGTGGCTGAGGGAAACCTTACGTACTTGTCACATGACTGAACTGTTTATATCCAGACGTTTTTTACGTTGATTTCTTCACAGAATTTTAATTCTGCGTACGTGCTTGTGCATGCTGCACATTCAAGTGAACACAACTCATGTTAATTGTGCTTTGATCGACTGAGAAGACTATGAAGTTCACATCGGAAGCATTTCCTTGCACCCTGGCTGGAACGTGTGTAGCGACATTGGCACCTCCTTCGTTTCCGGGGTGTGAGTTTGTGAGACTTAGTCTGTGGTACCGGCATTTGACTCGCCATGTGCTCACCAAACATTGGTGAGCAGATTTCTCTCTTTCTGGCCTTTCCTGTCCCTCCAATTGCCATTCAATCAACAGTGTGCCCTGTGCCACAGTCAGAATAAAAGGAAAAAGTAATCTTCTATTTATTATATTCAGTACAGAACGTCACGAGCCTGTCACGACCTGATGTCACGAAAATGGTCACGCTTTCATCCAGTAATTTCATCCAATTGTTTTCATTGCTCCGGTGTCTTTACTTTCCCTGTGAGTGCACGACTGTGACTCTACTAGCATTATACAAAACCCTAATCACACTCCGGTCACACTTTCATCCCACTTTTTTCATCCCATTTTTTCATCGCGCCCCTGCCGTATTGCATTGCCGTTGCATTGCAACGGGCTCTATTCTCATATTTTATTAAAACCAAAAAAACCCTTTAAAATCCATAACTTTCTCACTATAAATGAATTTTTTAATTAAAAATTTTCACACAACATGTGCCCAAGGGCCCAAGGAGTATTTTTTAGGCCCAACAATTTTCATAACTTTCAACTTCATGGTTCAAAAGTTATTGTATGATATGTAGTTTTCAATGAAGTACAAGCAACTCGGGCAACCCGATTTGCAAAAAAAAATTCTTTAAAAATCATTTTTTTCAAAATAAAAATTAATGTCTTGCAATCTACACAGTGGAAATTTCTGAATTCTTTTACACTATTCTCAAACTAGTGTACTACAAGATTCTACAATAACATGTCTCCCAAAACGTTTTTTTTTTCTTTCTAAAATTTGGTACTTGTAACTAAAATGGTAGTTTGAGAACATTTTGGTGAAAGTATAGTAAAAAACCTTTAGGGGTTAAGGTGTGGATTTCAGTTTTGTTACAAAGTTTTAATAACATGTCAATTGATCATTATACATAAAATTGTGACTTACTATTTTTTCCCACCAAAATATATTTATATAGATAGAACATATTATATCAATTATTTGAGAAAAACCTTAAAATCCAAAAACAAAAATTGATTTTTAAATAGTTTAAATCAACCTTGTAGTAAAATGACCAATGCACTATAATGACACTTCAATGCACTCAAAAATTATATTAAAAAGAAAAAGAAAACAAAGGTTATAAATGAAACTTTTAGCTTTAAAATTTTTCAATATACAAATATGTGAAATGAAACCATCAAATACAATTGATTTTTTTTTGTTATAGATTTTCCTTTATATTAATATTTTTAACATGATTCATTACATTTCTAAGTTAAAACTTTTTTATAATTTTGGTTTTTGAATGTAGTGTAGAATTCAAATCCTTAATCCTAAAGGACCAAGAGTCCCCTTGGGGGACTCTAAAGAGTTTGGCCAAGTTCCTATGACCTCAATTTTTGGTGAAATTAATTTTTTTTTTATAAGATAGAAAACTTATAAGCTTCTTGGGAATATAATTTCCACATTTGAATGCTAATATCTCCCAGTTTGTACAATCAAATTTCATTAATTTTTTGCTACATAATCTCAGAAAATTAGAGTACAAGATCCTATAGCTAGATTCTGACAAAAAATATTTTTTTGTTTTCTTGAGTGAACATAGTAGAAATGGCAGTTTTGAGTGTTTTTTGGTAGGAAAATGACCTTGGTCCTGAGGGATTAATAGGTGGGCTTTGTAATGAAAATTTAGATGAAGGATTAAAATTGTTTTTTTAAAAAACTCAAAGTATTGCTGTTATTCATTTAAATTATAATTATTACATGACAGGTTCAAAATTTGATGTTTATATCTTTTAGATAATTTATTTTGTCAAATTAAAACTTCAATCTTCACTTTATTTATACATACACTACTAGAAAATTTTGTTTTTCTGTTGTTTTGGTCGCGTTGATTCGGTCAAAATCTGACAGAAATCTGTTGAAATCTGTTGAAATCTGTTGAAAATCAACAGATTTCTGTCAGATTTTGACCGAATCAACGCAACCAAAACAACAAAACAACAAAATTTTCTAGTAGTGATAAGACTAAAACTTGGTCTTAAATTTTTTATAATAATGTGATGCTAAAAATTTAATGGTTTGAAAATCAAAATTTTATGGAAATCAACAAGAGTGCATATTGAGTGCACAAAAGTACACAAAGATTTTGTTCAGGAACTACATTAAATGGTATAAAATGGCAACAATATTACTAATGTTACTAGCAATAAATGTCAACATGAACACTAATTATCAACTACATTTCCAACAAAATAAATTTAAGACTGAGATAATTTACCTTGTACTAAATCAATATCCAACATAAATACTAATTATCAACAAAATGAAAATTAGAGTGAATTACAAGATAGGATAAATAACACTATAGGTACTATAATACTAAATTTTGTTATTAGTGTAGTAGACCGTAGCCCACATGTCCGGCAATTTGCCTATAATAACCAATTATCCTACATTTGGCAATCTAAGGTTCACAAAAACATTTGAAAGTTCCATCTTCTAAGTCCCAACTACTCCACTCAAGAAACGTTCAAGAAAAGTTTAACATACAATAGTTGTGCACAGTTTTAGTGGTTTGTAAGGAAGTTATAAATCTAAAAGATCCAACAAAGGACTTCATTGTTACTTATTGAAACAAAAAATCAATATAAGAACCCTGTGTTTTAAGTGACGTCTTATAATTTTCAATGACAGATTTTAAGTGACGTCTAATAGAACAAACTTGTATTTTTATGTCAACAAATAACATCTAGATGTTATATTGGATATTATTGTTGACATAATAACACAAGTTTGTTCCATTAGACGTCATCTAAAATTCATCATTGAAAATTATAAAGCATCACATAAAAATACAGTTTTTTTGTAGTAAATCTACCTATTGGTCCAATAATTGAAGTTTTTCGATGACTACCTTAGTCATAGGGATGCATCCTTGCAAAGTTAAAAGTTGTGCCTTTTACAATCATAGCCACATGGGTGTAGTCCATTTAGCAACCATAGGGACATACATGCTCTTCAAAGAGCCAATTTATCTTCTAAAGTAGAAGCACCTAAATGTGATAGTTATTCAAGATTTGTAGATATTAAGGAAAGATACAAAATAAAATGATGTGAGTTTGTTAAATAATGGTTTAGAAAATCAATAAAATTGGTTTCATATTTTTCCGAGCTTGTATGAATATAATACGAACTTGTGAAACCAAGTGCATAGATGCATCTACTATAGAAAATAGAATAATGTAGAGGTACCCATGTACAAGTCTATAGGGTGCTCTATTTCCCATTGAGGTTGGGTTCAATTACCAACCAAGCCTTGGAATTCGTTCCAACTAATAAGGTCATGAGACATGTCCCAAAGTTGTGAGTAAGAAAGTAGGAAGTACTGAACAAGAAAGTAGTTTATTTAAGATTAGAATCAAAAGCGTCTAAGGTAAGGTGCTCGTAAAGCGACCCGTTTCTACAAACAGACCTTATAAAAGGCTCTGGTATAGACAAAGATTGGTTCTGAAATGGAGGCATTGCGATGAATGAACAAACTATGGACAATATGACAGGATTTCAGAACTATCTAATATCCATTTTGAGGGCACCAGTAGATGGAGTAAAAGCTACAAGACAGAAGTATTCAAAATGTACTAGTAGATTTAATAACAAGTAGAATGGGGCCATTTCAAGTTCAATGGACACTTGTCAAATGAAAATTTGAAAACGAGAATTTACATTTAATGAAGATTTTACATTTACTAATGACTCTTTGATAATATGATCTTATACGATTTGGGATTAATGGAGGCTATTGAAGGGTGCTTTTACAAGAACCGCCATCACATATTCAGAACCAAATAAGGGCATCTTTAAGATCTTTATGAGCCCACTTTGTAATTAATGAATTTTTATAGCAATCAAAAATAAAAGAAGGCGTTCTATTTTGTTAATAAAGAGGTGCACTAGGAATTAAAATGCCCTTCACAATCACAAACAATTTCCTTCATTGTCCAAGGTTGCTTTTAGTGAAAAGTTGCATTTTTTGCAAATCTAATTTTCATAGTGTAAAATTAGGTTGTTTGGTACTCTATTCAAATCCTCGAATTTGCAAGTAGGGTCATCGAACTATCATTGAACCTGGTCTCTCTTTTTTAGCAACAATCGTTCATGCCGTCCCTTTTTATGATTGGTAAGGGAGTGTGAGTTTACTGGCACAGAAAGCAAGTTTCATTAGAAATCAAAACTGCATGTATTGTAGTTGTAGACATCTGCATGAAAGCTTAGACAATGCGGCATGGATATCAATGATTTGGACTTCATGGGATCAGACTCAAGCATTGATCATAGTGATAGTCACTAGAGGCCATCTCCAAGTTTAGATTGCAATGGGAAGGAGTACAATGATGACTTCAACTTGAATATGGACGAAAAGCAAGAAAGCAACAATGATGAAATCCCAAATTGTTTGCGAGAAGAATGGGCCATCTACAAATTTGGCAAGGGTATCAACTACAACATGCCCAAGGAACCTAATGAAGAACATACTTCTTACTTGTCAATCCTCATCGCCGTGTTCTTAGTAGATCCATTGGAGAAACTTCATGGGGGATAACAAGACCAACGGCCATGAAACTCATAGCAGGGGATTAGATCTTGCCAAACAATCATGCTCAAGAAGACTTATGCTATGTAGTAAGTTAGTACGAAGATCCAATCAAGCACAATGGGGAGTGAGAGATTAGCAGTCACTGAGATATAGAACCAGCGTACTGAGATCAGCATACATCAATGTACCAAGATGATGTATGACTCTGACATCAACATATCAAGATCAAGAACAATAGATTGTCATGATGGTAGCGGACAGTGCCTTCACTTGCACAATAGAGAAGAAACAAAGATCAACAAATCGGAGCCATGTGGGGATGAGTCAATTAACTTGTTGGGGGCTATGAGGTCGCAAAAAAATGTACAATGATTTCATCACAAACATCGCGGATAGCAGGGAAGAGGGCTTGCAGAGTTTGAATCAACGCAATGGGAGGGAGATGGACGCTTCTCAATGGAGTGCTTGTAAATCTGATGACAAGAGAGACATAACCAGGACTCGATAAGGCGCTCCAACATCCAATGATAGCAAAAAGAAGCAATCAACTTGCCATGGGGCTTTGGAATCCAATGATGACTATTTGCTTGTGGAGGTAAATCGAATCCCTACTCCATCCACTAAGAAAACAGTCTAGAAGAAATGAAAGAAAAATAGAAACTCAACCAATGCTTAGTTACACACTATAAGAAACCCTTGCTGGTGGTGATGTTAAGACAAAACAGGTGGTGTTATGAAGAGCATGGATGTTTTTGAGATTTTGATTACAGAAAAGTCATTTTGCTTGTGATGTTACTTGTGACATAGTGATTCAAGAGCTACAATAGTAGGGTGGTGTAAGTAACATCAATGTTCAATGATTCATCAACAACAACATTGTTACGTTCTTCTCAGACATTTTCGAAAAACATCTAAGAGCCCAGTCACCATAAACTCCCAAATGTTGAAACTAGAATTCAGGAATTTGCTGACTGGGCTGAAAGAAAAGGCTGCCCGAATTTGAAAAAATTAAATTTTGAACTTGGCGTAGACCTACGTTTTTCTAATTGATTAATATGTTCAGTCTAATTTATTTGGGCCTTCAATCCTAGCATTTTTGGATGTTCTTCAATGCATTTTCAGATTTTCCAACTTCTAAGACTTTTTCCATATTGAATTAGAAAAAATGCTTTACCTATTTAACCCCTAAGGGACCAATTGTCCATCGCAGGGGCAAATGGGATTTAGGGCAACTACTGAACCACGTATATATATATGGACTTTTTTTCCCTCCTATTCATTTGAAACCTCTATGAAGACCAAAAAATAGATTCACTTTGTGGGAATATAAAATTCATGACAATCCGTACCTTGTAAAAAAAAAATGTCCAATTGGACTAAAAAGAAGGGGAAGCTTACGCAACAAAACAAAGTTTGTATGAATCTTCATTATTCCCCTAATACCTTAGATATTTGTTAATACATATCAAACACTTTGGTTATTTTTGTCCCATGAAATTATTCTGGAAATTAAATTTCTCGATAATTTTAATATGCGAAGGTATTGTGTTCTTTATTTTAAAATACACTATTGACCAAAATAGAGTTCTGAAAAATCTTCAAAACCAAAAGGTCTAATTTGTGTGCACGGCCTGTTCAAAAAATCCCAAAGTTGAGATTACTATATTTTTATGATATCTTGGATATCTTCAAAAAAGTAATTTTCCCTTTTCCCTTATACATATTTATATTCTACAAGCTCTAAGTGAAATAAAATATATTGTTATTCAATCACTTCATTATCAATGTTCAAGGAAAAAACATATGTTGTAATTTCACATGAATTGGTTCTTGCCTTTTTCTGATAATTCAGTGGTAAAACATTTTTGCTGTTGTACAATCATTTAGTTCAACTATTTATGAATGTCATATTGGATATTGTTCATGACCACATGATTTGTTTTCCATAACATGTACATATGTAGCACGGAAACTATCATTCATTGATTCAATGTGGCATCGGAATAGAAGTTTTCATTCCACAACAAAAGCATTTCTCCATGCACCTATTTGCATATTTTTTGAAATTATTATCCACCTTCAGTTCCAGAATCAATTGGATTGTCATCACAAGCTACTTTCGTTTTACATGAAGTACATGTGCATGTGTTCAATGTGTTTCTTCGTGTCACACATCATGTTTGAACAAAACGTGGTTTAGAAACCTCTTTATTTTCTAGGAAAAAGAATTAATTCAGCTCTGTCTAGTATTTAGAAGCATGCAACCAATGTCCATGAGTGCCACTAACCAACAACGTCTTCTGTTGTCTAGCCTTCCTCTACCAACGCTGACATGACCAATAAGTCACACGTTCTATAACCCTATGGGACGTACAAATCTTCCAATTCGTTTTGCTCGTGAAGTCCCCCTTGAAATGGCATAGTGTTGCTTTCATGCTGAGCAATCGGTTGTCTGACTGGATCTGTATGCAATACTTCAGGTTGTAAACCATCAAAATCCGCGTCGTGCCCAATGTCCAAGACGTTTGGCATTGGTACAGGAAGTTGTAATTGTCCGCGTCTTCCCCACACTTCGGTGCGACAAACAACCTTCCATCCACGTTGCGTCGGATCATCGGAAAAAAACACTTGTTGGCAGTGCAAGGGGAATGCAAATGAATTAGTGTGTACCGTCCCGTTCATGTGGTTGAAGTTTGCTACACTGAAGCCATATTTATCTCTTTGCAGACTTGGGTACCGCGAATCTTGGGAAGATCTAACCCAGTTACACACCAGAACTGTGGTACAGTGATTGCGGTAATCCAACTCCAGTATCTCTTCTATATACCCAACGTAATCATCAATTCTGTCAATGGGTCGTCCATTGCGAATTCCCCAACGGAGCTGCTTTGTGAAAGAAGCAACTACACAAGAGTCACGCGTTACTAGTCCTATTTCTGAGCTGCGAACACGCAGATGCATGCCAAATGCATACATGTGGCGGTGTGTACTTGCGATGCGTTCTGGCGGTTGTGTGTACTGTTCTATGTCAGGATCAACTTCCTCTCCGTCATGGTGAGCAACGTTCACTCGGACTCGTAACCAATCTGCAAAACATGGAAGTTCCTTCAACTTAGTGGGATAATTTGTTGACATTGACGGACGATGTCTGCGACATTGCAGACGGAATGCTTTCCGCTCTTCCCAACGGCGAGCTTTCAATTCCGCGTACTCCCTGCACACCAACATTGAGAACGGATGTCACTGTTCATACAAACATTGTTGGAAATTTTTAGAATTTCATATGGTATCCTAATTTTTTTTCCTATTGAACGTGGATGTACTTGTACGCTTACTTAAGAGTTGAGGGTTGACATGCACTTGTTGTTTCCTTTTGCTTATTCATGGTTCTCTTGAACATCCTTCATTATGATTGTGGACTTCACCCAACCAAATCCTCAAAAAGGCTTCTAATAGTTTCTTCAACGTGCTATTACATTATGAACATAATCATCAACGTAACTGAATTTCATGAGATTCTTACTCTCTCCAATTCTCCAAACATGCAGCATTGTCCAAAACAAATGCGTGCACAAAGTTGCGGAAATCATTGGGCATTGTTCATTTCTTCGGTTGTCGGAAATGTAGAACTTCATCGTTCATTGTAGCATCCTCAGCTTGATCCCAAATACGATGGACAAATGTATGTGCCTTTTGATTTGTAACCCTTCGATGGAAAGGAATTGCACCATTACATAATTTTTTTAACATGAATTATAATTTATAACTTTAAAGTTTACCCCCCACATGCCCAAACTGCATTATATGGCAACATAGTGATTTGGGGCAATTCACTCTTATGAATGTAATCCCTAAATGCCTAGATTGCATTCATGAGAACATACTCAACATAGTGATTTTGGGCAATTCACAATAAATGGAGCTTTTATTTTTTTCCTTAAGAGTTTCACACAACATGTGCCTAAGGAGTTCCTTTAAAGCCCAACTATATTCATAACTTTTGACTACATGCTTCAAAAGTTATCATATGATATGTATTTTTTCATTGTTAAGCGAGTACTTTATGTTGCAAAAGAAAATTCTTCATAAATTTTTTTTCAAGAGATAAAAATTTGAATTTAAAAAAAAAAAATATTTATCTAAAAGGAAAGCTTTGAATCATTTTTTTAATCATTTTTTTAACAATTATAAAGAGTTTTATTTTAGAGTAGTTTGTTGGTACTTATAGAATCTTATTCTTTAAAACACTTTGAAATCCTTTGTTTAATTCAATATAATATTTTTGGAAATAATGTAAATAGTATGTTTAGATTGCTTATTACAACATTTTTACCATTGGAATTGGCATTTTCTAATTCCATTTAAATTTTATTTTATTTTATTATTTATTTATTTTGAATCATTTTCTATTTCTTTCTATTTTTTTTCTTTGTGTTGTAGAGTTTCAAATGGTTTGTAATTTTTCAAGTATGTAGCTAAGTTGCCTTAAAAGACTAAATGCAAAGGATAACCGCCAATTTGAGTTATTTTTCATACAAATGTTACCTTGTGAAGTGCGGCTACTCAATTTTTTTGCAACGCTTCAAAAATGATTTTTGTCATTTCAAATGCCAGTATCTTGCAGTCTACAAGGTGAAATTAAAAAAAAAAAAAAAATTCTACATTTTTTCAAACTAGCATACTAGAAGATCCTATGGTTATATGTATAAAAAAAATTCTAAAATTTGGTACATGTATCAAAAATGGCAATTTTCAAGTGTCTTTTGTGAAAATATAGTCAAAATTATTTAGGGATTAAGATGCCTTCTCTCAAAGAGCAAATAACCGTAATATGCTTTTCAACCATGACCCTAGAGACAATATGAACTCTATGATATTTACACTTTACATCCTAACGAATTGTTTTTAGAATGAATTAGAGCAATTTCAAAATCTAATTTTCTACCCTAAATAGAAGGAGATTGAACATAATTGCATATCCAACCACAATCATATGCAAGCATGAAGTCAAGTAGTTTGTCATTCATTTCCCAACATGCATCAATTTCGTATGTAATTAATTTTCTAGCCATTGCATCAAAAGCAATATCGTCCATAAACAAACTCTTGCAACATAATATTAGTCACTACAAACAGTGCAAAGTAATATTTAGTAGGCATGAATTAAAACTATATTAAATTCATTTTCTACTACTTCCATCACAACATCTTAAAAAACATGGTTTTGAAGCATCAATTAAAATACATCAAACCTTTTTTTGATTCCCTAATTTCATCATTTCAATAAGAAATGGCACTCAAGAGAAACAACATTTCCTGTGTTGGAAAGCAACTTCCCTTGGAGAGACTGTGAACCATTGAAATGGTTCACATTATAAAAATATAAAAAATATGGACAATAGGTTAAGTTTTTGAATTAGAAAGTGCTAAAATTCTAAATTACACTAGTAATATTAGTTAATAGGTTTTTTAATATAAATGTTGAACTTAAACCTAAAACTACATCCAAATTATAAATTAACGAAAAAGTGAACTAAAAACAAGACTTAGAACTAAAAACAAACAAAAAACAAGATAAAAATTTCAAAATGGGATAAACATAATGGGTTCATAGGGAATTAGTAAGCTTAAAATCAATGTTTAGACACCTACATTGGAAGAAAACCACTAATTTAGAGTAAAAACAACAAAGTAAGGGCATTTTTAATATGAATTAGGGTGGATGAAAGGGTTAGGAATGTGGTTAGTTAGGAAGGAGAGGATGAAGGTCGAATGGGGGTTAGGAGCTCATTCTTTCCTCTCTCTCTCCTCTCTCTCTTGTCTCTTGTGTGTGTGTTCAGGGTGCATGTTTTTTTTGGGAGAAAACAATGAGCACAAGAGGTGGATTGAGAATATAGCCAATTTGTCGAGTAGGTTTTCACCTCAAGAGGTAAAAGATGGGTGAAAAGTGAAGATTTCAGGGTCAGATGGAAAAGGTGTTTAGGAGGAAGGTCCGTTGCTGTTGCAATTAGGAGAAGCAACTTTGACGAGCCATTGTGGGAGCGTGGAGAATCTAAATGAGCTGAAAATTGGAGAGAAGGAGCGCCTTGAAGTCAGCTTTTCAGGAAGATATGGTTCGCCTGATTTGGAGCAGAATTGAAGAAATGGTGGCCGTTTTGGTGGAGGAGGGTCTGCAGCCGCAGTGGATCAAGAGCAACAACTTTGGAGGGCTACTGCGGCAAAACGACGGTGAATTTGGAGCTCAAATTTTGGGGAATGATGCAAAGTGGAGTTAGCTTCCAAATGAGACAAATTGTGTGCCATTTGGAGCTATGATGAAGGAATGGAAGCCAGTTTTCCAACAGGGCGTCTGCTGCCCCCACTGAGGGAGTCCGAATTGAGGTTTTGATAGGATTTCTTCACCATTGTTGTTGATTACTTGCAATTTTCATTGCACATGAACATGAAAAAAGACTTGCATGGAAGGATACTTGAATTGGATGTTTGAGAATGATGAAGAGTGTATGGGAGTTGAATTTAGGGGTGTGAAGGCAATTGCAAAAGTGTTGCCCTAATTGGACTAAGATTAGGGTTTAGAGGGATTAAGTATCTAAAATGCAAGAACCATTTTGAGCATTACAAAAGAAGAAAAAATCTTTAACCTTGAATTGAGAACAACAATTAAGAAGGAGAAATGTAGGGCAATGCATGCTAAATGAAATATTGGATCATGTAAAGATGTGCTGAAATTAGTTAGGAGGGTCCAATTTGGGCCATTTTGGGCATCAAATTGCACATTTGAAGTGAATTTTGTCCCTTGTATGGTCCTAACCAACTTCATGGTCCAATTATATGATGAAAGTGGCTAGAAAGGTCATTTAAGTAGGGTGAGAAGGGCTGCTCTTCCCAACTAAATATCATTTAAGAAAAACTTACCAAAAATTGTTTAGGAGTCCATTGCTTGGAGGAAAATTAGAGTAGGAGCTTCATACACTCCCCCTCGGCCAACTTTGTGGGCGTTGTTTGCCTCAAGGGTAAATTACACTCACAGAGACATATGGAAAGACGAATGAGTACTTCAAAGAAAGGGATTTTTCAAACCTTTCACCTAAATTACCCTTGGCGGCCTGGCGTTGGCGTTGGCGGGTCTCATTTCCGCCGGGCCCGATTCCACCAATCCGCCAAGCGGAGCACGGCGAAAACCGCCAGCACCCGCCATATTGGAGGGCATGTGCGCTGCACCTTTGCGGCTGTAGGGAAAGAGGGATTCGTTGGCGGCCGACAAGTGTGGGTTTTTTTTTTGCTTAGGAGGTTTGGATTGTGGAGAGCGTGTGATTTTCTCTTACGGCATTAGGTTTCGTGCTTTTGGTTGCAATGTTTGGTTGTAGCGCTGTGTAATCGTGATGGGCGAGGGATTTTGGTTGGAGGGAGATCTGTTTTGATTAGGGTCTCTGCACACATAACACTGCTGAACCTAGTTTTTGCTATAAATGTTATAGTTTGTGTTAAATAAATTTTGATTGAATTATAAACCTATTGAATGAGCTTGCCAAAGAGTGAAAAGTGTCCTCCATTGTGGAGTGCCACGGGATTAACTTTCTTGTAATCCAAGGAAAGGCCCTCTACATTATGTATTGGTGTGCCAATTACTTGTGATAAAGCTCATTTATAGGGTTATATTTTGATTATATATGTAAAGTTTAATTTTGTATGGTCTTAAATATCATAATCTTTTCTTTAAATTTCTGTATTCCTATTGTATGTAATCCTAATATTGTATACAGTATATCCACTAATATTAGATACAAAGGCAAGATTAGTTGTTAGGCATTGTTTTAGTCCCTAGAATCTAGATTGTAACATTTACCCATAGAAAGGATTTTTTGAGAGAAGGTTTATTTCTTCAACTCTTTCTGTGTTTTAACTTTAAAGACTTGTGATGTGCTATACTGCTATCCCCTTGCCATTTTTATGCCTCATTCTCTGATTATTTGGATGTTTAGACATGGAGATCCTTTTAGCATTTTATTAATGGACACAACCATAATCAGTTTACCTAAAACCATTAAGTTTGTTCTTTCAACTTCCCATGCATCTTTCCCAAATGCCTTTTCCCTACACTATAGTCGACTTCTCAGTTTGCTTAGGTATGTGGGTTTGGGCATCTAAGTTAGAAATCTTTGGTATTTTGTTGGATAACTGCAAAGTTTCACACCTCGTTGGCAGGGTTAATGAGTAGGCTTCTGTTTTAGACTTGAAAGCCAAGAGTGATTCCTAAGTTTAATTGATGACAATTATATGCTTAGTTTATGTTTGTTGACATGGACCAACTGTCTGCAGTGATTTGAGGGACAACCTATTCGCTCTCCAAAGGTATGACACATACCTTACTCATCTACAAGGTCGGTCCACTGCAATGGAGGTCGATCACTTGGGTTTACTGATTGCTGACTAATTAACTACTCTGTAGATGTCAGGTTCTTTGAGAATGCTTACATCTAAAAGAGACTCTCCATTTACAACGACAAAGTAGAGGATGTTGCGTACCTATTTCCTGGCAATGCAAAGCCTTCTGAAGCTAGTTATATCTCCAGCAACTGCAATCTCTTCTTGAAATCTTTGGTATTTTGTGTGCCT
This sequence comes from Climacium dendroides, assembly GCA_950106755.1. Taxonomy (NCBI): domain Eukaryota; kingdom Viridiplantae; phylum Streptophyta; class Bryopsida; order Hypnales; family Climaciaceae; genus Climacium; species Climacium dendroides. The sequence continues at coordinate 23,944,464 of OX467087.1, read as the reverse complement.
TAGGTTGAATAAGGGTATTCTGTAACATTGTACAATTTTTATGAATTTATGGTGACTGCTATGGGCATTGCCCATGACTAGTTCCAATAGACATTTTGCATTTGAATGACCATTTCTAGTTCTTTTTGTTGTTAGTAATCGCTTGCAACAAACTTGATTCGAAGTTAGAGTTTGTTCGTAATTTGTTCACAGGTAGTGGGTGACGGAATGATGAACCACTTCCACGATACAAATTGCCTTTGAAATGAAAAGCATAATGTATGCAACAGTAGAGTGCATGAGAAGTTGCGTTCCATGAGCGCAACGTTTTCCCGTTGTAAGTATGGTGTTCTGTCGACACTTTCTACTTTGAAAGAGACGTCCATAAAAACAGATTACAATTTTTGTTGATATCAGAAGCCTCGTTGTTGTACATGTTTCACCCTAGATTTTAAGATGGCACACGGCGTGCGTGCAGAAGTGCTGAGACATCCAATCCCTCGTCTCTTTCCTTTCATTAAACATAACGTTATCAATTATGAAGCCAATGCAAACAATGATTGAATGCTCCATGGCGTTCAACAAAACTAATTTGTGTCCGCAACTATGTACAAGCTGTCATCAACCATCGTCTTGGATAATTGATTCTGTTCATTCTGACGGAGACCTGCACATCACAATTGCCCTTCTACTTCTGTAGCATGCTTCAGATATGTTATTGTAAGCACCGACAAACATGCAACAAATGCCAATTCCTATAACTTACTATCCGTCTTGTGGTCGTCAAAATCGTACATATGTAGTATGGTTCAACGCAAGACATTGGCCGTGGTTACATTCAGAAGTTCAGTTGTTTCCAAAATTGCAACAAAATCACTTAAAACGCACCTGCGCATAAGTAGCGACGTCCATAGCATTGTCCACCAGAACGGCGTCGATAGTGCCAGCCGACAAAAAAACTATGCTGAGTCGACATGACAATTCAGCTGCCACCTCACGAAAACTGAAGTTTGAGTTCGGGCAGAAAAAAGTCTGACGTGGCATGGCCCGCCGAGTCACTACTGATGTGGATGCCAAATGGCATCCACATGGCGCTTCACAGAAGCTTCCAGAAGGTATGTTTTGAAACAAACAATGTTTTTAACTCATCTACAATGCATGGGTTGTTTTTTCAAATTTTGCTATGTTTTTCGCTCGTCAATAGGAACGGATTTTGGGTGACATTGCAGTGGACGTACACTCTGTCTCAAAAAACGTACTTTCTTGTCTCCTAAAACAGTACTTGGGACGAGGATTTCTTCTAGTGACAAGAAGCTTTCTGTGACGTTGATAATGGAATTCCTCTAAAGACTGCAATCAAGCTATATAGAATTCCAATCACGAGTTTTAGAGGCCATTCATACGGGACTACTAGAACTAGAAGGAGAAGAGTGGAGTCTTATGAGATCAAAAAGAAGCCAAAGTAGTGAAATACATTCTAGAAATGCAAAAGAGAGTTTTTTCACTTCATATTGCCCAACTTAGAGATAAAATCTATGTATACACTTAAACTAGAGTTACCTCATTTAAAGATATAATTTTAGGTCGAGGTTGGATTAAGGGTTTCTTACACATCCATCCAGAACTCTCTTTAAAAAAGGCTCAATTTCTAGATCAAAACCGAGCAAAAGCATTAAATCCAAAAAGTGTCAAGACCTTCTATAATAACTTAACTGCTCTATATGAAAAACATTCCTATGGACCACATCAAATTTGGAACTATGACAAGTCAAGTGCATAAGTAGGGAGAGATGGGGGTACGTCTTAGCAAAGAGAGGTGCTAAAGATGTTTAAAGAGTAGTCCCTGATTGTAGCTTGGATTTCACTTGGGAACAAATCCAAGGAATCATTTAATGGTGGTTCTTAAATTTGGGGAATAGTCAAATAGTCTATTGTTTTATATCTAAGGTCACTTTTGTGTAGAATTTTTACTTGGTTTTACAAATAAATGTGTAAAAGTTCATTATTAGCATGTATGTGTGGAATAAATGTATCCAATGTCCTAACCTATACGAATAACAGTCCATTACCCATGAAAATATCTATAGACTTACAATTATCGTCTTGTACTAGAATTCTAATGCATGGTTGTTATACCGGACAAGTTCCTATTCATTTCTTGTCCTGTAGGACAAGTTCCTATTCATCAAATGTACCTCTCAAGTACATTTGATGAATAATAACTCGTCCTACAGGACGAAAAATGAATAGTAACTTGTCCAGTATGACAACCATGTTCTAATGTCAAATAGTCTAGGTATGTCAAATAGTCATTGCTCTTGTTCTATCGACTTAATCAAGCCCACCGTACATATATATAGTGCTCTTATACATGCCATTGCATTCTTTTTAGTTACCTCTTTACTTCTAATGAATTGTCAATTGGTCCAATAACTATTTTATTAGCTTAATTGCTAAAATGTAGGTATGCAAATTCACAACCAGTATGTGTCAATTGATCTTAGTATGCAAAGTATGCAAAGGTTAGAATTGAATCCTTTAATTCAAGTCAAATAGTCATGTTGATTCTATTACGATAAATTAGTCTAGTCAGCTTGTAGTATGAATCGATATAACTCTATAGTCACAGCTCTTGACTATACTTAGTGATTCACAGATATAAAGATATGTCTGTCTTTCTGTACAATTATTATTATCATAATATGTAATACACAATCTACATGCACTTCTTTTGTGTGCACATACTGTGTACTGTTTCCAGACATGGTATCAGAGCACACATCGATGTGCCTTGGTTCGATCAACCTTGATTAATACGTCTTGGTCGATGAGCATTGATCAATGCACATCTGTTGAAGAACATGTGTTTCCCAGTAACACCCAAGGTTGAATTGCAGTCTAGTGAAGATATATTCGACATCTTGCTCACAGATGTAGAACGCATCGAGATAGAAAGTACAGTTCATAATACGAATCCATTCTTGAACCTCGATCTTGTTGAGAGTTTCTTTCAACTTGAAATTCAACCTATTGACGAAGCTTCTGTAGAATCTGAAGATCTCGGACTCCCTGTGCATCCTGATTTTGAAACTATTCCATATAGAGTAACTAATGCACCTATTTTTTATATTAATATGTTAAACCGACCTGGCCAATTCAATGAAATTAATTCTCAATATTTTGAGGCTGAAGATGATCCTTATCCAACAACACCATACGCAATCTATCAAGAACTCTAAATATCATGGCTTCTCTTGCTGTAAGCTTAGCTCCCAAGCTTATTCGATACCAGCACTCAGTGCTGGAAACTACTCCACATGGTGTATCAAGGTTGAGATGTTTTTAATCCGTTCTGAATTATGGGGTGTTGTGGATGGCACCGAAGAGGCCCCACCTTCCAGCGATCTTGTAAGTCTAACAACTTGGAAACTCAAGGATTCAAAAGCACGATCAGATATTTTGCTTCACTGCGGAGAAAGGCAGTTAATCGCTCTTCATCCGCTAAAGACTTCTAAAGCTGTTTGGGATCGTATAAAGCAACTTTATCAAAAATCGAATAAGGCGTCTCAAGTACATCTCCACAAACAGCTCCGTCACATGCAAATGACCGAATCTGATGATGTAATCGAATTCATCGAACAATGGCAATCTATACTCCAAGAGGCTGCAACTTCAGGATGTTCGTTCACAAATTCATAGCAAGTTAACTTATTACTTGCCGCACTACCTGATTCGTGGAGTGCATTTATAACAACTCAAGGTGGAATTCCGAATTTAGAATTCAATACTTTGATTTCGAACATCCTACAACAAAATGCTATCAATCTATCAAAGTCTACTAAAACACAATCCAATGCCTTTTACATAAAAGGGAAGTTTGTGAAACCTTCTCCTTCCAAACCTGGCCGCTTTAAAAAGTCCAGCTACTCGCAGAATTCTGCGAAGAATTCATCTTCTCAGCATCTATCATCTTCAAATAGCAAATCTACGGGCACCTATTATTTGCCACTATTGTGGCATTCCAGGTCATAAAGCCCCGGATTGCAGAAAGAAGAAACATGATGCACGTAATTCCAAGCCTCAAATTAATAATCATATTACAACCGATGAACCAATTTATCAATTTTTAGCTATGGACATTCAAGCGTCCTCTCAATCTTGGTTTTTAGATTCAGGCGCAAGTCAACATATGTCGCCTTTGAAAACTCTATTTTGGGATTATCAAGTTTTGAACCCTCCACGACTCATTTTGTTAGGCGATAATAGCTCTCACAATGCCGTTGGATTTGGTTCTATTTTATTGAAACTTCTTACAGGACAGACAATACTTATCAAAGATGTTTTGTTCGTTCCAGGCCTTGCCAAGAATTTAATTTCAGTGACCCAAATCACCGCTACTGGACAAACTAGTATCCTATTTACCTATAATGAATGCATCATCACAGCTAATTCTACAAATTCTAATAAGAAATTAATAATAAAAATTCAAAAAGATGGAAGTTTATTTTCTCTTGGAATAGGTGTTGCACCTACTACTTCTGTCTATAGTGCTACCAATATTGAAACTAGTCTCTCCAAACTTGTGATTGAGTCGATTCGATGGCATTACTGCCTTGGACATTTAAATTTCCAGTATTTAAGCAATATGCACAACCATTCCTTGGTTGTCGGCTTACCTCCAATTACCACTTCATTGCCTGTTTGCGCAGGCTGTCTCAATGGCAAACATCGCAAAGAACCTTATTCTAAAGAACCCGTGCTAGGGCCACTGAGGTTCTAGCATTAATTCACACAGACTTGTGTGGCCCAATGCACACAGCATCACTAGGAGGAGCATTGTATTTTTTCCTCTTTGTAGATGATTTCTCCAAATACACTCATGGGTATTTCCTTCAAAAGAAATCTGTTACTCTAAATTATTTCTTACAATATAAAGCACTTGTTGAACGACATACTACCAAAAAGATTCTAATACTCCGTTTTGATAACGATGGTGAATTCACCTCAAATCAGTTCAACCAATACTGTCAACGTGAAGGCATTCAACGACAACTAACAAACCCTTATAACCCCGCTCAAAATGGGGTTGTTGAAAGGAAAAACAGGACACTTGTTGAATCCTCACACAGTATGCTCCAAGTTGCCCAATTACACAATTCATTTTGGGCTGAAGCAATTCAAACATCCTGTTACCTCCAAAATTTATCTTACACTTCCACTCTTGACAAAGTTACGCCCTATGAACTATGGACAGGGTTAAAACCCGATCTTCGACATCTTAAGATCTTTGGTTGTCCTGCTTATGCTCATTTACCTTCTGACAAACGACGCAAACTTGACACCAAAACTAAAAAATGCCTCTTCATTGGTTACGGTGAGCCTACTGGCGTAAAAGGATATAGATTGTATAATCCTGATACTAAACAAGTATTTTTAAGTAGAGATGTTGTTTTCTCTGAAGATTTATTATTACCCGGGGGAGTTATTCCAACCACTGGACAACTTCTTACTCCAGCTACAGGATCTGATGATATTTATTTGCTTCCTGATCCGAGATCTCAAGTCTCCTCTCCTATAAATCAGTATTCTGAGCCTAAAGTGGATTCCCCACCTTCGAGTCCACGGAGTGCCTCTGATCCTGATTCTGCAGTTGAAACCTCGGTTCCCATACCTGATGGTCCACCTTCCGACCCCATATCTCAATCTGTATCTCAACTTTTAGCTCATAATCGAGCTCACTTGCGACAACAACAAGGAAATAACTTCTCTTCCACGCGGACTTCACAACGACGGACTAAAGGACAATGGACTTCGACTAAATATCATGATGAACAGCATTATGCTTATGTATTTATGACCCAAATTTCAGAACCCACTACTGTTCAAGAGGCTTTATCCTCTTCCGAGTCTCACCATTGGCAAGCCGCAATGAATCATGAATATGATTCTTTAATTCAAAATGGCACCTAGCAACTTGTGGATCCGCCACCGAACTACTCTCTTATCTCCACCAAATGGATCTTTCGTCGTAAGTACAACTCTGATGGAACATTGGCTTGATATAAAGCCAGGTTTGTTGCTCGTGGATTTACACAGCGGGCAGGCATCGATTACTCAGAAACTTTCTCTCCAGTGTTAAAAATGATATCTTTGCGTATATTACTCGCCCTCGCAACAATTCTTAACTTTCATATCCATCAAATGGACGTTACAACTGTGTTCCTGTATAGATTGCTCAAAGAAGTAATTTATATTAACCAACCAGAAGGTTTTGTCCAAAGTGGCCATCCATCTAAAGTTTGTAAATTACTCAAATCTTTATATGGCTTAAAGCATTCTACTCGAGAATGGTATGAAACTCTCGAATCTTTTGTTCTTAGTCACGGCTTTATTAGGTCTAAATCTGATCCCAATGTCTATGTTAAGCGATTAACTTCCCTTCTTATTATTCTTGGAATATATTGATGATCTCGTAATCATTTCTAATGACCTCGAATACTTAAACTTTCACAAAACCTTACTATCCCAACGTTTCTCTATGACTGATAATCAAGAGATAACTTATATCTTGGGCATTCAAATCCGTCGAAATCACGCTACCAAGACATTAACCCTCTCTCAGGACAAATATATTTGTGATATTTTAATAAGATTTAATATGATTACTTGCAATCCCATCAGTACTCCTCTGAAACCAGGTATTAAGTATTTCCGTAAGCAAAGTGATGATATGACTCCCAATGAAATTGATTCTATGCAATCTGTTCCTTATAAACAAGCTATCGGGAGTTTACAGTATTTAGTAACATGCACAAGATGGGACATCGCCTATTCGGCCAATCATTTGTCACAGTTTATGATTTCACCAGCTCCCATTCATTGGGTGGGCATCAAACGAATCTTACGCTACTTGCGTGGTACCATGACATATGGCCTTACATATTTCGCAACCAAATCTCAATATCTCTGATTCACATATTCTCTGTGGATGGAGCGATGCTGATTGGGCTTCTGATATCGACACACAACATTCAACTTCAGGCTATCTTTTTCAACTGGATTTTACCTACTTAATTTCTTGGCAAAGTCGTAAACAGACCATTGTAGCTTTATCTTCTACAAAAGCCGAATACATTGCGGGTGCTAGTGCAACTAAGGAATTGTTGTGGATTCAAACTTCTATTTATGAATTAGGTCTATCTCTTCGACTTCCAAGCATATTATATTGCGACAATCAATCTACAATTGCAATGACAAAGAATACTAAACACCATGACAGATCAAAACATATTGATATCCGTTTTCACTTTATCCATGAGAAAATACAGGAACAACAACTACAATTGGAATTTACACCAACCACTTCTATGTGGGCTGACGTACTCACCAAATCATTATCTAAAGTCAAACACCAAGCCTGTTTGCAAGGACCTCTCGGAAATTCTTCTTCAGCATCAAATCAAGGGGGAGATTAGCTGCAAATCTATTTTTACTTTGATTCTTCATTAGAATACCAACTATACAGCTGAAGGGGGAGTGTTACAATAAATTAGTCTAGTCAGCTTGTAGTATGAATCGATGTAACGCTCTAGAATCCTACAGTCACAGCTCTTGGCTATACTTAGCGATTCACAGATATAAAGACATGTCTGTCTTTCTGTACAATTATTATTATCATAATATGTAATACGCAATCTACATGAACTTCTTTTGTGTGTACATACTGTGTACTGTTTCCAAACAGATTCTTCCTTCAAGCTCCACAACTTACAATATGTTAATTGAACCAAGTCCCATAGTGCACATTTATAATTCAACAAGCTTTCTAATTGCTCCTAAGTTGTCAATTGGTCTTGCTACACTAAAACATAACTAATTTTATCTATCTTCAATAGATGGTCAATTTGTCCAAGTTTCCACACAAGATCAAAACATAAATTACACAAAGATTTTATCTATGACAAGTTGTCAAATTGGCCATTTTTCCACATCAATTTACAGCAAGTACACAAAAATTCTATTCTATCACATAAGATTGCAGTCTTTGTACCTGTACTGCACTTGTTGATTTCACACAACTTGTCAATTGGTCATTTCAATTCAAACACAATTCTTTGACCATTTGTCTTACTTTAATTTCGTTACAACCATATGTCATCTTACATAAACTTCCACAAACAATTTGACTACAACAACATTCCTTACTACAATTGGATTCAGTCAATTAGTCCTACCCAGTGCTTAAATTTTCACAACCAAATAACACCAAAAATAACCCTCAGGACTTAGTTATAAATTTAAACAACGTTGTTTGACAATTAGACCAAAACAATACAAAGGTATAATCACCCATCATTGGCTAATTGACCTTAACATCAAACATCAACAATCACTGGCTTCTCAATCTCAAAACTCTTCTAGACTATTGGACTTTTTAATTCAACTTCCTCGCTTAATTATAGCAAGCCAATATTTCAACCAATACCCACATCGTCTATTTGTGACAATCACAAACTTAACACAACTTAACTAATTGACCATTAACTCAAGCATAAATACTGCCAATCACGAGCTGCAATTTATTTGCCATATTTAGCACCAATTCCTGGTTACTATCAATAATAATTTCTCGTCTATTTTACCATAATAAGATCGTCTATTTACTAACTAATTGACCCAATCATAGCATAAACCAATCACTGATATCTATGCTTCAATAAACAAGTTCTTGACAATTTGTTTATCGCAAGATTCAAATAATTAATCCGCCAATCACTAGATTAGACTTGGTTTATAAACTTAATCACAAGACAGACGACTTACATAACCCTGGAAGCAGACTTTTGACAATTTGACACTAACCAGAACACAAGGACTCAATTCCCATTAAGTTTATATAAGTCAGTTTCACTTACCGTCTATTAGTCTTCGCTCTTTGCACAGACACTGCTCTTGTCGCCTTATTCTCCAACTCCTTCCGCAAACCACTTGACCTCAATCCACCTCCTCGAACGCAATCAAATAGACCAAGAACTTTAATTCTCCAATAGGATCAATAATGTCACTCACTAGCTAATTGAATACTTAACAAACTCACACAATAAACTTAGCTTCATAGAATATCACAAAGATCAATGGATAGATAATTAGCTCTTGACTAATTGACCAACAAAGAAAATAAACCAAAAAAAGCCAGTCACTAGCAAATTTAAACAAGAAATTAAGCCAATCACTAGCTGCTCACTCATACACATAAGAGCCAATTCCCGGCTATAATCGACATAAACGAATAGACAATGATGATATTGAAGAAATACATGAGTACATTTAACAAAGCAAGCAATCACTACAAGCTCGAGAGAGAGAACGAAGGTCCATTAGTCTTTGTACTTCTTGGCTGCAACTAACTTAAAACTAATTGCTTTGTCTATTAGTCCTTAATTGATTGAAACTAACCTAACCGGTTGTCTATTAATCATTTCGATAACTACTTGTCTATTTGTCTCATTTCACACTTCATTTCGACTACTAATTAACTTTAACTTGTCTAATTGTCTTTTTCTTCAAAAAGTTTCAAAAATACCAAAAAGTCTATCTATACTGACCAAAGAGAATAGCTCTCTATTTTGACATGCATAAATGCAAAAGGAGAAACACTCCCTAATTTCTACATTTTTAAAGGTGTGAAATGTCAATACAATTACCTTATCAAAACAAGAGAGAAAGATGCAACAATGACCATGCAAAAGAAGGCGTAGATGACACATTTACTATTCAAAGAATGGATTAATCATTATTTTTATTAAACATGTGAGAGATATGTATATCCTTTCTCCTATTAACAAATACTTTCTAATTCTTGACGAACATACATCCCATGTCACACTTGAAGTAGTCAAAATAGTTCTTCTGAGTGGGTTAGACTTACTAACCTTCACTAGTCACACGTACCATAAACTACAACCTCTTGATGTCACTTGTTTCAAGTCCTTCAATAATGCCTTCCAAGCCTACAAAGATAAATGGACAAATGAACATGTAGGACAAGCTCCTAGAAAAGAGGATCTAGTTGCATGGGTCTCATTTGGACTTAGAAAAGCACTCACAAAAGAGAACATCAAAAAAGGGTTCAAAACTACTAGCATATATCTTCTAGATGTTAAAGCCATGGATAGTGAATTTCGACTAAGTTTAGTATATGAGAGGGAGGAAGAGAGGAATACTTGTGAGGAGGATGTAGCCAATGGATAAGGCTTCAATAGTTTCCAAGGTGAAGACCTGCAACCATGGCAAATCCAAGAAATTTATAATGAGGATGTGAACTCTTTACCAAAATGCAAACATTACTATGTGGATGTTGCAAATGACTCAGACAACATGGAAAGAGAAAGTGAAGAAAGTGGAAATGAAAATAGAGATGTGAAAGAAGGGAGACTAGTGCAAGAGAATTTTTTTAAACTTCCATAAGTAGTTTTGCCAACAGTGAAGAGAACAACAAAGGAAGGAGAGCCTCACATTGACTACTCTAGGTTGATTTGGATGATGCAAAAAGACTATTTGAATTCTTTAGAGCAGATCGCCAAACAGAAGGAGCAAGTTGCATAAGAAAAAGAGAGAAAATGTTTAGAGATGGAAGAGAACAAAGTTAAAAAGGTAGGTGAAAAGAAACAAAAGCAACTAGTAAGGTTAGAAAAACAATCTCTCATGGAATCTAGGAAGAAGCACAATGAGGCTTGGTCTGCCAAAGCAATTGCAACATATGGAGACAACCTACATTCTCTAATCAGAACTAGGTTAGCAGTGCCTACATGGAAGACACCGTACTATGGCTTCTCCCTAGTGATTTGTAAGAAAAACCAACAAAGGTTATTTGCAAGACGACAAGCTAAGAAAAGAAGAGAGGACACAAACAACATACTATCACTACTCGAAGTTCCAAAGCCCTAGCTTCTAGGTCCTAGCAATACCTCACACTTGCAACAAAGCTGGGAACACTCAAACAAATTTTTTCTTTTGCCACTTCTAGGTAGTGGCATTTCTACTGTGAGCTCATCGTCAACCTCGAGCTTTGGAATGGGCAACAAAAATATCCCAAGCAGACTTTTTTACTCCAACGGCACCAACGTCCACCACTTGCAAGGCCACAACAATATGTAAGAAATACGGAAAAGAAGTGAACAGGAGTATATACAAGTCCACCAGAATTACGAGAGAAGGGGGAGGTTGTATTAGTGATGGCACTGAAGGCAATCAACGGAGGAAGATATGCCATGGAAGGAGGATGCAAACATCCGAAGGAGGATGTAGCCAATGCCCGAACCTTACGCCCGAAGGAAGATGCAGCCAATGAAAGAGGATGCAGACACATGAACCTCACCAAACAAACTCGTTGAGACAACATCAAACACTGTAGAAAATCACAAGGCAACACTTGAACATCGCAGTTGGATCACACCGAACGGTATAGTTGGGCTGTGTTGTGGCTTACATCGAATTCCAAGGTTGCATCGTTGACTTTGTCTCCCAATTTGTTTCCAGGACATCAATCTTTAGAGGAGAACAAAGGACCAACAATCAAGAGGCAGTTCAAGCTCACGAACAACTTTGCAACAACAAAACATAACTTGAGCACAAGCATTTCCGAACCTTCAAAGTATTGCCATTAAAGAGCAAGATGGTCGTTTCAAATAATTTCTTGGCTTTTAACAGCTAAGTTCCACGCATAGCGGCAATGGACAAATGGGAAGCACTTCAATGAGGTCATCCATCCTCAAGATTCAAGATGCGCTTCTTCCACTTAACACTAGTTTTGCAGAGGAGGTAGTTCTCAAGGTCAGCGGATCGGTTTCAAAGACTGAACAAGGGACTTTCACGAGCTTATTAAACACTTTCTCTATGTCATCGCTGCCTATTCTTGGTTACCAACGGGGCGACTTCAAGTTGACAGGCTTTAAGAGATAGACTCTTATGAACCGCTTTCATTAGAGCATAGGGGCCATTTATCTTTCTTTAGGGTCACTTTTGGGATTTGTAGTTGTCATTTGTTGCATGCGGCACATGTACCTTTCAGTACAAGCTCCCACTTTTTTTAAACTCTTGTGGATCCATTGTAGCGAGGCCTACGATCCACAATAGGAGCCTATGGCAAAAGACTTATAGCTAATTCTTACTTACTTTGATAAATATGGCATTGGTTTTGTTGCTTTGCACACCTTTTTCTCTTCCGCTAAAAATTATAAGAAAATTCTCATCTACACTGGAACCCTTGCAAAAACAATGACCAACCCTTAGAGGGTTGCTTAACAAGCACCTTACTATAGTGATTGTCTATGGGTGGACAACACTTTTTACCTACCAAATCTTTAGTAATTTCAGTTCAAGTGACAAAATTACCAATATTTTTGCAATCCCAGTCATTTCTATCAATGTACCTCTAAAAATATTTGCTTTCCCTTGCAACACTCTTGACTATATCTAGAATTGTTTATTTGATCAACTATGGGTACCATCTCTTTAACACAAAAGAAACACTGAAACATCCAAAAGCAACAAATCCTAAACTTGTATCACGCTCATTTTATTGGCCAATGCAAAAACTAGCCCCATTACTATGACACATTCGTCAAAACTTACATGTCAACATTGAATCCACCTACACTTTAATTCATGACTTATTCTAAGTGTCCATAAATGACTCTTGTTACATTTGGGTGGAGGTACCTTAAAACCAATGAATTAGACAGACTAATATGCTTGCTTGTAAATTCTTAACTTTTTTCAGTCTCAACACACCTGACAAACATTAATGAGAAACACAAATTTTCAGTAACAAAACAAAACATGTATTTCAAGGTCAATTGACAAATTTGATTTGCGCCAGGAAAGGATCGCAACGTCAAAAACAAGTATTCACTCACACCACAATCATACATTCGCTGTAAAGTCCCACAAATTCAACACTCGTGGACACTCAAACTCTTTCACAAGAATGCCACTTCAGTATCCAATTAAGAAATACTCGTCCACTGATTGAACATTCGACAAACTACAAACATTGCAAGTGATCATGTTTCTTACATTAAATGCAAACAGAGTCACAAAATTGATCCATCACAATCTCAACCATACAATTTTTCTTTCACTTGTTCCTACAAAATGTAGACGCTAGACATCGAAACATCTCAACTGAGACCTTGCAGCTTGATAAAAACTTCTGAAGAACACTTTGTGAACTTTGTAGCTGTTGTATTGCAAAAAGCTCCGATCTCGTCTTACATATATATTGGCGGCACAAATGGTACAAGTTCAAATGCTGGGAACTACTTGCGAACCTCAAATGGTGCAGGAAGCAGATCCTCCTCCTAAAGTTTTATACTAGGACCAACTCAATTCACAGTCGATGTCTTGACGGAGGTTCCAAGGACCATCTGAATTTAGCGCTACTCGTTGTTACCGGAGCGAAACGATCCTCTCAACCTCGGAGACACAAACATGTTTCAGTTTTCACGTCAAGACTTGGACTGCACTCGATAATTTTTCCGAAAAATCCCGAGAGCTCAAATGAAACCATGGCATGCAGCACTCACAACCAGCCAACATTCGAATGAAACTCAAAAGTCAGCAGTTCGTCGGCATTTCGGGTTTAGGGCTTTTTTTAAGGGTTGAGGGTATAGGACGCGAGGTGTTGGTAGCGAAAGAATTGCAACTAATCTTGCTCAGGAGCGACCAGCGAATTCAACTCGGGCGGCCGATGCTTGACGCGGTACAGTAGCTGGTCGATGGTGATGTCGAACGCGTCTCGGTATGGCGACACATCGCTCCCTGGAGCGCTGTAAATCAATCCCGGAACGATGTTATTGACAATGTTATCCCGCATAGCATCCCTCTGCTCTGCTGAAATCTTGGACAAAACCTCCACCACATTTGCAGTCCCAGCGCGAATCTCATCCTCAGAGATGTATACGGACCAGGAGGATTCATTCGCAGGCAAGTGCCAGGGGTACTGCACATACGCCGTGCACGGATGGAACAAAACAGGGATGCATCCCGCGATCAGCGAGTCAAAAACAGAGCGACGAGTCGGCGAGTCTCCCACGGGTTGCATACAGAAATGCGTCGCCATGAAGGCCTTGGTGACGTACGCGGGGTGGAGACACTTGTTAGTGACGCATTCCACGAAGCGGCAGTCGGTGGAGTTGCGGCATTGCTGCACGAGGGCTGTGCGCACGTTGGTGGGGTCGTTCTTGCGTTCTTTGCCGACGAATGTGACCAGGCTGGTGCGAGATTGGGAGCGGACGTGACGAAGCCATGTGTCGATATCGGAGGCAGATTGAGGGTGGAAGTAAGTGGGGTGAGGGACGCCGATATCGTTCAACGCCCAGGGGTCGCGCTCGATCATCACTTTGGTGGGTTGCTTCATGAAGGGAAACTCGAGGAGACGGCTGCCCCACTGACCGTCGGGTTGGCGACGGAAGTCCCACGAGATTTTGCCCAACACCTGCCAGGTGCACACACGCAAATCAGCAAAAAAAATTGAGAACTAGGGCGCAACAAACTGCGCACACAGGGTAACTTACATTCACCACCTAAACGCATTAAACCTCTCCTCACAGCATTCAGTTCGCAAACACGTTTCCACGGTACCCCAAGCTCCTAACCTGGATTGAAGTACCTAAGCAAACCCTGCACTCAAATTACATCCATTGGCCACTTGAACACATTCAACCTATTTTCACAGAAACCAGCTTGCAAACAGAAATTCAAGGTACAGTAAGTGTTCCTAAGCAGGATTGCAGTACCAATTTGGCTTTATGAAACAAACATTTTAAGGTCGGCTGTCGTAGGTTGGATCGATACCCTAAGTGGTCAGAATACACTCTTTTCGGATGCTCTTAGAACATGCGCTCAACTTTGTTCGAGGGCAAGAAAAGATATATGCACTGAGGGCGATAAAGTTGCGCAGCAATGTGTTGAACATGAAAATTTAAATCGTGGAGGTTACATGTTCAATTATAAAGCAGGGTTCGAATTTAGAAGAACAAGTGGTGAGTTCTACTTTCCAAGGTTTGGCTTGTGAACGCCAGTTGCGTGTTCTGTGTGCTTACCAGGACGTGATCCCGTCCTCCATTCTTCTGCCAGGACGCTTGCTGCTCCAGCCACCGAGAGAGTCGCAACGCAAGCTCATCCCGCTTGTCATTCGTGGCGTTCGGATGAAAATGCCATCGAATCACGTCCAGACCGGCGTAGTACGGGATGTAGAACAACGATGCTTTGTTCGGATCGTCTGTGCGGCACTTGTACTTCAGAATCCTCGCGTGCGACACGAGCTCCAACGCGTACTGATGAGTGTTGAACCACTTATCTCCAGGAACGAAGATCTGCGTCCCATCCTCGACAGCATTCACGGGTACCCCTCGCCCTGACTCCACAAAGAAATCACACATGCTGAACCAAGGGAACAAGGTATCGCAGTGCGCAGCTAGGTCGGCGTTGAACTCGGACGGCAAGTCGTAGACGTAAATTTGCCTGCCTTCACAGCCATCGCCATCGCCGTTGTTGAGATTCTCCTTACGGGTGTAATAAGGCAACTGCACTGCCCGCACTTCTTCCCATTTCTTCCAGACCGCGGAGTTCACGACGTCGCTGCGGTTGCCTGTGATCACCGAGTAATCCACCACGGGCCCACTGCCCTTGCTGTTACGACTTTCAGACCCCGTGGGCACGGCTTCTGCCTTCGTTTCCACAATTGTACTGTTGTTGCTGCTCTCGGATGCTTTCTCCGTTTCAGTTTCCACAAATGTGGTGTTGCTGCTGCTTTGGAGAGCTTCCTCTGCCTTAATTGGTGCTGTGGAGACGACTGACGCTGTGGAAACTGCACGCACCTCTTCCGATTGTGGAGGGGACTCTTGTTGTTCTAATTGCGCAGGACTCTGTTCCACTGTTTCGTCTGCGCCAGGAGATGGCAATGTGATTTCTTCAATGGCGATTTCTTCTTCCGTTGATTCAGTTGACTCTGCGCGCGTCTCTTTTATGATGTCAGCGCTGAGAGTCTCTTCGTGCGTTTTCTGGGTCGGTATCTGGCTCATTAGGTCGTCATACTGTGCGCGTATAATTTCGTCTTGCGAGTTGGTGGGTGACTCTTTATCGGGGTGGTCATAGTAACTAAGTCTCTGCAATTACGGCACTACGTCAGACGGCGCGTAAGTTCAGGTAGATACTGGGACCCACCCCAGACACCAGAGTTCTCGAAAGCGGGAACACTTTAGAATCTAAATTGCGAGATGCAGATTCCGTTCACAGATTCTTATTATTCTGAGGTATCAATGGAAGCGATCAATGATCCGCAATGCGGTAACGGAATGCAAAGCAAGACTTTTTGCAACGATTCGACAGAAATACACCAGTGACCGCGCCTACTCCGAATGCACAAAACCAAAGGTGCAAGCTACTGACGTAATCCATATAATTGGGCACAAGTGGCGGGCTTCTCACAGATCAGGATAAAGATCGCTGATACTTCAGAATCAACTGCGACGATCAAACTCTCCAGATTGTTACATTACAATCTAACAACGAGGATTGCGGGTCACAAGAAAGTCCTCAGAGCAGGTCAATACATTGTGCTACGGCTTGGCTGACAATCAAAAATCTACAACGACTCGACCAAAAATGGTCACACCAGTGGGACTGACGGTCCTGGGGGAAGTGAATCGGCGAAACAAAGGACACATCCGATACGACCTAATGCTCAAAAATTGGCAAAGAGACGGTACCTCGTACTGGATCATCGAGTACTGAGAGCTCATAGCTTCATACTCGTCAGCCACCACATCGTGAACAGGTCCACTGGAAGCGCCGTCGAACGGCGCTAGGGTTGGGGAGTTCCATACAAACAACACCAGCAGCACGCACAGTGGCAGCGCAACCTTGGCTTTGTGCTTCGCAATAGCGTGCTTGGTGCCAAACCCGCGCACAGCGTACTTCTCCCCCATTTCCAACAACAACAGCCTCTCTAGTTCGAACACTTGCGCGCATGAGAAACAGAATTTCACACTAATGCAAGTGGGTCACGACGATCGCCATCACCTGTCGCCGATTCCAGGCCCATCGCCAGTCTCGCTCCTCTCCCTGATCTCCAGCACCTTCACCTCCCTATTTTCGGTCACCTAAAGACCCTCACTTGTCAAAGATCCAGACAGCATTGACTGAAGAATAAAATTCTAACGCATATCATCCCAGTGTGCCAGAGTGTTTCACGAGATTGTTTTTACTTCAATGTTTTCTCCAATGTTGACTGCAACTAACAACGGTGACTCACGTATTTTCACAATGAGCATCCTTCCGTTTTTCTTCACAGACACGCACACTGAAATTACGACCACTGGAGCCCCAACGCGGGATCTAACCGACCACCTGACCCCGATCTCAAAATTCCTCCACCGCTCAACGTCTCTGCAGCGACAATGTGACTCCTCTTCAGTAGAAGCCTGGCTACGTCTACCTTACCGTACAAAAGAACAACCGGTACTTTCGTACCCTAGACCAATCCCTGTCCCCTCGTAATCACACAAAACAAAATCGCCCCTTGCAATGACTGAAGATTTGTTCGAGGTAGTCAGAACTACCGGTGTTGGTACACCCCCACCCCCAGTGCTCGAACACCTCTCGAGTCACGACATACCACCAACTCTATTCTCAAGGAAAACGGTTTCCTCGCAATCGAGTAACGTAAGTCAACAACGACACGATCCACCTGGCTCAGTAGAAAGGGAATCAACCCCAGTGCTGAGCTTACGCGTGCAAACCCAGACACTGCCTGCCTGCCAGCCCACTCCAGATCAAAGTACAAAAGACTTCCCAGTTCCCACACAGCTCCAAAGTCCAAAGCTTCAGTGGAAGAAGCTCCAGGGCAGTCAGGTACATCCAGACGGAAGAGCCAACAGAGCCCACTTTAAGTTTATGGTTGCGCCTCAACAACGCAGGCTACAGGTGAGCGACGGCATGGTGAAAAGCCAGAAGTTGAGCTTCTGCCACGAGCCGCCGGGCACAGTGGGGAGGGCTACAGGGCTACTAAGTTCCAATAGCCTACATTCTAGAACTCTACACTGTCTTGGCTCCCTTCAACGCCATTGTACTACCTCCGTTTTTTAGTCACCAGTCTGTTCAGAATTCAAACCTGCAGGGTAGGCCGATTCCTGAATCCTGAGGGCTATAGTGTTGTATCCCCGGATATCGGTCGTGCTCTGGCTGATGATTTGGGAGATTTGGGGCTCGTTTACTATTTTGTTGGGATGTCAGCACCGAGTTGAGCTAAATTGACGCCCCAGCGGTTGGCGAAAGGGAACCACAGTCCGGATCTTGCGCCTAGAGCGCCGCGAAGTCTAGCGGCGAGGAAGGGAAGCAGCCAAGCCAAGGACTGGAGAGACGACGGAAGAAACTCTCGTTGGACCCACGGGTGCGAGAAGGAGCGGAGGGGGGCCGACGGAGAAAACTCTCGTCGGGACCCACGACGCGGGAAGGGAATGGCAGCGGATTCTTCGTTTGCTTGGGAGCTGGGACTTCTCTTGCGCGCTCATTTCGGAGGATTTCGGGGGTTGGAGCGGAGTTGAGGCGAACGGCGAAAGGCCTGCTGCGTGCATGGGCTGCAGGCGCAGGGGTTTTGCATTTACTTCAGGCAGAAAGCGATCTTCGCTAGAGTGATGAGGCTCTTTATCATCTAAGGACATGGATGATACCTGAATTATATGGATGAAACCTGAATTACATGGATGAAACCTGAATTATATGAGAAGGAAATTGCCTGGCTAATATAAACCATTGACTTTCTTTTAGGGCTTACTCTCCTCAGTGGCCCATTTTTCACCGTAAGGCCCTCTTCAATGGAAATTGCCGTCTACATAATGGCCTGAGAGCATGTAAGGTAAAGCAGCCCATTGTGGTCAGAATTTGGAGTCTGCCCTCATGCCACTGCTGAAATTTTTCAAATTTTTTCCCACGTAAAGACAAGTGTGAGAAATAGTGAGAGCAATTGAAATTCTATTTTTTTCAGACAATGTATGAATTTGTTATGAATTTTTGAACTGATCTATCCAAAAGAGTCAGTAGGCTACCTGATAACCAACAAAAACTATATCTAATATGTTCATCTTAATCACCTAAAGCAGTCACAATAATTTCTAATATGGAAGGCCCTAAAAAAGTCACATTTTACCATGATTTACACTAAAAAGTTGAGTGTTCCTAATGAGGTCACTAATCACTCCATGGATGTCAGGTTAGGCATTGATTATGGCTTGAAAAACTGTCATGGGGTCGTTAGGTGTTTGCTATGGGTCATCTGACCACAATGGGATGTTTTACCTTACACTGACTCCAATGTTCACAAAACTGGCTAAAATCAACACCCTTGCTACTTAAAGCTTTCAATAGCTAAATGTATGTTGGAGAATTTTTTTGAAAAAATTAGATTTTAGACAAGAGTGGAACAAACAATTGGTAGAATTGGATAGCCAATTTGCAACTTCCTCCACATTGGAATTAGCATCTATTTAGTTAGTTCTATATAATAGTAAAGGTATGTTCCTACTTGATGTTTGCACACACCATGTGCTTAAACATAAAACCTCTGCATTAGAATAAAATATTTTTTTATTACAGGAGTTCAGGTCCGAAACTACAGGGATTATTTCTTAATTACGTGCCGTTCCCACTTGGTTCATACTTTATTCCCTACTCATCTGATTATCTTCGCTAGGGGTAAAAAAAATCCAAATTCCAAACTGTGAATGAATTTGAAAATTAACAAGTCACCTTCCCAAATCCAATGAAAATGAATTGTTAAGAAGATTTAAATGTTGGAAAAGATTTCCCTACTACTCAATGCCAACACATGTTCATTATTTGATAGGGGGAGAGATTGTTTTTATAAGGAAATTCATTGTCCATCAAGAATCCTCAAAGGGTATGGGACAATTTGAAGATGAGAGCTTCACCACTTATTGTTAAAACGTAGGAATTGTGTTCAATGTACAACTTTAGACCTCGTGTAGGCATAGTAGAATAATTTTTTCAAAAAAATTTGAACTGAGAAAAGTTAGTAAATCAAACTAACTTTCATCTCTAAAATCCATTTGAGACTCTGAACCTCCAATCAAAAGTTTGGGACAAAATCCAAAGAAGGGTTGGAACAAAC
The DNA here is from genome assembly GCA_950106755.1 of Climacium dendroides. Taxonomy (NCBI): domain Eukaryota; kingdom Viridiplantae; phylum Streptophyta; class Bryopsida; order Hypnales; family Climaciaceae; genus Climacium; species Climacium dendroides. Next base: position 23,924,294 of record OX467087.1, on the reverse strand, counting down.
CCCTAAAGTTTCATTGCATATTAACTCCTAAATGCCCAAGGCCTTTTCTGAGCTTCTTGAAACTTGCTCTACATTGAACAAAAAGCCAACATTTTAATAAGTTTTATCAATTATTTTGGAAATTATAAACATACAAATTCAAACCAAATATGTTAAGTATCAAATGGGAAAAGAAAAGTTAACAATATCACTTATGAGTTGAAAGATTGTAATGTTTGATCATGAGGTTGTTAAAACTATGAAACCAATTTGAAGTCTTTCAAACCTCTTTTCACATGTCAAATCTAAAAAAATTGGTCACCAAAATAAATGAGAGTTAAAGGGCAGCACCTTCCCAAATCCAATCAATTTAGGCTCCTCAAAATCTATTCTTTTATTTTTTTTAATTAATTTTTCATGTGATTTTTTTCTTTAAGATCTAGTGTATTTGAGAGCCCTCAACACTAGAAATCAAGATTTGCAATGGACACCCTTGCACAAAATCTTGAATAGAAAATTTATAATCATTCATTTTCATGATCAAAGTTTTTATGCTAAAACTAAACTTTAAAAGAATCAAAACTAATGAAAATAGTAACTTGGTTAGGTTTATTTAACTTCAAAGTATTGTCAACAAGAGAATTTGGTACCTCAAGCATTTAAAGTTTTTTTTAAGGTAGGTACCCCCCAAACCAACACTTCTTGCTACTCTAACTAGTTACTATAATTATTAGACAAGTCAAATTTTCATATTTTCTTCTTAGCAAGTGAAAAGAGCTTCCAACACACAAAAGAATGCAACATTTGAATATTGTATGCAAAAGTCATAATGGGTCAAAGCTTTTTTGATAGAGGTTATAAAATTGTTTCTTCCACATAGGTACATATTGATTTTGAAGATGTACACTAAATAATGATGGTTTGGAGTTAGTGGTGCATATAGGATATGTAGCTTATAGTTGCATTCCACAATGAGAAAAAAAAATGGAAAAACACACCTCTAGGACACCCCGAATGATTTGGATGCCATTAATTTGCCATAAGTTTACAGAAAATTGATTTTGCAGTGTACTTGATCCATTACTTTCATTTTCATGTTGGGTCCATACTACACTAAAAAAAGTATTTAGTGTCATCCATACCTAGCTACTAACTCAAGGCTAAAAATTTCTACAAAAGATGAATATTTTTACCAAGAATGTAGATATCAATACTATTCAAAGAGAAAATTTCCTATAAACATAGTTGACATATGTATTTGTTAGAAGGAGAAACTTATAGCATTTTAAAATTAATTAGTGTAGGTGATATTGAATACAATTTTTAGTAGGGTAAAAGAGAAAACAAAGTTTTTATTCAAATTGAAGCTAGAAGCCCATTGTGGATTGTTTGGTCATTGTACATAGATATAGTTATTGAATTCACAATTTTATGTATACATAAGAACAAAAAATTAGGATTTATTTCACATGCATTTCAATCAACTCATTTTTGAAAAAAATACATTGTAGGGTGGTCAAAGCAAAAACATATAGCTTCCCCTTGTGGACCCTAGGGAGGGGATATTCTTGTCTTTGGGGATTCTAATGTGTCTCTTCTTTACATAGTTCCAATAGAAATCCAAAAGCACCCCTTTGTAGAATGAAACAATGATTGAGCCTTTTGCCATGTGTAATGTGCTCATTGAATTCATGAAATGGTAACTTTTCAATCCAACTCTAAAACTTTGAGTCCCAATTGCACACTTAATGCAATAAAAACTACATCAGATTATAACAAAATTGAATTCAATCCAAAAATAGAGCATTGGATTTAATTCCACTCTAGAGTGGATCTACTTACTTCAATCAATCTACAAAGTTAGTTCAAAGGGAAGTCGGGCCACACATATGACATGTGTCAATGAGAAGTTGTTCTTTTCAATACTGCTATTCACACTACATTATTGTAATAATGAAATTTAGTATTTTAACACTTATTACAAACATTGAATGTCAATTCAAGCATTGATTGTCAACTACATTTTCACCCAAAAAAACATAATTAGTAGCAAGATAGTACAACTTGCACAAAATTAGTATTTAAAATTATATTAATTGTCAATATGGATACTAATCACCAACTAAAAAATGAGAATTATTATGAGTTTATCGATGTGATAAATAACATTGTAGATAACAAAATACTAGATATTGTTCTCAATGCAATTTTCTTTCACATGGCTCCTTATCTTATGTTGAAATAAGAAAGTATAGTAAGAATTTGCATTTAGAAAAGTCATAAAACTAGAGCTTTGGGCTTGGGAGTTAACAAACATAAGATGAAGCTAATGTTAGGAGATTCTTTGGTAAGATATTAGGTCAGCTTTGGAACAACTAGTCCAATGTCTTATGTGGCATGTATTTCAAATTCATACATGAACTCATTAAAATTTAAATTGTGAAAAAGATACAAGCATGAGAGAAAAACTTATCTCTTATCAAATGTCACTAGCTATGTTTACATGTGATTGCCATGTATTTGCAATTTAGCCAAAACTAATTGGAATTTGTGGATGAAAAGACTAAATAATGTAATTTCCTAATTGATTTTAGCAATTGGGAGAAAATGCATATTCTAGTGGAGGTAGAAAACTTTGACCCCACTAATAGAAAGGTATTCACTTCTAAAGTTCATCACAATAAAACACCAATCATTAGTAATAGGGTCTCTTTTAAAAACTGAAACAATAAGATTATTAGTAGAAACATGGGCCACGTAGACTTGAGAAACATGTCCCTAAAGACCCAAATTTAGCGAAGTTGATAATGTGGGTCTTCTCATGGGGCTATAAACTAGTCTATGTGACCCATATTTCTACTACCGGATAAAAGGCTATTTATAAATCAAGATTACATAGATTGCATATGAACCCCTAAATGTATTTTTATGTTCAAAAAATGATTTGAGAGTTTTAAAAAAAATGAAAAACAACAACTTTGATTTTCATCCTTTAAAAATACTAATTGATTTTAAGTAGAAGTAGGTATTAGATAGCAATAAAAACTAATTGGTTAATTATTCTCATATGGAATTAAAAGACACTAATCCCAATAATGAGATTATTCTAAGAGAAAAGCTAAACCACATGCAACATTTTTTGAATTTATTTGAAAATTGAGTTCAAAAATGAATCTTGTAAGTATTTTTCGGAAGAAGATGCTCTTATTTCCTCCAAAACATGAATCTCTTCATCACTTTTTCATCACTAGTCCAAATAGAATGAAATAATCTTCCCACATGCACTAAAATATTTTCTTTGAGAACCAATTTTTTTTTAAATTATTTTAAAATTTTATAAATTTTTATGTTCCACTTAATGAACTCTATTTTGAGCATAGTATTGCATAACTTGCTCCTATGCATCAATTGAAATAAAAATTATGTCCACACAAAGCTAATGTGTTTTTCTATCTTCAAAAAAACTAATTAAAAATTGAGATTATATAACCCAATGCAAACTCTCATTTATCTTCCAAGGAGACAAAAGGTCCTTTTGGGATTAAATAATTATGCAACAAAGAATGTTGAATTTGCCATTTTGGTACTATAATTTATTCTTTTGGTCCCTCCCTTTGCTTGTAGGTTAAAACTATAAAATACTCTTGCCTTGATCTTCTTTGTACTCTCCTATTATAATAGAATCCTCTTCTCATCACTTCCATCTAAAATAAAAAGTAAAAAAATAAAAAACAATCTTATTGCAGATCACAATTTTCATTAACCCTAAAACGCTAGACAATCCAAAAGTGACCAATGGATGGCTTCCAAAATCATTGTAGAAAAGAAGAATGTAAATATTGATTCATAAATTAGATCATTTTTGACAAAGAACCTTGGTGATAAGTTTTTTCTTTCTAGGATTAAAGATTCCACATAAGTTCACTTTGTGGATGAACTGATGAATTGAATTGCACTCCTTATTGCACAAAGTCAAAGAAAATATTCCTCCCATCCCTTCTTCAAATTCTATCTCTAACTTTTGATTGGAGGCTCAGAATCTCAAATGGATTTTTGGAAATTAAAGTTCTACATTGAACACAATTTATGCGTTTGACTTAACTAGGTATTAGCTCTTGAGTTTCTACTAATTCTAATTTACATATCCCACATTGATTGTTTTACTTCCTATCACCCCACTCGTATAAAGAGATTGCCTATACACTCTTTTGCACATACCAATAGAAACTTATGAATCTATATGAAGCAATTGCTAGAAAATTTCAATACTTTTGATTTTTTCTTGTTGGTCTTGCTAATTTTGGTCTTGAGCAGCCATTGTTCTTATGTAATGGGCTTTGGAGCAAGCATGTTGATAAGAACGGCCGTTAGTAGTTGGAATCTTCATTTTCAAATGATTTTGAAGTTTTTATTATGGACTACCATTGTTGTGGTGGGCCAACGATACAAAAGTTATAAATGGTCATAGAAACACTCTCAGGTTGATGCCACCTCGGTTGCCATGTAGGTTCGGTAAATACTCGAGCACTTAGGTGGGAACACATGGCAATTTACAATTGATTTAATGCCATCGTAAGGCCATGTGGGAACATACCCTAATCCCTATAATCCTTTATAACTTGCAAAATTTTTTCTTTTCTATTTTTTTTAATACTACTCGCTCTCAAGGTAGCCAAAATTGATACATGTTTGTCTTTAAGGTAGCATATTGCACTAAATTCTATGTACTAGTTATGGAATCA